>WEKX01019056.1:198887-350005 GCA_013390025.1 Pitta sordida
AAATCACTAAATCACTGCTGCAATTGTTCAGGGTCTGGGCAAATATTAGAATTTCATAGAAATTAGACATGAAGACAGTTAACTACTGAACAAAATATTTATGGTCATTTATTCATTACAAGCTACTTAAAAAAAAAAAAAAAAAGAGCTTATACCAACTTTTTGTCATTTATTAAGCACATTTTTCCTTTCTTTGGATGCTTAGAGGATACATCAAGTCAGAGAGAAGCACACTGAAGCCTGAATGCTGCTGTTGCCCAGTGTTAGCCTTCGTAAGCTGCACAGAATGTCACCTATGTGCTGCTGTTTTCAGTGGAAGTTTAATACATCCATCCACCACTAAAAGCACTTGGCTTGATTCATTCATTTACTTTTAGTTTTCTCNCTACAAATTAGAGGAAGAGCAATGATTTGCTCAATGCATAAAGTAGGGCTGAGCACTGAAAAATAATTAGAGAAAGCTACTGTTGTAGCTCTTCGGTTTATTTCTGTCTGAAAGTCCTTGAATAATGATCCAAAACTCCCCACCAGTGATTACTATTTCCAAGTGATTAATCAGCTGCAAAGTCGTTGTCTTTCTTCTTCATCATCTCCCTGAGAACAGAGAGGGGAGCCTTGCAGTGGCTGTTTGAAATAAAGCATTTTGTTCAGCTGCTCCATATGAACCCCACATGGGGGCCATACATTCCAGGCTTGAGCCCCTCTTTTTCATCCAAGACTTAATCTGTGAATTATTTGTGCAAACGGGAATTAAAAAGAATTTGTCCTCCTTCCCCCAATCCCTTCAGAGTGTGTTATTGAGGCAGCTCTCAGAACCCTCCTTTTCTGCTCCGTAAAATGTGTGTAACCAATGCACAAAAGTGAGGTGTGGGAGGGATGATCACAGATAAGAACTGTCCTGGACAGATTCCAGCCTCACAAGAGATCAGAGCTGACCCCTCCAGCTGTTCTCAGATCTCTCTCCCTCAGAGGACTCTGGATTAAGTCCCTCTATGAAATACTGAGGTCTCCAAACTTCCAGGGTCCAAGCACTGGTTCAAAGGACTCCTTAACTTACACCAGCTATTTAGTCAAAGATAAACAGCAGTAATTCCAGATGTTTTCCCTTTTCTATGACTCATAAGTACCCACTTCTCCTGCAATAGTTATCATTAACACTTCGACCTAGTAACAAGCAATCAGATCTATATATAAGTATATTAATAGTAGGCAATAACCCAGTTTTTTTCTATCACATCGAAGTTTTCCCTTTTTTTCCAGTCTTTGCTGAGACTAGAGCACCATGTCTCTTAGAAAACCTACATATGAAACAAATGAGATCATACATGAAGACGATGGATTCACACGAGAGAAATGCAGCAATTAAATATGAATACACAATCAAATGCAGAAATGCTAACTCTCCAATTCATTGTACTTAATCAGTATTGGAAAAGAACTCACACTTGTATTTTTCATTTGATAAACTTTTTATCAACTAGGACAGATCTTACTGATGGTACACCAAGATGGACTGTGCAAATTTTTATTACAGAAGCTGAGGAGACAGTTGTACAGCACTCCTACTCAGAAACAGCTTCAGCCCTTACTTACAAGGCTTTTGCTCTTCCTGGCAAGAAATCTCACTGATGGAAGCTCTGTAGTGTTTTCTGAAGGGCTGTTAAATTCTAAAACCCTTATGTGTAATACAGTTTCAGATGGACAATGAGCACACCTGCACCTCGATACCCCAGCTACAGACACATGCACAAAATAAGAGAAAAACCAAATGTTATCCTAAAACCACATCTCTGACATCTGCCCACTAGGAAACTATATGTTAAACAGCACAAGCACGAAGTTAATACCAAAAAACAAAGAAACCCAGACCTGAACCTTATGAAGAAAAACACAGGATGTAGATTTCCAGAATGAGAGCTGTGAGAGAAGTCAGAATCATTTCCAGCTCCACAGTGCAATGTTACCTGATGTTTGGCATGTCTAACAATAATGCCTGCAGTTAACACATTCCAGCTGGGAATCAGCACTAGCATGATGTTCAAAAACTCAGCCTTTGATGCTCTGATGAAACAGAGATTGGGTTTCTTCCTACATTTGCAAACCACCTTTGCAGAGCACTGTTTGGTGCTGTAATCAGTCAGCCCTTCTGGTCATTCCCAGCTGGGACCAGAATTATGTGGCCACAGAACAACTCTTATGTCTGGAAGTACAAAACCAATAAAGGTATAATCTATGGTTTAAAAGGAAAATATGGAAAAACAAGGTTTTCAAAGTATGTTCATAAAATAATAACCAGGAGTTTTAGTTCAGCAGCTCTGGAATTGTTTCATGGTGGGGGATCACTCACTTTATAACACCCACATTAACGGCTTTGAAAATATTCAGAGGTCTTTCAATTTTAATTTAAAAGGCACATCTCAGCTTGCTACTCATGGCCCCTGAAACTGATAAAAAACTGCAAAACAAAAGTCTTCTGATCAGGGTTTTGTTTTATGTGAAGACAGACACACAAAAATTGATCTCAAACCTCAGTGCTCCTCTCCCTTCTAACATAACTTGACCAGGGAATTCAGAGGGGTCAGACCACACAAATACATGAATCACGTTTGATCCTGGTTTATATAAGTCAATGGAGTCATACCACAGATGGCCTTTAAATCTCCTGTGACCTGAAGGACTGATCAAATGCACTGGTTGAAGCACACTGGGTATTTTTTCACCACTGTCACCACAATATTTTAATCTTGAACGTGCTTAGTTTCAAAGCACCCTTAGGAGACTGTATTATCACTTCTTGTATCAGGTGAACACAGACACGATTTGCCCAAGGTTATACAGCTTGTGGAGGCAGAGCAGGGAAATTATCTACATCTGCTAATTTCACATTAACAAATGTAATAGCAGCAGAGCCAAGATACAATATTTTTCTTACTCATAAAAATAATCATAAAAAAATCATAAAAATCACTCACTGGCATCACACGGACTATCTAAAGATTATGAACATGAGCCTACAGACATTCAACAGCACAGAATTCCTACTGTTCTTAACACATGAGGCCATAGCAACTTCTTACAGCTTTTATTTAATATAATCGTGCGAATGATTGCTCCAAACTGTAATTTAACATCTCAGATTCCAATTTTTTGATACTCATTTTAGCACAAAGTAAACATATGCCATATCAATAAGGTAAACATGTTATTCTACATCATGAAACTCAGCCAAAATGAGAATTAACCTAAGAAAGACCAGAAACTGAATGTCACATAAATTCAAAGCCACAAACTCAGATCAGATGCTTTTATACCTTAAGGGCAGTCCAAGCTGGAAATTTGTGATGAAACTCAAAACCAGGGTAAGTCCTTTGTGCCGTTGCCAACACAGTCAAGAGGATGAAAAGCCACAGAAACTATTGTGCATTTTTAAATGGAAAGAGTATCATGGTTCTAGAACTGTATCAGCATCCAAACTTCCAGAAAGGAAAGTTCACGTAAAATCTGCTAAACACACGACATAAAGAGGGGATGAGAGAAACTGAAGAAATCCGATGTAAGAAGAGAAATCCAATTACAGAACAAATTTATTTTGGAGTCTTCCCCTCCCAGTTTTAGGCATAAAGGCAGTTCCATCAGCTTTCAGAAGGAACTAGGTGATGATCTCCGCAAGACCCTTTGGAAAATTCCACCCCCATAAATTCCACCCCTTATCTTCTTTACGGGTTCATCTGCTCAGGCTCCAAATGAATTACAACAAAGATTTTGCCTTTCATAGTGTCTGTACTAAGGGCAGTATATATTCCTGAACTGCCCTCACCCCATTTTGTATTTCACTGAAGTAGGGGAAAAAAAAAACCCAAGTACTCAGTTTAGTTTTCCCTTCTTTAAATCCACATCTTTCCTCCCTGCACTCAGCAATGGGAAACAGATTTAGACAGCCTTAAAACACTATCTCAGCAACAAAGCATGCAATGTGCTCCATCTCATCTCTCCACTCCAACTGAGTTTACAGCAGTGGGTGGTTTTCAAACCTAACATTTGATCAAAATGAAAAACCGGGCATTCCTTTCACCCCATGACAGGCAGGCTGATATAAATCACAGCCTTCCCAGCAAGGGTTCTTCCACAGACAATGAGTTGTGGCAGTGCCTCAAAGCTCAACCCCGGCCATTGTAAGAGAAAGTTTCAGGTTTTTTAAAGCAGGCCTGTGCTTTTTACAACAGCACTAAAACCAAAAGAGGAAGAAAATTTATGGCACGGCTGTTTGAGGGGTGAAGAAGGTGTTTTCCCCTTCAGTAGTTGTATTTTCAGTGCTTTGCTCTGGGTAGGTTTGTGCCAGTGCCTGCTTTTATTTTTTGCATTTCAGTAGCATTGAAGTGTCCAAACTGGGGCAGCATCCCAGCATTTTACACACACGCATATCCCACAAGCCTTCACACATTGCTCCTTCACTGTTTCATCAGGGAAAAGAGCTGTTTCATTTGTCACCAGCTCCAGAAGGTCAAGGAGAGGATAGTATCAGACATCCTCTGGTTCAGATTTGGCAGTACAGACAGTATAGGTAAGCAACATTAGCTGTTCAATTCATGTGTGTGTGTGCACAACACTACAGCGTGTGATCAAAGCATAACTGATACCATCCACAGAGCTGCTGCTTTCCCTTGCTAACCCAGTAACCCATTAGAAATGCCCTCCAGCCTCAACAATTTTAAGCCTTGACTTCAAAAGACCAGCTTATCCTTTAGGGCTAAGCTGACTGACAGGTGGGGGTCAGGAAGAAATCCAGTCCCCTCCCTCCAGTGTAGAGTTGCACAATTGGCCAGGCACGTCAGGGGGTTTCTTCTGCATTCCTCGGAGACATCTGAAACAGGCCACCTCCGGAGCTCAGGCACCGTGTTTGATGGACCCCTCATCTGCCCCTCTATCCCAGCTTTGTGCTGCTCCTCCATCCCAGCTTTGGGCAACAATAGCTACGTTTACACCAAGGCTGTGAGGTACTATGGCAAAACCAGCTGGTACCTTACACAGGAGAGCTGCTGTGTCTGCCCTTAGAGACCTACTCACCTGCCACAGGTGGAGGTTTGAGCAGAGCTGTATGCACCAGCTCCTTGGGGACTCCACCAAGTGTTTGAAAAGGTATCTGTCCCCAAAATCTACTGTGCTGTAGAGCAGGGAGCAGTAATAGCAGCTAAGAGTACAATGAATACAATGGTGCAGAATAAAAGAGGAATGAGGAAAAGGGCAAGATCTACATACAGAACAGAATATTCTGAGTTGGAAGGGACCCACAAGGATCATCGAGTCCAACTCTTAACACTGCCTCCCTGGCGGGAATCAAACCCGGGTCTCCCACACGGCAGGTGGGGACACTTACCACTGTACTAAAGTGGATTTTTTAAGCAGACAGCTTAAGGACTGAGGAGGTAAACATGGTATCAGTGCAGAGATTTTAGAGGCATCCACTGAGATACACGAGGAGAGGCACTCGGACTTCCCCTCTGGGTATGTGTATCTGCGATCAAAAGGTCAAGAACCACTGCAACAGATACTATGGCACAACCCCCTGTCACACTCAGCCCCAGAGGCAGAGTCCGGAGCCTTATTCTCTACAGCTTTGTAATGCACATGACAGCAGTCACACCTGGTCAGCCGCTGTTTTTGAAGAAGCACAAAAATACCCACAGAGTGATCTAATTGTACTTTTCCTCCATAATCTCCTCATAAAAAAGAAGGAATATTAGGACAGTGCAAGAACCTCAAGAGTTGAAAACTTCCCTGCACTGAGCTGTTCACAGTGAATGATACTTCATCCCCAAACCACACCACTTCCCTTGGAACACTTTGCTAACTAAGCAGTGCCAGGGTAATATTCCAGCAGCACAGGAGATGTTTCCGTCAGCTGGGAATGCACTCCCTCCACCTTACCAGGTTTGGCAGTGGCATTACTATTCAAGGAACATATTCTCTTGCAAATCATTTGCAGTGTAAAAATAAAAGGGATGTAATAGTAGATGTACACCTCAAATTCACTTTTCCCCACAACAAATAAATTTCTTTGCAAATCTCGGGCTCCAAGCCAGGCAAACAAGGCTATTAATTATCTAATGAATGTAGAGTCTTGTTTCTCTGAGACACTCAGATCTGCTGTACAGAAATCTACAATCACATTTTCTGCCTCAGAAATACAAAAATCTAGGTGAAAACCAAGACTTATTCCAAATCCAGATTAGGGGGAGGGGCTGAGCAATTCAAAATTACAGGGAAACCAACTGGCTTGTCCTTTAAAAGGAGATGCACACAAAGCTGACTTTGAAAGCCTTCCCCTGTTTTTAGATCTGAATTTGGGTTTCTGTGGCCCATTGCTACCCAGGCCACTGCTTTAAATTCAACAGTCAATTCACCAGTACCAGAACTTTCCAGTCACTGAACTTCAGCTGTGTGTCAATTCTGTGAAGCCTCAGCCTTAACAAATGCACTAAGCACAAGTCTTGGAGCAGAAAGCTCAGTGTCCCCCAGCTGGGCTGGAGTTGCTCTAAAGGACTCCAGAACATCATTCACATGTCACTGCACATCCCCATACATGTCCAGGAACTGATTTTTCACGTATGAGAAATAAGTATGAAGAACCAGAGGGGGAGAGCAGGAAAACAACACAGGCATATAACAAAACCAGTTGATCAATTTAAGTTCTGTGACTGTCAGCGCTTTAAAACTTAAGGAAAAAATATGCCAGGCTCCCTCAAAACTCATGGTAATGAGGTAAGAGAAGAAACTATATTTTTCCATACTCAGATTTAACCACATTTAAAAGTAATATCTGCTTTCTCATATCAGCATCATGTCAACACAATCTGGTGTGCGAACTGATGCTCACACACAGGACCAGACCCTCAGCTCATTTCCATCACTGACTTTAAATAACAATGCCTGAATGGACAAAGTGCCTGGTTTATAGCATCCTCCCTTTCAGCTTCTCCCTTGTCTCAGTTCATTTCCCCGTGGCATGCTTTGTTCTTAAAGCAGTATTAACCACTCATACATCAAAATATTTAATCAACATTTCTTAGTCAGAAAATAATCCTGCTTTAGACCAATTCAGTGGGAGACTCTGCAGTGGATTCAACATAAAAAAGGGTCAGAATGCATTTCCGAGGGTGCTTTAGAAAAATCAATGCTGACATGTTTTTACTGAAAATCAATAAGTGACATTAGATAATGAAACAAACATCCAGCAGCATTGCAGCCGGACCATTTAGGCGATCGCTTTGGGAAGCAACCAGTGAGGTGAGAACTTGAGCGTGCGAGTAACATTGGCTTAAATAAAGCACCACTTTTGTTTTTTTTTTTAAATGAGAATTTCAAAATCTCTTTCCTGCGAACAATGACTCAAGGGCTTACAATTTCTCTTCTCCCTGTTCCCCCACTCCCTCCCAACTCCAAGTAAATCAGCCTTAGGAACCAGTGTCACGGTTCCTCTAACACTGTCCCTGCATTGGGAGCCACTGACCCGTGGAGCCGCCGCGAATGCTTTGACAAGCTGCGGTGCAGCCTCAGCAGGGGAGAGAGATCCATTAAAAGCTGAAGTTGTGAAACTCTTTAGAAGAGGCCTGTCCCTTCTCAGAGTAATTAATTCTTTGACTGCCACACTGAGATGCAATGAATGAACACATACTCTCAGGAGTAACAACTATGCTAATGTGGAGAAGTTGTGCAGACAAAGAATACAAGTGCTCACTTGAATTGGGTTAGACTCTCTATATGTAAACTTAGGGTGCCTTACACATGCCTGAAAATCAACAGAACTCAGGAGAAACCTACCTCATAGCCCAGTATTTACAATGGACAGTACTTTATATTCACGTGCTCTTTACATCCTGCGGGAGTTGCACTTCTGCACAACTGGTAACAATCTTTGCATCACTTTGTGACCTATTGAGTACGTCCCCGAAACTTTGCATGTGGGCACACGCAAGGACACTCCTACACATAAGGATGGGACAACAATACGGCCATCACTCCATCAAAACAGAGCAGGCAGAGCTGCTGACTGAAGGAAAGTGCTTGGAGGAACATTGCTCTGGCCACTGTGCGACTCACTGCCGAACACAAGCAGAGCAGAACTGGTCTCAGGTGCTGCTCGTGCAAGAAAGGAGCACAGAATCACAGAATCAGTAAGGTTGGAAAAGACCATAGAGATCATCAAGTCCAACCTATCACCTGTTACCTAATCTAATCTAGTCAAACCTGTTACCTAACCTGACCTGTTGCCATCCTATTGTGAGTGCAATTCCACTCACTTAGGCTCTGTACATTTGATTAGGATTTGAATAAATCATCCTCCAATACCAAAGAGTTCCTAAAGTCAGTCAGTATCATCCTGGGTGTGACCGTACGTATGCGAAACTATGTGTTCGCTTTGCAAGATTTCAGTTAGGGCAAAAAATTAAATGAAAAATACCCCAACTTTGTAGCAGAAAATATTTTGAGGGGAAAACCCCCCTATTCAAATGCAAAGGTTACTGATCAGAACAAAGAAACAAGTGTTCATTATTACACGACCTAAGAAACCGAAGGCTGCAGGAGTAAACCTAAGTAGAGATGTAGAGCAAACTCTGAACTCTGTGCGACTCATAGCTGGAAAAAGAGAAAACAAAACAAACAAACAGCTGAAATATAAACAGCTCTAGTCAGTTCCACTGTTTTAAATCCCACTGTTCCAAAACTAAAAATGAAACAAATAAACAAAGAATTCCCCCAAGTGGTTTGAACTATTTGTGCTTTCCAGGAAAGTTAAGAACCTGAGCTAAGCCAAGCACAAATGGAGGATGTGTGGCAAGTTTCAATGAGAACCAGCAATATTTGGGGGCAGATTTGGAACAAAAGCCTACCCATGGAGTCAACAAGAAAACGGCAAGATTCATTACAAAGTCAGACATGGTGTTTTGGCTTCTGGCTGGACAGAAGGCTGTAGCATTAACACATGGTTCATTACAGCAGAATTAGAGCCTGGTTATTCAGTACTGCAGAAATTAGGGATGGTACACATCAAACGGATTTTCCCATGAAAATACAGGGCCTCCAGTCCAGCCCTAGAAAATCACTAATTATGGTGCAGAACCCATTTACATTCACAGAATACAACTTCTGTTTGGCAGCTCTTTGTGTCGATTTTTTACACTGCAAAGGATTTCAAAGTCACCTTCCTGATGAGATGCAATTGAATATTTTTTCATATTACAGCAGAAATTTGAACAGAATCAAGATATAAAAATATAGACTAATAGGAACGAATTCAGCATTTTCTCTTAGCAAGCACACCATGATGTTTCATTAGCAGGATAAATTACTTTACACCTCATAAGCAATGGCTGCTACATTGAATTACTGTTGCAATTCAGACAGTTACACGCAATCAAAGAAGATTTTAAGTCTTTTCTATTTAATGGCAAATGCCTCAAAACACAATTCCTCATGCAATTAGCCTCCTACAGAATGGAAGTCATGAAGACGTCACAAAATAAGTAAATGAAAGTAAAACAACCCAAAGATGTTGGGGGGAAAGGAGAGCTTCCTTGGTACTGTATCAATAAAACACGATTAATACTTCTAACAAGTAGAGTATTCTGTATTGATTCCTACTGAACCCTGTGTGGTAAAATATGCTTTCCAGTATAATGAATGCTGCAATCTCATTTAGCAAATTAAGATGTATTTGAAGAGGTTTTTTACTGAAAATAGGTTGAAGTCACCAGGACCGGAAAACAGAACTCTATGAATGTCTTCATTTTCTTAACGACTATTTATAGCCAATTAAAGTATTTAAATACCAGCAATGAAATGCTTCTTCCACTTAAAAATGCATTTAAAATACCCAGCTTGAAAGCATCTTCCTTATTAAGTCTTTTGTATAACATCAGATTTTCAATTGGTTTAAGTCAAAGAGCTCCTTCAGTATTAACAGAGATTCCATATTTTTTTACTCCAGCTAAACTACTGTCTCACTTTAATAATATACAAGATTTTATAGAAAATAGAGATGAGGCAGTATCTCTATAGCAGACATCTCCTGTTCTTCATTTCCTTCTGAAAGGAAATGAATGAAGTTTTTGAAGCCACTGAGAACCCAGTTTTTGCAGTTCCTGTTCCAGTGAGCTCATGAGCTCATTTCTGAGGGCAGCTCTCCTTCACCTGCAGATCTCACCCAGCTCCTGATGTAACGTGAGCTGGCCTGGGTCCTCACTGACAAAGGCAGAGCACAAAGTCATAAGGGACACAAATACAAGTGTTTCCATGATTCACATGTGAAAGTGTCAGTTTTCTTTGAGCTCACAAGCCTTTAGAGAAGGTGAGAAGGGAGTAACTGATGAGGGATGGTTGAAGTATAGAAAATTATATGAAAGAGAAGAGCTGGGAAGAAGTGGACTCAAAATTGATGTAGTAAGTCTTCCAAACTGAGCCATGCAGAGGTATTACCATGCACCGGAACGAAGAAACATCCTGCTAAGTGTCTACAATTTGAAATGGCAATTTCAAATCAAATATTTGTTATTATATTTATTTCTCTTCTACATGAGCTGCTTTAGTGGCCACTTGGTCAGTTCTCTTCTTGAAACCTGCTAATCTAATCTGATTAACCAAATTAATCCCCAGAAGCAGCTAGCGCATTTTCTAAATGGCTGGCAGGTCTGTCCTGCTGCACTGCCCCGGCTGACTCAGCTGGATGGATGGCTGACTCTCCCCAGAGGACAGCCAAATAAATGGCTTTATAACCCTCGTTCCCCTGGCAATCTGTCATGGACTCTAAAAGCAACCTTCCCATTCCTCATCCCCACTGGTTACAAACCAAGGCATCATTAAGCAAACAAACCTCAAGTAGCATCCCTGCCACCTTTCAACTTGCCAAATGTACAGTCAGACCTAGAAGCAGTTCATCAAAATATTTTTACATGCGTATTTCCACACACAAAACTTTTCACAGCAAGGGAAAAGTTAAAAACATGGTTTGAGTACCAATAAAAATACTGAAGTAAAGAGCTAAATTAATGTTCTGGTTTCTCTGATATTGCATCTTGATTTTTGTGAAGGAAAATGAAGCCTCATCCTCTTACCAAAAAAAAGGAAGAGAATAATGACTTCTATAGGCAAAGTACCCACTCCAATGCATCACTTACAGCATGTTCAATGTCCACTGTAGGTTCTACTTTGTTTTCAACTACCAGGTGAGGAACAGCCAGATGATAATAAATCTCACTCTAAATTATCACATGGATCTAGCTTCTCACCCACAGGCCCGTGAGTGGGTCTGACTCTCTCTGGATCCAGGATTCCAGAGGTCAGACGCACCCCTCAGAGCTCACATCTTTCCAAGATCAACTCCAAAGCTCTACAGACCCAACACCAGCTTCTCAAGTTTTACCCTTTGCCAGCTTGGTGATAAATTTCCAATGTTTTCACTAAGCAGCAGCAAACATTTAATTGCACAAGAATGATAAAAAAAGATTACCTCAGGCAGGGTAGAGGGACAAGTCTTAAAAAAACTTCTCCCTCCCCCTTCTTTCTTGTATGATTCCATTTCATACAAGATCAAGAGGGACCTTCTATGTCAATCTGTACTAACAAAAGTATAATGAAAAATCAGTCACTTCCTCAGTTGCTGTGAGGGAACATAAATGAATTCCACAAAGGAACAACTGAAAGCAATCAGATTCACTTTCTGCACAGCTGGAAGAAAAGCAATGCTCTTACTTAAGAAAAAAGGATTAAAAACCAACTTAAATTTGCTTTCTTCAGAACCATCAATCCGTTTGACTGGAGAGCCCACCTTTCAACTACAAATTGGCAGAAGTAGTGAATCATCACAGCGAATGCTGTGCCCTTCAAAACTACTACAAAAAGAGTCCTCCGGGCTTTTTTCCAGCTGTAGATCTCCCTCCACAACTTGAACAACCAACACACTCCTTTGTCCACTGCACCCCAGTGCCCCTGTTTGTCTGTTGTGGCTGGACAGAGCTCATCAGGAAGCACAAGGCTAAACAGATGCTCAGTTGATAACCTGTCTCAGAGGTACAGTTATTAATTTCCTTACAAGTGGCATTTGAGAGACTCTTCCCAGAGAACACACCATACATCAGCTCCACAGCTCAATGTGTCTGACAGTCGATTCCAAGTGAAAACACCTCTACAAACGAGTATGCCCACGTGCTGAATAATTCTTTTAAGGGCTTGCTGTACTTTGCCATTTGGCAAGAAGGGGATACTCAGCTTCCTTCCAGCTCACACTTCCAGACCTGGCAGGATACAAAGCCATGGCAGGGAGAGCTGGGAGGCAAAAGGTAAATGACTGCACTGTTCGGTTACTGCAAGTGCAATTAGCCTGAAACAATTCACACAACCTCCTCAGTCGCCAAGGGAAAGGGCAAACAAGGACAATACAACTATTGATCAATCAGACCATCCCCAACACTAATGACTGATACCTTGTCTGGGCCATCCAGGATACGTCAACTGTGTTACCCAGTCCATCATGCCAATAAGCTGCCCAGATACCCTCATACAGTAATGGGACTGAAACTCAAGGAATATCCCTTAGAGCAGCATCAAAAGCACAATCCTTCCTGCATAAACTTCTGAAAGAGGAGTTGAAGGTCAGTGCTAGGTGGATCCTAGTTATTCCAAAGACAAAATCCACAGCTTGTTTCACAAGTAACTGTGAAAAGCGCTAATGAAACACTCCAAGGGAACAGAGGAGACCAAGTCAGTCCTTCCCACCCTGAATTCTGACTTCACTAATGAATGCAAAACAAACAGGACTGCAAAAAGTCAATTCCAGGCTGAGTGAACCTCTCGCCATGACTGGGTGAATGCTCCTGGTTACAGCACTGTCACTGGCATCCACTCTTCCCATGCACCTGGCAGAATTCCACAGATGCTCACCAACTGCTGGAGGAGAAAATACCAACTCTGTGAAATCTGAATAGGGGAGAGGTGAAAAACAGAGGGAGTGAAAGAGATGCAGAATTACTTTTTCATTCAAATGTGAAAATCCAGAGACACACACAAGTACAAGTAAAGGCAGAATAAATCCTTAAATATTTCGTTTTCTCTGGAGCTTTCACGCTAATCATTTAAGCCAACCCAACATCTTAAAAATCTATGGAATTATCCAAAGCCTTTCTGTTAAGCTAGTTCTAAGGATACAATCAGTTCCTCTCCTGCGCTGACATCACACAAAGCGACTCAGGCAGCAGTTAATAAATCTAAGCGCCTGTGACAGATCTCATCTTCCACGGGGAAAAAAAAGCTGGGGAGGAAACCGAAAAATAAAAGGGGATCTGAGGAAAATCTATTCATTGATCAGGGGAAGGAGAGCACTAAATTCAGCTGGCAAACAGCAGCCTGGCAAAGCACCCATCGAGAGCACTTCCGAGTGTACTGTCACTGCTTTGTCCTGGAGCACATCACTGAACACGGGGAGAAGGAGCTGCACGTTAGAAATGCACCCACCCAGCACTGCTACAAGTCAGACCTTGGAGAGCCAGCGTTTTAATCCTTTCAAAACAGCACTATCCTGTGCAAAGTCAGCCTTGGATTCTAAAATTTCTCAATGCCAAAAGCAGGTCAAATGATTAGCTGCTCTGTAATGGGCATATTGCAGTGGAGAAATCCTCCTGTTCCACAGTCTGTCTCACAAAGGGAGAGAGGGTCACTTTATTTTCACTGATCTCTCTGAAACAACTTAGAGTAATCCCACATCTTAACAGCAACAAAAATAAATTAAAAGCAATAAAAGTAGCCTTTCTGTTATGCCACAAGGAGTTTTACATAAACTCAAGCACAGAATGTTGAAGAGTGGAAGGGGTTAAGATCTGTAGAGATTGAGGGGGAAAAAAGGCTAAAAAGCACTACTGCAGTTAAAAAACATGAATTTCGGTCCATTTGTGCACTCAGAGGCATTCTGCTTTGAGTTTCTTCACTGAAACCAGATGTCATCACTGATTATCAGAATGCACAGTCTGCAGCATACCCAGCTTGAACTGGGCATAAGCTACAGCACACTTTGTGGCTACAGTGCATCTTAAAAATTTAGGGAACCTCAGAGAGCAAGCAGCTAAATGCATAACCTGTTACTCAAACAAACATTTCAGCGTTGGAAATGGGAGGGTAGGATGGGGGGGGACAACAGCAGTTTTGAATCCTGACCAGTGTCAGACTGAACACAAGTGTGAAAAAAAAAAAGGGCATGACCAAGAGACAAAAAGCTTCACAGGGAATTAATGCTATCTGGGTGCTCTGTCACTGCATGTAATGAAATAGATGTTATAATAGTGAGACAGCATGTTACAGAGACAGCTGTAATAATTACAGCTTTAACAAGCTCTAACACAAAACTCTACAACATGGCAATGTCATGATCATCTTCACTCTCAAGCTGTCCAACTGAGAAGAAAGGTTGTGCTTGCATTAGCTTATATTAGCACACCACTTATCTAGTTTCTAAAAGCAGAATTAAAACCTTCTGCCATGTGCTGACACCTGGCTGCTGTCCAAACTCGTACTTCATTTAGCATTATCACTGGGAAATGGAAGGCTTAAGCAAAACTGGAGGGAGATGAGAAGACAGACAGATGCCCATTACTGTCAGTTCATTTCATGTGCCCACTTCTGCAGCCTTCAGGAGACAGGAATCTGCCAGAAATCACATCAAGAAAAAAAATGAAGCTTATTCAATTCACCAATTCAGCCCCTTTTTTTGCCCCCAAAGGCTTATCATAACAATTCCACACAAACAGCCTCAATGTGAATGTGATGAAATGTTAACGTTATCTCAGTGAGGAATTTTCCATCTAATGCATGTTTTGTGCTAACCCAACATCCCTAACAACATATTTCCTGACTTCAGAAAACGAGATGAGCATTTTCTCGAAACACAAGTCCCACACCCAGGCTTTGCACAAAGTTTTCACCATAGCACATCTGCTTCATCATTAAACTCTCTTTTCTCTATATTCCCAAGAATGCGAGAATATAGTGGTAGAACCAAGTACAAGTAGCAGCATTTAACCAGTTTTTGAACCTCCATCAGCCCTGTTCTAGAAAGGAAATTAAGTCCCCAAACCTTGCCAGGGCAGCTGTGTTTTACCTGACAAGCCCAGGTACACGAGAAACATGAAGATGGTCATTTGTTCATCAATTTGCATGTTATGCACTAAGGATAACATGAGAAAAGTAAGGAACAAAGAGCACAGCAGTCCATGAAAGAAAAAGTGAATAAAAGATTGAGCAGGCAAGGTCACATATTTCAGCTATGTTTCCTACCTGTTTATTAATTAATTGAGACAGCTTTTCAGAAACTTCAGAGCAACAGGAGTTCTCATTTATTCAGTGTGAGCACAATTTAACTGCTGCAGACCTCTACCTGGGAGAAAGCATTTCTGATGTCAAGGTGGAAAAAAAAAAAGAAAGGAAATTAAGAGTTTGAAGGGAGGAAAATGTTATCTGACCTGCTGGAGAACAGTCCATGAAGTTATTACTCTGCAGTGGCCATTCCCACATCCTTAGTGGTTCAGAAAAGAGCAGAACCTACAAAGTACATACACCCCAACATCTCTCTCCTTCAGGAATGCCACTAATGAAGAAAGGAAAGGTAGTAATAGCCAGGACTTCTGGTTTATCATTATTTTGACAGTCAGCAAGTAAGCCTGAACTCCTTTCATCCAGTCCCACCCCTTCTCTCTGCCCCTGTCTAGTGCCTGGGGGTAATTAAAGTATATATTTTACTACCTGACTGACAGCCCAGTGCCCCCTGAGCTACAGGCTATTAAAGGGCATGCACATTGCAGAAGGAATGTAAACAGAGCCAGGCAAAATTGTCAGCAGCCACCTATATCAGCATCCTTAAAAATCAAGAAACACTCTGCAGAACTTCCTTTCCCTCACTCCATTGATTTTTATATTAAAAATCAAGCCCGGTCTGGAGTGAACAAAGATAAGACCATGAACGTTCTCATTTTGCTCTAAGCATTCAATTTGCTAACGCATTTTAGCTAAAATTCCTGCTTAGTCACGCCTGACACAATCTAGTCTTTTAGGCAAACATTCCCTCCATTCTGTGTGCTATGGCTGCCAGCCAGTTTTCAGTTGATGTACCCAGTGTTTTTCTGCTTGTGTCCAAGCACAGCGAGATCTCCTAAACCTGCTCTCACACAGCAGTTTTATATCCCTGCATATGCTCTCCATTTACAGACAAAGCATATGCATATTTATGTATAGGCAGCTCTAAATATGTGCACATTAATTTTAGAGGTATCAAAGAGAAAAACATCAGATAGTGAAAGTCAGGCTATGCATAGGAAATAACTGTCCTGAAACAAATAAATCTTTCTGCAAACATCCAAAAGATACTGTTCTTCACCCTGGAATTAAAGCTTTGTTGCAGGTTGATTTAAATGAAAGGCTTGGTCTCTATGGAAAAACACCAACAGAAAAACATAATAATTTATTAAACAAAACAAACCCAAACAATTTTCAAAGCTTCTACAAAAGGAAAGAGAAAAACAGAGACAGACCTAAATCTTCTGATTAGATGTCAGGCTCAGAGTCTGTCCCTGAACACACTGTTCGGTAGCATTTCCTTCTCAGTCCAATTCTTTAGAGTACAATTTTGTTTAAGAGCTCAGACAGGGATTTTTATCAAACAAAAGGAGAAAAGATGCCAAATGTATTGGCCAACTGATTGACCACCATTCTCACTACTGGGTGCTGCCTAAATTAGCTCCATACTCAGCCTTGAAGCTCAGGGCAAGAGTGCTGCTAACACATTCAGGAGGAAAGAAAAAAAGGAAACATTTTTTTCCTGTTACCTGCTGTAGTGCTCTTTGGATAGTGGAGAGCAAAGCATCTTCCAAGTTCTGCCACATCCACATAGGCAGGTGGGAACTGGCAAAGGCCGAAAGTTCAACAAGTCCAACTCAAAACCAGTTCTCACTGATGCTGAGGTGAAACTTCTGCTCTTGACAGGTGCATTCCACTGGAGTCAGTAACAGCTGAGAAAACAATTCTCTGCCCCCCAGGCCACCACTATCCACACTCCTGGTATAGCACAGCCACGCACTGTCCCTCACACACAGAAAAATCATGAGACCTCAGTTCTCTTCCTGTGCTACTCTTGGGTTCTGGTGCCTGAAGCTGACAGCGGACTGAATTTCCTCAGGTTGAAAGCACATCAGGAATGTCTCTGAATGTTCAAATCTTCCTGCTAAGAACAGCAAGTCCTCTTTTCAATTGTGACTGCTCAAGGTTTTTCCCAGAAATGCAGGAGAAGAGCTCCACTCTGGAAACTGTTAATTGTTCCCTATAATATGATTAATTTCTGAGTGATTGTTTTAAGATAGCTGGTCCATTGCCTCAGCTCTAATTACATTTCTCATGTCAATTAATTAAAACCATGCTAAATGAAACACCAGTTTTTATTTAAAGTTTAGAGGGAAAAAAATCATGGGATACAATTAGATGTTACCAGACGTGATCTCAGCAGGTTTTCAATTATTCTGTGTATAATAGGTCCTTAATTCAATACAAAGCTGTAATTAAGACTGTAATTAACTTGTGGCATTCTACTGATGTCATACACCACAAGAACACATAATGAGCTACAGTTTTTAGTGCAGAATCCTTAATGGATTGGCCTGTTCCACTGAGAATTAATTACGTACATAAAAATAATTTACCATGGGAACTTGGCCAACGCAATGGACATATTCAAAAAGACAAGAAAACTATAAAACAAGAGCAAATAAACTTTGTCCTGTCAAGGATGATCTGGGCCAGAACCCAAATCTGCACTTGCTGCCTGTGGTATGGAACTGGTGGACTTACCTTCAGAATTCACACAGAGCTCCTTGGCTGTATCTACACAGCTTTGAAACCAAGTCCAGGGACTGACAAAAGCCCCCGTGTGATCACACTTGTACTTCTCATAACCTGGACATGGGCAGCCTGTCTGCACAGGGACAACAGCAAATTAAGCTGCCTGATGTGTTTTCAGGATACACTGAGCTGTCCTACGTACACAGCAGACAGAGCCCTACATACTTTGCAGATCATCTTCCAGACCTGAAGGAAGCAGAGCTCTGGGGCTTATGGTCTGCATTGAAATCCTGGATTTCAGTCTGGCTTTTATACGACACCACAATGCAGCCAGGCTCTGCTTTCAAACCCCTTCCTAAACTTATGAGAAACCCTCCAGGTCACTTCTGCTTATTAAAGGCAGGCTTCAGGAACACAGGCTGTATTGCTGGGCTGCCTAAATCAAACACTTCTGTTCTCAGTTACAATTATTTGAAAACCATCTTTTCCTTAGAGTTTTTTTTTGTTTTTCTTAAATAGATGACATTTAACTGGGAGAAAGAGATAATAAGGTACGTTTCCTGAGGAAACCAAAAGAGATCCTAGAAAAAAAAGACCTCAGAACTACAAAAAACTTGTCTGTGTTCATACAGTAAAAATAAAAGAAGCTAAAAGATATTTATTTTTGTTTCAAGTAGAGTCTCTTGCAAGAAGGATATGAGGATAAAAGCCTGATTTATCAGCTAAGGAATCTCCTTTACCATAGCTTGCTGGTGATGTGTAAGTAAACAGAGGAAAACAATCATGTAAGGCACTGACAGGCACTGTAGGAAGTACCCAGGAACTCTACGGTCAATGAACAGATTTCTGTCAGATTTTAGAAGAGGACATCTCTATTTTTCTTTCTCTCTGAAGTCTTACTATTTCCCTCGCTTTAAAAAAATAATTAATGGAATGCCTTAAGCCCATTTCTGTTACCTGTTGAAGGAAATGAGCACTCACATCCAAAGTTTTATTCTGCAAGCTGGTTATAAGGAACTTCATATAACAGATGAAGTAATATTCAAAACATCAACCACTACATTAAAAAACAAATCTGTTCAGAGACATAATGAAAAGAAGCCAAAAAATCACAGGTTCTTCTTCCCATGACCTCTATGGCTGGTAAGGTTTCAACACATGCATTGTTCCAAGCTGGTTGCTTTTGGGTGCACTGACATCTCCTACAGGTCTGCCAGGTATTCCAACATCCTTCCAGAGAACCCTTCACTCCTTTTGTTTCCTGAGGACTTCATTCTCCTGAACTGTCACCTAGTGAAATGGAAGAACAATGACCCAGCCTCTACCAGGGCATTAATCACCTCAATGACACTGATATAAAAATGTTCTTCAGCTCATGTACCCACAGAGATTTTTTTTCCACTCCGCAATTATCACACACAGACACATTCAAAGATTACCAGATGTGCCTTTGTTAGTTTTCTAAAATATCATTCCAATAAACCTGAACCAGATGTTGTCTTTATAAATTTTGCTAATGCTATCAGTTTTTAATCAAAATGGAACCGACTGAATTCATGGTCTGAGTTAACAGCAGAGGAGGTTTTTGAATCACAAGATGTCTCTTTCAGATCAAAGTGGCACAGAAAGAGACTGAGTTCAAATTTATTCTCATGTATCCAGGGTCTTTCTTTGGGATTCTTACCCTTTTTCCACAGCTCAAGATGTTGGCACTTCATGAATCAATCTCAAAGGATATTAAAAGCAGCAGGAATAGCCTACAATGAGCCAGAAGGTTCCTTCACAAAAAAGAATGTGAAGTTTGCCAAGGAAAGCACTAAAAAAGTAATAAGGAAATCCAGACTTAAACTTAATTCATCCCCACATACATATGCATTAAGATACAGCCTTTAATGACAATTTATTTCTTCCAGATACTTCTGAGCAAGGCTAACAGAACAGACAGCTGCTCACCATTTCTTTAGCATTCTGTATAACCCCATGCAGCAATTCAAGACACAGGATTTAAGTCTTGTACTGAATTATGAAAATTCTGATAAACTTTCCATGCGGCTTATCATGGCACCATAGAGCACACTTCAGAAATATTAATACATGTACTTACACAACATTTCGCTGGAACAGAATTTTCCATGATTTTAAAAGGGTGAACTGCAGCGCAGCAAAATTAGTAGCTACACTCTCAGAAGCATCTGCTAATACAGATGCTTAATTTAGAAAACCTGTGGCCTGATTTTTCTGGAGAATTCAGTATTAATGCAAGTTCTGATCAAATCTCTTGCTTACATTAGGGACAGCTATAAAAAAAAAATGAAAGCCTACCAAAACATGCCTTCTCCTCCCTCCTCCCCCTCCCAGTATACTCCTAACTCTGTGGAAGGAATGTGAGCAGAATATAATGAATATAATATAGCAGAATATAATGTTACTAAACTTCTTTTTATCCTTCTACAATCTTTGCTCCTTTCAGGGGACACAAGTTAACCTGCAAACTTGTCCAGCACATCTGGCTACAGCAAGGGAAGATAAAATAAGGGTTCAGAAAATGGAGTCCTGAATGCCAAGGGAAGTCTCTGAGAGGGAATATAAGATGCCTGGAACCAGGTATCTTCTGCCCATCTTCCTTTTGTAGTTTGCATTTGGGTCATGAGAACCAGCGTGTAGTCTTTGAAAGACTATTAAAAATACGTTCTGGGATGCTGTCGCCAACACCGAGTACAAAACAGCAGCAGCCACATTATTCTCCAAAATGCCCAGGTTCCTCTCTGCAGATGCAGAAGTTAAACCCTTGCTGAGTCCATTACATTTACACACCTTCAGCTTCTGTAACAAATGAAGCACAAGCCCAGAGACAATAACCTCCTTCAGTACAAAAACTGGGACATTTTCCCAGGAAGCTCTCCATCCTGGGTCCGAAATGAGACAGCAGTCCTGTAGATCATCACCTCTTCCTTAACTCTTGTCCTGCCCTGGGATTCTGTTTCACGCTGGAAAGGAGGAGGAAGCAAAGGAAAGGAGGCATTTGGAGTGTGTGAGGCTCTGAAGCTTTTGCCCTGGAAACTGGGCCCATGATGGTTAAGAGGAACAAACCCAAGGAAATCCCCGTTTCGGTATCCCAGAGACTGTGCTCTTCAAAGACAACACTCTCAGAATAACACTGCTGCCACCACCTCAGTTCTGCACTTAAGAATAGACTGAACCCAATTTTCAGACTTGAAAGCCTGGCAACTTTGAGTAGATTTTTTTGTGGAATTAGACCAAAAGCATCAAAAATATTTTCATCCCCCTTTTTATGTGCCTTTTTATAATGCAGGGACATGTTTGCAGGAGTTATCTGCAGTCATGAATCTTACTTAGTGAAAATGAATGCTAGCATTCATGCATCATCATCACTTCAGTAAGAGAGATTAGGGAACACACCATCTATCTCTGCCTCCAACAGAGAAAAATCACAGGATTTAAACCCAACCAATGCTGCTCATGGAACCGATTCTATCTGGCTACAAGTCAGGATTTCTAGCTGGCTTTGCTCTCAGAAACAACCGAGCCACTTCACAGAGACTTTTCCAAATCAGTCAGAAAACATGCAGCACTGAAAAGCCTCAGTTGAGACTGTTACAGCTTGAGAAAGTCTCATCTTAAAAGAGTATTACAGTGAGAAGTGTTGAACAATTGCTCTAGATGTGAATTCCTGATCAGGGGTATCTGCCACCTCTTAGATAGAACAATGTGATTAAACTCCTTTTTAAACTACTAACTCAAAAAAACCCCTCAGTTTTACTGCACTTCCCTGACTTCTTTTTCAATATAACACCTATCCATTAGGAAATATCACATATGCAATGAATTAGAGCACAGTCCTTTCATCTCAAACTGCTTTGAAATGTCTCTTAGTAAGCCCACTAGAGTTTGTTTTTCCAATGAAAAAAGATTTCTTCACTAAATCTTCATATTGTGAGTACACCATGTGGTTTGCATTTTCTGTTTCTTCAAAGCAGTTTCCCAAAAGCTCACACTGTTCGATTTCATGTTCATTTAAGAGGAGCTGAAATCTGAAATGTGGTGAGACGAATTCAAAATTGTAAGAGGTGTGTGTGTATTCACCCTGTACTTATGTAAAGTGCTATTTACTTTTGTGCCATGTCAGTATATAATTTAAATTGCAATATAAATCCAAGTGTATTTCTTCAATGATGAACAGAAGTTAAAACCATAGGCTGACAACCCACAACTTGCTTTCTAAGAAGCTGGGAGGTTGGATGACATATATTAGAGTAATATTTCGATAACCAAATCCACAAAACAGAGCAAAGGTAACAAAGGGGAGCTTTCCAGCCATATCCTTTAATGTGGCAGGACTCCTACTGAAATCAGAACCAGGATTTCACCTGAAATACAGGCAGGGCCCAGGGAACAGGATTTGCTTCATTATACAAGAGCCAGAATTTGATCAGCTGGCAGCTTATGCCAGTGCCTTGGCAGGTACTTATGTGCAGGTTCTAACACCAAAATCTAATCTTTAATTTCAGAAAAGTCCACGGTCAAAAAAGAACGAACTACAAAAAGTCCAGAGAATAAGCCGGTGCTTTAGCACTGGTGACCCAAGGCTTCAACCTGACATACCCTCATTAATTGATTAAAAAAGGCAGTAGGTGAAAGAGCCACAAAGTAGAAAAAGGGTCAGAATATTCCTGAAGTTCAAATGGTTTGGGACCACTATTGAATTGTCTGATATACAAAGCTGAGATGCATTTCAGGGTCTAGATGAGGATGCAAAATTTAAGAAGCACTCAGAGCTGCAGATTCAACTCCATATTTACACATCTGTGCTACTGACAAAAGTGGATACTTGTCCTCTCCTCAAATAACACAAAAACAAATCAATATAAGAACTCTTCAAAGATATCATTTGCATTTTGTGACTTTCCTGAACAATATTGCCCAAAGGCATGATTTTTACCTCAAACCACTTCTGACATTACTGCACTATAGGATCATGTTTAAATGTCATCTGATGATTCCTATTAAAGTGCCACAGTTTCATCACTACAGCTAATTTAATTCTAAATGAATTTTCAAAACCAAGACTAAAGTTCAATGGAAGCCTGAAGCTTTGAGGACTTGTGAAGCTTAGAGCCTGAAACAGAGAGATATTCAACTTTAATCCGTGAAATAGACGAGGCAACACCATGAATCTCTGGTTCTTTGAATAAGGTTATAGTAATGCAATAAAGACCTTCCAGATGGACCTGGCACTGTAGGGGCTTCCAGACTTAGATCTGTCTTTCAAGACCAGTCAGCACCTTCCTTTCATCTCCAGGCTGCCCGTGACACTCCAAAGGAAAGAAGAGAATACATACACTAATTCCATTATGTCACATGCAATTGGAAAAATTCCCCCTACCAGTTTGCTGACATTCCAAAGCACAACACATTAGCTTATGGAATCAATATGAAAACACAACAATATGAAAACTTCACCTGGAGTGAATTGCTGAGTAATCTCATGTGATCCTGATCTTTTATCAGAGTGGGTTATTCCTGGGTAAAAAAGGAAACAGCACCAATTCACAGCAGGATCTAATCAGCTGCAGATACTATTGTAATAAAATATTTTCCATATCCACAATATGGTAACAAAAAGGTAATCAAGTGCCATAGTCATTCCCATTTTATGGATGACCAAACAAGCATTTCACAGCACAGACCCCATCTCCAGAACACACGGAGCCTTTCCTAGCTGTGCTACCCCTATGCTGTATGACAAGACCAAATCCCAAATTACAGCTGCACACAAAGAGAAGCATCTTTTCCATCTAAACAGTTCAATACTGCACACCTGGAGTCATGAAATACATCAAGCTTCACAGGACCCACCAAAAGAGCAAAGGAGATAAAAAATTCCTAGATTCAACTCGTTAAACATGTGGAAGTGCAAGGAATAACGAAGTTGCTAGGAAGTATGACCAAAATGTAGTACAAATTGATCCTCTACAAGATTTTACATAAATCTGTTGCAAAACTGAAACACTCATGAGTTTTTAGGATATTATTCACAAGTAGAAATCCACCCTACCAAAGGGGCAGCCAAATTCCATCTCCCACTTCCCTGATGTTCTGATCAGTAAAAATTAACAGGTATTGAGAAGTCAATACTACATTACCTTCTCCACAGTAGTTATTTATTGTATTTGCTACTCTATTTCATGCCAGCAGAGTGATAGGCCATTTGATTATAAAGGGCAAAATCAAACATTCTGGCTCTTTCTACAGAGATATGAAATTAAAAAGAAAAAAAACCTCACCACGTAGTTGTGCAAAAAATGAACCAGGTTTAAAAGAATAAAGATGGATAAGGCACAATGACTTTCTCCATGGATAAGGTATAATTACTTTCCCCACCAGCACATCCATACCATTCCCCACCAATGGAGCAATGGCTGGAGATGAGTGATTTGCTTGAAAGTCTGGATACATAACAAAAATGCTTTAAACAGCCTAGGAAATACAAGCCAAGGCTCAGTCAGGTTTCACACAAGTCTAATGGCATTGTAACATGACTGACAGAGCAATTCAGCTGCAAATAACAAGAATTAGGATCGTTAACTAAGCCAGGAAGCAGTAGGGCCTGACTCCACACCCACTGATGGCCGGAGAGGTTCCACCTGGTTACAAGCAGCACTGCAGAAGGTCCCAAGTATTTCTGCCCTTGGTCAGTTCGGTCCCACCTGCTCAAGATGTTCCTTTATACAACCGTGATCTTTCCTCAGTGTTTCTCTCCCCAGGTTCTTGTCTTTCTGCAAACCCTTGTCCCCACACCACCTTCCACAGTCACTCTTCCCCCCCAATCAGCCTTCTTCCTCCTTTACCCAGAAATCCCAACTCCCCTTCCCACAAGTCCCCAAACTAACACTTGACTTTTTCACTCCAAACAGGCATTTCTCTCCTCTGCAGCCAGGGAAGGGGATAGACCATGGACAGCACAAGGACAACACTGTCCCTGCCCACAGCCCTTATGCTTTGGCCAGGTCAGACTTGTACAGAGAACAACTGCAAGGAGAGCAGAGCTCTTCCAGACACGGAGAACACCCAGTGCACAGCAGTTTTCATCGTTTTTGGCTGTAAGGACACACTGAGTCTTTCCCTGTCATAAGCAAAATTATTCTTTCAAATGTTGCTAAGTTGACATCTCATCAAATCAACCATGGACTGTTTTATCAGCAATTCCATAAGTCTCCTGGTATGTTTCATCAGGGCATCAGTGCTTCTCAAACCAGAGGTCAGCAACTACTTTTGAACAAAAGAAAATCCATACTGCTCCCCCCCAGCCCTGTTCTGGTGAACCACTGAACTCTTGGCTGAAGTTTTGGAAAAGAAAAAAAATGTGTTCAATCTGAGGCAGATGCTTGGCATGGAGTATTTTAGCTGAAACAGTTAAGGGTTGGGGAATTTATGAGAAACTAAAACCAAACTCTGTTAATGGCAATTTCAATAAGTAGTGCTACCAATCCTGTTTCTAATAATAGTTCAAGAAACTCAGGCTTCTTTTTTTGCTGGGGTGGTGGTGAAGGTGTGTGTTAATGGTTTGAGTTCAGGAGTCAGTTTATCTTGAGCATTCTACCCGCATGAGGAAATGCCAGTATATGATTGAAAGCCTCACTTTCATTTCAAAATGATACACAATCAGCAAAATGAGAAAAAACACCCAATACAGAAATCAAAGCTCTTTACCGAATGCCTCTCATGTTCTCTAAGGTCTCAGTGTTTAATATCCTGCATTGGATATAAAATGTAAGCAACTCCCACAACAATCTTTTTAGTTTTTTAATAGAATGTCCCATGGACATATTAAAGCCACAGCACTGCAAGGGCTGGGCTGCAAGACCTGACTTAGTCCTGCTATCCCTCCCCCACTGGGTCCAATCTCTTTCTTGCTTAAACAAGTTGATTCCAAGGTGATACAAACTTATCCTTTATAAAAAAAAATCCTGTATTTTATGCGCTTTATCTCCCTGAAGCAGCTTACAGAGGAATTAAAGGCACGCCAGGGTTGGCATAAAAAGAGGGTTGCTCAGTTTGAGAGAGGGCAGAAACCTGGCAGCATCAATTTACATTGGCTCAAGCTGGTAAGGAACAGCACCCTCAGGCAATACAACTGGTTGGAAAATGGAATTTCACAAGGGCAGAAACTAGCATTTTTGAAGTTAACGTTCCTTCTTAATCAGAAGAAAAAAATTAAATGGTTACATAAAGCTACAATGCTTTTCAAATGTCATTTGGTATGACAAACCTTTTCCTAGCAGATAGAGCTCATTTTTGTAGTATCAAAACAATATTACAGAAAAGCACTATCATTGTGCTTTGTAGAATATCTGTGCTATTATCAGTTTGTACCTGAATCCATCTACTAGATGTCACAGTAATAACATGACCAGAAATAGAGAATCATCTAAAGTTAAGTAAATAGTTTTGTAAATTGTATCAGTTTCCAAAATATTTTCAAACTAAGAACCGCCCAGCTGAAAAACTTTACTGAGCAGGAAAAGACAGCAGTTACATAAGTAATACAACATAAGATGTATGGTGGGGATACATTTCAACATCTACACTCTGTGACTGCTCCCTGCAGTTAATGAGCAGAATCTGGCGGCCCAGCCCCTCTGTTGCATCAGCACCAAGGGATATCAGCTTACCTTTTATTTACTTAAGATTTTCTCTTCTGGCACAGAGAAACCAGCTTTTAAATGTGCTCAAGAGACCATTAAGTCTTTTTTTCCAACCAAAAAAGCATAAACTTTTTCAAAGTCTTTTTTTCATACATAAGCAACTTTCCCTGACTTCCCCTTCTTAGTTGCCTTCAAAGTTTTCACAGAAATGTCAAATTCCCCAACCACTGTTTTGGGGCTCAGTGTTCGCTTCATGGTATGAAAAGGGCAAGTCACTTACAGTCTCCCCTTGCAGCAGGTTCCTGGTCTTAAAGAGAAATACACAACTACCAGCACCAAAAAGAAATTTTGGCAGCAACAGTCATTAATGTAATTATGACAAAAATATTGAAAACTTCACATTGTACTTCTATGAAATGAAACTTTATAACAATCATAGAAAAACATGACGTAAGAAAAATAATTACAAAAAGATTTTTGACTTTACACATGCCACTTGTAACACTAGTGGATGACAAAGCCAAGTTAAATTCTTACAGCAGTATATAATAAAAGTGCCCACTCATGGACACTTGTGTAGCTGTTTACATCTGTCAACCTGCTAAAAATGTACAGCTGTAAGAGAAGGCTTTTGATAATGACAGTGGAACTATGATTAGCATGATCTCTGTTATTCAAGCAAGAAAAGTGCCAGAAAAGGTTGTCTCCAAGCACAAAGCCACTGACCCAAGATGTCAGTGATGCAACTGTAACACATTAGCACATTTCTTAAGTGTAGTGGCAAAGAACCACTTAGCCAAAATGTACTTCCCTACAGAAAAGTTCACCTAATTGACCAGTGCTGCAAAGATGTCAGTAATTTTAGTGATGGGGATGACAGTTTATGGAACTCAGGCTCAGCAGATTAATATGCTTTAGACTAGCAAAGAAAATAAAAGAGTAGACTCATTGGGTCATTTCACTAGATACAGTTGAAAAGAAAAATGGTGACCTGAGGCTGTGTATTGACCCAAAAAAATGTGAACAAATAGATAAAGAGAGAGAGTATTTCCATTTGCTAACTAAAACAGACACAGGCACTACTGGACTGAAATTATTTCCAAAGCTAGATGCATCCACAGGCTTTTACCAGATACCTCTAAGTGAGGAGACTGCAGAAGCTATGAACTTTCAATGCACCATTTGTCCGTCCCTGTTTCAAAGGGGTCACATCTGTCACTAGAGCCTGAGCCAGTCCACAGAACACAAAACAGTACAACTGCTTGAAGAGCTGAACACTGTGAAACTGTTTTGCTAGGGTACTGAGTCTGTAAGGAAGGCTGAATAAAATATAAAGGACTCAGGCCTCTAAGAGCAAGTCAGGACAAGAGTTCGAACTAGACAAAAACAACTTTGCTGGCCAGGAAGTTATTGCTAATGACTACGAAGGACAGACAAGTCAAATTTCAGCCAAACACTAAGTTAACACCTTACAGCATCACAAAATATTAGCTGTATTTGTATCACTGTGGCATTTCGATACTAAACAAATCCACAAGTGGCCACTGGACAAAGTGACCCAACCAGGGTCAAGTCTTTCCTCAACACAGTGACAATGACAGTAGATAAAAGACAGAGGGAAAGACAGAAATGATGAACCAAAACAGCAAGACAGACAAAATCAGCAACAACTCCTGCTACACAGCCTTACTGCCACTAAATCCACTGCTCTCTTTGGTATCAGACCCCCCTACTGTACATTAAATGTCTCCTTCAAACCGAGAGAAAAGTATTATGGGAAGTCACCCACAAAATGTGTTTGCTTTCTCTTACAGCCCCAGTTTAACTTTTAACATCCCTATTAGATGATTTTCAGTTACCATCTTTGCACACCAAAGTTCCCTCAACTTGTTGTCATTTTACATCTTTTATCACAATATGCTTTTTGTCTCTTGGAATAGCTGGGACACATCTAAGGATCCTGGCAGATGTGAACCACTGCCACAAACCCAGTGGGGCAGCACAAACACGCTTAGGAGTAAATTAAAAGAGTTTACCAAGGCCTTGAGGAAAATTGGGATTCAGCACCAGCAATCTCTGACACCTCTTTAATGGTGTGATCATACTCTGAAGATTTCAGACATTAATTTACTCATTTGTCTCTTAACTGTCTCACATAGACAGAGCCCCAAACACAGGCATGAAGAACAGCTCCAAGAGATTTCCTGCAGAGGGGCATTACCTTGAAAACTCTACACGGGAAAGTCTGTATTCCAACACTTCTGGAAGGTTTGCCATTGTCCACAGACTTTCTGGTTATTCCTTACAAGCCACCTTTTCAGTGTTGCTGAACTCCTGTCTTATCAGCAGAGTTGAGAAAGGAAACACAGAATTAAAGCCCAGTTGGCAATAAAATCCTCACCCTTTCATCTCAGTGAACACAGTTTGTCAATATTTACTAATATTTGGCCATTTAAGAAAACAATGTTTTGCTGTTTATAGTTCATTTCATACAAATATTTAGTTCCCCAATTCGAGAGCCATACACATATTTCTGCATTAGAAATGTGATTACAGGGATGACATTTTATATCCCATGGTCACGCATTTGGACTCCTGCTTGAACAACCATTTGCAAAACAACTCCTGGGTATTTTACTAGCTAAGTACAGTGTCTAATAAACTTTAGGATCTGCTACTAGATATGAAACCAAAGTAAATTGGAATATTAATAGCACTATCTCCATTTTGAAAGTGTTATATCCAGAAGAGAGATTAGCCACTTATAAAAACTCCATGCAGTTATAATTTAACGTAATGCAACTTCCTGCTGTGTTCTTAGCTAGCACTTAAAGGATGAAATTAAGAAAAAGAAAATTTAGGAACTTTTCCATAACAGTAGGGTATGCCACTCTACTGAACTTTCAAAATAAGATATAAAAACTCCTCACTGCTTGATTAGTTTAAATCAGAATGAAACAATATTCAAAATGAAGAGTCTCCATCAGCTGGCACTGCCCTGTAACTAAAACAAGGATGTATTGGGTGAATGTGGTAGGAGGAAGAGCAGAACCATGGCAGGTGCTGTAGTGTTCAAACATTACTTCAGTGCCTAAAATTTAGTAACATGCCCCTTTAACATCTGCTGCTGTTCAACACTTTCTTCCACATATAAACTTCTGTGCAAATAAATCCATCCTCTACCTGTGCGTCCCTGAATGCTTTCTCAAGGCTTAGATTACGTACTTCCAGTTTCTGTGGTTGTTGTTCTAGTTCACAGCTAATAAGAAACTGAGGATTCCCCCTTATCTATGCACTATACAATGAAGAAAATCTGTACATTTGTGCTCACTCCGACTCAAGAAAGCTATTAAAATAAATAAATAAATCTTACTTCAAGCTCGTGAATACCTCCTATAGGCTATAAAGAGGCTTAAGCACATGCATTAGCACTTTGCTGAAAAGAGGTCATTTCCTGAAAGGAATATATACACACTTGGGATTTACTTATGTAAATACGATTTCACACACATACTCTCCCATCCAGGGAACAGGCATCCAATAATTGGTATGTAAAACATGTGCCTGTACCTAAACGCAAAAGCACTTTTGCACACTGACTTTTATACATCCTCGTCTGACCAGAGGCATGGCTTAAATTAAATGCCAAGTCTCTTCCCGAGTTTGAATGAATTAACATTATTGGCCAGATAATAACCCCAGCATAATGGCGCACTGAAGCCTAAGGCAACATTTCAGGAGAATTTTCTTAGAAATTCAAGCCTGATAGGAGATGCTAATGAGTTTAGAGAAGTAAATATAGCTCTTTAAATAGCAAACGACAACTTGTCTATAACAGTAAGTTTCTCAGCACATTTACAAACGTTTTCGCTTGCGAGCTATAAAATGACTTTCATTTAGTTGGACTTTAGCTCTCAAGAACAATCACTGCCCTCACACACCAACAGAGTGCAAATACACGCGGGGAGCGCAAATTAAATGCTCGTTAAGGCCTCACAAGGAAACTATACAAACACCTTATTAAATAACTTTAATTAACTGGCTCTTTTCTAAATCATACAGTGCCCAGCAACGCTGAGAGGCAAATACCCTGCTCAGAAGCTCTGCTTTTCTCCCCTGAAGGAAAGTCATATTTTCTCTTTTATTCTCAGAGAGCACAGCCCCAGCAGCAGCTGCTGGCAGTGGCTGGGGCACCTCTCCTGACTTCAGAGCACGCCTGAGTCAATGCTGAGCCAGGTTCCAGCAGGGAGAAAGGGCTGAAGAAGGCTGGGTTCTTCATGAACTCTCACTGTAGCACTTACTCCTACCTTCAGGCAGCAGCACAACCTCTTATTTCTCTTACAGTAATATTTTCAGAAAGAAAATATTCATATATTGGTGCCTCGCATATTAAGCTTATTAAACGCTTATTGGAGAGGATGCATTTGTGACTGTCAAAGCCGCCCCAGAAAACGCCAGACCCTCTTTACAAACCTTAATCCTGGGCACCCCCCTGAATGTGAGCCCGAAGCTGATAAAATTCTCAGCTCCAGGCTACAGCAATCAAAACACAAACACGAATTTTGGCTTCTTCCCATCAGCACTTTCAGAGCACGTGAAGTCACCGGGATGTCCATTAATTTTAATGTACATTTAAATGCCCGGCATTAAGAGGCCATGCAATTTTCTGCCAAGTACTTTGTTTTCCCTGCCGACTGGGGTGGGAAAAGTCCCTTTATGAATTGCTACTGATTCCGCTCTTGCTTCACTCTTGAGATACTTCCGTATCTCTCACGGCTGCCTCCAATCAACTACGCTGGGAGAGAGGTTGGCAGGGCTGGACCAAACTAAACAATGAAGAGTCTTTTAGGAGTAACCGTCTTGTAGCAGTCAAAGAGCACCAGTAACACCAGCAGGATAAAAGGCAAAATTAATTTTTTATTCCTAGGAATGGCAAAGACAGCAGGAATTGCAGCTAAGTTTCCAGCACCACGCCCCCCCACCCCCCAAAGGGGGAGAAGGGCACGTTGTAACTAAAGATCCACAACCACCATGGTCCGAGCAAGAAAACAAGTGTTGAGGCACAGCAGTCACCTACTATTCTGCACAGAAAACCCTACTGGGATCATGCGCTACTACTGGCATCCCTAAATCACTTCAGAGACTTGCCTTTGTCAAAGGGGCTCTCTGGTCTTAGAAGTTCAGCGATACCAGCAGATCATTCAAATGACCTCTCTGCTAAGCCAAACCCGCTCCTCAGCTGTCCCTTTAATCAAGGTAACAAGCACCTTGTCCAATCCAGGCGGCAGGGCTCCTACCCAGGCTCTGCAGCTCCCACCGCGCAACTCTAATGTCATTTAAAGGAGGCTATTCCTGAACACTGTCACCGAACTGATCTTGGAGCTTTCACCGCTCCCCAGATTCCTTTCCAAGCTGGGACTGGGACACCCCCTCTCACAGAGCAGCCCCTTTAGCACAACGCAGTAAAATTAAGACGCATTTGTAAAGATCATCACCCCTGAGGAAGAGAGAATGGAAAACTTTCCCTGCTTCTCCTCCTAGTCAACAGCAAGCTTGCAAGGTTTCCCACCATTAAAATAATCAGCGGAGAGAGAAAACTGAAGGGATGCAGGCGTGGGGGGTACAGCGAAATTTTAAACCAGCGGAGAGACAACGGCAGTACTGAAAGGAAAAGGCAACGGCGAAGAGGGGGAAGGGGTAATTCAGTTCCCAGGGCGGGCAAGCCGACACTTCGCTTGGGAAGGAGTTGCAGCCCCAGCCCCGTGCGCGATCAACTGGTGCCTTCGCTGCGAGCCCCGGCCGCCCCCCGAGGCTCCCCCCGCCCGNTCCGCGAAAAACTTTTGAAGCGGGTGCGGTGAAGCGATGCCCCGGGAGCCGGGGACCTAACCCTAACACCGGCCGCTGTCCGGCTGCGCTGCCCCACCGGCCCCGAGCGCCCTCCGCCGCTTCCCCCGCCTTAATGAGGGGCCGCGGCCGCGGCGCGCTCAGACACTTTTCCCTCGGCAGAGGGAGGAGGGCTGGAGGGAGGGGGCACCGCCGAGCCCCACCCTCGGGGGGCGTGAGGGGACGCGGCTGAGGAGCGATGGAGCGGGACCGGGACCCGACCACCCCCGGGAGGAGCCGGGAGCGGTGGGACACAGCGGGGTGCGAAGGGATGCGGGGGGTGCCGGGCGGGCACGGCTGGAAGGGGAGCCCTTGCCCCGGGGAGGGGAGAGGTTTCTCCTCGGCATCCCCGCCCCAGCCCGGCTGTGGAGCGGCGCAGAGTGAAATGAGAAAACTGAGAGAAAACAGCCCTGTCAAAACACGACTCTTCACTGTGCGCGTTTCCCAACAGTGAGGGGAGCCCACTGAGAACCAGCTCAGCCCCGCCATCGCCTCCCCACCCTCCTGTTGTGGTTTTTGTACGCATTTTCAGCTCCATCATCTAAATCTCCATCTTCACAGGCACAATTTGCATCCCTACTCATTTAATTTAATGCTTTCCCCTGGGTTATCCTGGATGACTTCAGCTGGCATCTCTTCCTCCTTCTTATGGCAAAAATGTAAATATTTATGGCCTAACAGTAAACATACTTCTAATAATATATTTACTGCAGCTGTGGCACGCAGCAAGCAAGGGGCAGGTTGGTAAGATGTGGCGAATATTTGAAATATTTTAGTCTAAGAGGTTCTGAGTGCAGAAATCACCTAAGCAGGGAAACAACCACACACACACACTATGACAATCTGCTGCTTTTATCCTGAGAAATCAGGCTCTGATTCTTCAGGCAAATACAGCCAGTCCTCTGTGTCTGGCTAATCAACCAAAGTCTCTACAGTTCTCTCTGTAGTCAGTTCTTGAAACAGATGTCAAAGTTTATCATTAGATATTACCCTAAATAAAATGAATTAAACAAATTTTGACTGATTTTAAAAAGCCTGTTGTTCATGCAAGGTATTATCCCTAGTTCAATAAGCAAAGTCAAGAAGGTGTACCTTAGAGATTTTCCAACTGCAGAGAACTTTGTCAGGAGATTGCTTTGTATGCTCATGGTTTATATGATTTTATTGTCAGTAACAGCTAATTCAAATGTGGAAAAAAGCAGAAAGAGAATATATGAACGCACTTCTAACATATTTTTTTTCTCACAAGAATGTAAAGAAGCATTTCTCGGTGAAAAACTCATTCAAAAATGTGTAACAGCTTTAGCTTCTTCTGCTTGAGTGCAGATTTTGCCAGACGCTACAAATCCTTGTTAGATGAGTTTAAACACGTAAGAATCCAGCAGGCAACAGTAAAACACATCAAACATTTATGCCCTGCGCTTGAATTTGGAGATAATGTAGACAATTCATCTCATTTATAAGAGACAGCAGACAGAGTGACAAGAAATGCTGTTCCTTTCCAAGGCAACTTTTACTAAGGGACCAAAACCCAACCCTATCATCATCCATGGACTCCCAGCATCTGACTTCTTCAAATTGTGAAGAAGATGTCAGTATGATGTAAATTCAATGGAAAATGAGATTATTCAGAAATACTGACAGGTAGTAGAGGTCCTACTCATGAAGTCCAAACCGGAATTAATGTGTTATTTGCATAATATGCTCCCAAGAAAGTTTTGGAAGTTGCACATTGATCCCACAGGCAGAGACTTTTATGGATAAGAGGTAAAAGTCAGCTAACAAGGTGATACAAACTGTAAAGAAGTCTAGTTTTGCTACAACTATTCTTATTCCTTTGAAATTTGATTTCTTGTCATTCTAGGTGCAGTAATTCCGTACCAGAGTTTTCAATACATGCTCTGCCTAAGATGATTTGTTCAGGTTTGCATTTTCAAAGGGAAATGAAGGAGTTAAATACACAGATCACACTCCTATTCGAAGAACCCACACTAATTTATTTCTTAATGCATTTGTAATGAAAGTCTGGGTTTCTGTGAACAATTTATGGCAACAGCAGAATTAAAACCAAGTGCAGAGAGCTGTGTCTGAAGACAAGAGAGAGCATGTAAGGAGTTCTGAAAGAGAAAACTGTAATAGTGAGCTAAAATAATACAGAAAAGGTCATTACTTACCTTTGATACCGCTCAAATGATGTCTCTAAACATGTGTGCAAGGGCATTGTGAATATGTTAAAGTATTTGTAATACTGAATCTGTTTGGATTTTTGTGGTGTTCTGTTGCTCCAGAGTGGGTTTGTCCATTTAACTTAGATTCTGACATTTTTTTCACGCTGATTATTCTGCTGCTTCTCCGATTATTCAGTTGACTTTAAGAAGGTTTGTTTGCAGAAAGTATAGAACATGAACAGAGATTAATTTGGTCCCAGGAGTTCAATCTATTCACACTGAATGTGGTCATGACCAGTTCACTGTGAAGGTCCCTACTGAAATTGCATTCTGTATTGTCTCCTGTATACAGGACTCCAACCGAAAGAAAGGGAAAGGGATGAACCCCAAATTCTGCCAGAGAACTGAAATCACAGAAAGTGTTAGAATTCAGGTTTTTTTAAAGCATTCATTTTTAGCCTGTCCTTGTACCTGGGTGCATTATCATCTCTATTCTGTCTTCTGCGCTTTGTTTTGCAGTTAGGAATATTGCCATTTAAAGTGATTTTATTATACTTCAGTGTCAGCATCTATCCTTATAATAGAGATATAACCTGTATCTCACACAGTTAGTCATTCGTGCTGCATGCAGACAGCAGGCCTGGGTTTATATTCAGTACATCTGAAATGTGTTTTTCTACCACAGTGCCTGGAATTGTCATCTCTTTGGTTGACAAATGCTTTTAACAAGGACTTGGGATCACAAGATACTGTTTTTTGCAACGGAAACCAGCTCACCTGGTTGCTGTGATATTTCCTAGCACACAATATGTATCTGTTGCATGGATCAAAAATCTGAGCTTGAGACTGCATCCTCTTGTTCTGTCTCCAGTAGACTGAGAGAAAAGACTGACCCCTGCCTGACTACAACCCCCTTTCAAGTAGTTATAGACAGTGATAAGGTCACCCCTGAGCCTCCCTTTCTCCAGGCTGAACAGCCCCAAGTCCCTCAGCCGCTCCTCACAGGGCTGGTGCTCCAGTCCCTTGACCATCCTTGTCGCCCTTCTCTGAACACATTCTAGTAAAGAATATCTTTCTTAAATTGAGGGGCCCAGAGCTGGACACAGTACTCAAGGTGTGGTCTAACCAGCGCTGATTACTCCTTGTCTTCTATTTATTTGCATGAAGTAAAATAAATCGCAGAATCACAGAATCTGTTGTGTTGGAAGGGACCCACAAGGATCATCCAGCCCAACTCCTGGCCTTGCCCAGGCCCATCCCCAAGAGTCTCATCATGTGCCAGAGATGGGGTTTAAGTAAGAAACACTTCAGTATGTTTTCTGCAACGTGAATTAATGTCCTAGCTGCAATTTTAAGACAATTAGGTGTTTTCGTTTGTATTTCAGAATCAGGAATTCTCTTGGATACAACACATTCAAAGGTGTTTGTCTTTCCTCCTGCACATTTGGGATTGCTTGTGAGGCTTTGAAATGCATCCCCATCTGCTGCAGGCTGTGTTCTGGAAAGGATATCTGCCTCAAAGGCGATAAATTGCTAATCCGGGTGACCCCCGCCTTGGCGCTGAGCTGGAGTTCCACCCTTGCTTTGGGCGATTATTGGTGCCTGATGTTGCCTTTCCCGGGATGTCACATCGATGCTGTGGCTGAGAGCGGGCGGGGACAGCTCCGTGCCGGCGTGTCCCGGGTTTAGGGATACCGGGATCTTCCCGCCGGGGTTTCCCGGGATGGCCCCGCAGCTCCCCCTGGTGCCGAGGAGCGCTCGGGATCTGGAGCATCTCCCGGCCGCTCTCTCACTGGGACGGATCCATCAGCCTTTGTATCCCTGCGCTCAACCGATGGAACGCGCCGCTTCTTCCGAGGCATTGTCGGGCTTTGATGCAGCGCAATTAGCAGAGGTTCTCATTTAATTACCCGGCATAATGGGACCTGAAATGCTGAAATTCAATCTTTCCTATATGACTCCTGTTTTTCAGCAGTCCCCAAGGCTCCTGGGGATAACGTTCCAAACTAATGCATGTTAGTTTATAAAGAAAACGTTGGGAATCAAATACGGTCTTACAAGAGTATAATACTTCAAATTGCTTTAGATGCTGTTTGATTACTGTGGCCAAGAGCTGCAATTAAATAGTCCTAGTTAAAAATTAATAGTAATTTAGCAAGAAGTAGGAATGTTCAGATGTTACTTCTGCCTCTTTTTATTTTTTTCCCAGTCAAATGAAGGAAATCTGCAACAAACAGATTTTTAATGGCACTTTAGATACAGCTGTCTGTTTAATAATAAGAATGCTGACTCTTGCCTGTGTTAGGGCAGATTAAAAAAACAAAAACAACAACATCACAAACAAACACGACTGGGAAAGTATTAAAGGATCAGTTTAAACATGTATTAGGTGGGTCCCAAAGACTTTCTTCAATATTTTGATTTGCCTGTTTACTTTCCAAAACTTCCTCCAAGTGCCTAAATCATACCATGAAACAAAGCAATTGTAGAACTAAGCCATACCTTATTACTGCCTCCAGAGAATAAAAACATTGAAAATTCAGTTCATTATACAGTGTTCACTGTTCAGCCATTTTGTTAAACATTAATTAATTAGTAGACCTGAAACAGGCTGCAAACTTCTACCAGGGTATTAATTCCACTTATCTGCAGTTGCTGGAATCACCTCCAATATAAATCTTAACATCTCAGGGTTTGAGTTGGGTGACCTCCAGAGGTCTCTCACTCTGCGATTCTTTCTCATGATTTACATGAACCTGAAAATGACAAAGTTACATTATGAGAAGAGTGATAACTGTCCATGCTGAGCTCTCAATAAATGTGTCCCCACACTATTTTACATCACAGCAGAACCAGGAGGAATCTGAAAGTACTTTGGTTTGCAAATGTCACCAATCCCATAGATGTCACTGGCACTCAGAGTGGGATGTTAAAGTGAGGGACAAACTGAAGGCAAGAAGCTTTAGAGAAGTTGGTTGTAGGATCAATGGACAACAGTCAGTCCTGAACATTTCCTGCAGAAACCACCATCACTGTCACCATAGTGAGAATTTTAATTAAAACTGAAAGGCAATATGACTCTGCAGATGAGCCACAGACTATTTACTATGTTCTCATTAAATATTTGTGGCCTGAAGTCCACAATTTGTCAGCCTCTGACGTCCCCAGTGATGATGTACGTGTAACACCCCTGAGATCCACAGACACTCCCAAGGGGGTGTGTTAGTCTGTCTGTGCTTCCCTCCTTAGCAGCAGATACAGACTCTGCGGTTACAAAAAGCAGCTCAATTTCCTGAAGTGGTGTGTTTGATTTAGATTGAGCAGATCCAGGCACAAAGCCCTCCACATAACTCTTCTGTCAATGCTTACTGCTGTTTTGAACATCTTTGCCAACAGGTAAATCAAGGATTTCATTGATTTTTAAATTAATGCAAGTCCAAAGATATATTCAATACAATTGCAATACAGAAATTTCAATTTTTCCTTGTGAATAGGTATTACCTGTGGAACTTCTTACCGCAAACACAGGTAGGGAAAGTGATCAGGAGTATTCAAAAAGTATAAGATATATATTGTATAAATATAAAAAAGTATAAGATAGTATAAAAGTATAAGATAGTGTAAGATATATAAAAAGTATAAGATATATATTGATAACATCTGTAGCATTTTCAGAAAATTTTGAAGCCCTCATTCATTAGAGTATTAGCCATCTTTTAATCAAGTAAATTAAGGAACTTCCTGGATGAGCAAACCAAACACCCTACTTCTTGGTTTCCCATCATATTTTGTACTACTTTCACTGCTTTGCTTTATCTCCTCACTGAATGTCCCTCCTGGTTCCACTGGGGATAGTGTTTGGCGGCCCCCCACTAAAATAATTCAGCTCACATGAGCAGCAGGAAAAAAAAAACCCCAAACAAAAACCCAGCTGAGAAAGAAAATGTAAATGATTTTGTGCTTGTCTGACAAATTAAATTGGTTCTGTGGAGATTCCCAAAAAGCACCACAGCCAGTGCAAGAGACAGATGTGAGCAGAGGAGAAGGCAGGAGCAGAGAAGGAAGAAGCAGCAGGTCTGTCACTTGCAGGTACAGCAGGTTGTTGAGGTGTCTCAGCAGCTCTGTGGGACTGTACCCCAGGGCACAGGGAAAGGTCACCAGAGTCCTTTCTGCAACTGTTCTAATGGACTAATATCACTGTTGGCAGCGGTGTATCAGCAGTTCACAAGTACAGGAGAGCAAATTAGTTAGGATACTAATTGTGATTTTTTTTTTGTGGTTTCTGTTCTTTTTTCTAATTTCAGAGTTAAGTGAGAGAAATGATTTCGTCTGCCCTAACTGGACTCAGGACAGTAGCTGAAACAAGAGAATTTCCTCTTAGGAGGGATCTTTTTGCTGTGCATTTCAGGTGCCTGTTCATTTCTCTTTTGACCATGTGAATGTTTTACTTCAACTTTCATAAACAAACATTTGCCTTAGATAATATAAAGAAGCCTTGGAGTATTAAGGAAGCCCATTCCAGCACTACAGGCCACTCTGAATGGTCACATTTACGAGGTCAAGCATTCTTGCCCAAACACCCAAGAGACATATAGTATTATTTAAATGGAACAACCAAGGGTGAAAGAGCTCAGGCCACTGAAAAGGCCATTGTCCCTCTTTCAAGGGACTGGGGAGTTTAGTTTATGAAACAGAAATCAGATGAGCCCTTTGCCACCTGCCGAGGTTGGGTGCTCTGTGTGACCCCGGTAGGAGCCCAAAGTGGTAAATAGACCCCACTTGTCTCTTGCTCCAAAAAAGGGCTTTAAACCCCGGTGAAAACCGAACACGTGGATTATGCAGCTTCCACTGACGGGAGGAGGATTTTAGTTCCCTTTCTTTCTGCCATTCCTACCAGGACTCGCACGGCAGAGGGCCCTGTCGTACAGCTCCGCAGGAAAAATGGGGATTTTAAAAGCACCCTTCGCTTTCTGGTGCTGAAATACGTAGTTGTTTTAAGCAGCTGGAGGTTTGCTTGTATTTTCCATTTGCAGTTGTTTTCTGTCGTGTTGGAAGCACCAGCCATTAGTAAAATGATGAGCAAATGCAGTTTTATTATAGTAAAATACATCAGTTTGTTCAACAAATAATATTTTCTGGCTGAGGGAATTCAAAAGAGGAAGAGCTTCTCTAGTAATTCACATGATGTTTTGTACGCTGGCAGAATATACAGTACGTTACAAAATCAGAATGTGATATTGCTCCATCTTATTTGTACAAAGATACAAAAAGAACAGGTTTTTGAAGTAACACGATGACAAATAAAATATGGACTGGAACAGCTACCAAAATGTTTTTACAAAAAGCTGTGCAAATACGTGAACTAATTTATCAAATATTATATCAGAAACAACTTCTGAGTTCTGTCCCAGCTGGAATTCTACAAAGAGCTCTTGCACCCAGAGTATATCAAACTGAAAATACTGGCGCTGATATTCTGCTACTATGGGACTAAGTAAAATGAAGCTTACATTGTAATATTAACTACCTTTGTGATATGGTGTTAGATGTTATTAAAAATTGAGTGAATTGTTACAGTCTTTGGCTACTGATGAAAAGGGAAGAAATAATTTCATCATTGCATTAAGAAATTATTTAAAATCTTTATACTGATGCATTTCCACTTTTAAAGATGCAGGTTTGGGATCTAAGAAAATGAAATTAGTGATAGGTTAATATCTATACTGTTTGAGCAAGTATGGAGTAAATATTATTAATTTTTACTAACATGTCTATTTTTCTTATATTGTGGTTAATGGTCCTGACCAAGACTGAGGTTCCACTTTATCTGGCAGTTGGCAAGTTTTGAATGTGACCTAATTAAAAAATATAAAAAGTAAAGGAGAAGCAGGGAAGTAAAGTAAAATTTTGTTCGACAAGGAATGAAAAACCCTGAAATGTCAGAACAGAGTTCATTTAATAGATGAAAGACTTTTCATTGACTTTCAAACACAGTAGATCAGGTCTGTAACTGAGGCATCAAAATTTGTCCCTCCAAATGAGTGAACACATATTTAAGTCGATGAGCATCTGGATTCTAATATACTTTTCATTATGCAAATTTGAAGAGCAAGATGTATAAATTTGCAGATGGAAATAAATAGATTCCAGGCTATTATTTGTTAAACCTTTGCTCATAACACTCCAGCTTAGCTGCTTTTATACAGAACTACAGCTGCAGGGAGGCCAGAAGAATTCAGCAATCAGATAACATAAGAACAGTGATTTCCCACACATTGCTGTAGATGCCCATTTTACTAATTTTTCTCCTTGTATCTTCCACTAGCAAGAGCAGCAGTAGGCTTGGATTGGATTCCTCTCACAATATCCAAAGAAAGAGGGACTGGTAAAACCAGTACCACCATCCTTTCTCATTTTTCAGATACTAAAGCTGTCCTTGGTTTGGTGGGATCAAACACCCAGAAAGAGCCCTTTGGGTTCCTGGGGCTGTTACTGTTCCCTTTTTCCCCCAGTTTCAATACTGGCTGTGGGAAGCTGATGTGTTGAGTCGTTCCATTGGAACAGCAGCACATTTGGTGGAGGTATTCCTCTGTGCTTTTATCAATGTCAGCTCTTCTGGAATCAGAAAGATCTCTTCCAGATGAAGAAAACAAACACACTATTCCTTCAGTTCTTGCTTTTTAAGCCTGGGAACTTTACTCTCCATTCCTAAGTGTGATTTTTCTGATATGGACACTCTTTCTAGGTTGGCACTATTTGCCTGAAGTACTGCACAGTCAAAAAAATATTTTCTTTCATTGTACTACATGGACCTTGAATCAGTTTCCTGGGAAACTGATATTCCCAGATAATTCCATGTAGAGAGAAAATGATGCTGAACTCTATATTATCTCTGGAAGCCTTTCTGCAAGTGATTTTGCACTAAGAAATGCTTTAGAGATATTGCACTACCAGTATGATATGAAGTTTCTAGTCTCTCTTGAAAAGACATTTAACTTTCTAATACAGGAATTACTGTTTAAAAAAGTCAGCAGTTGCCAGAGACATGGATCGTGTCTGAGATATCAGACAGAACATGGAGTTATTTAGTTTACAGCCCACTGGGAGCTCACAAGCCAACAGCTCAGGCAAACCACTGGAAGTTCAAGCTCAAAGATTTCCTTTGCCTTCTGCTCCAACCCTGCAGCTGTCCACAGATGGGAGACACTGGTGAATTATTGTGTGCAGAGTACAATGACATTGGTGGTATGTGAACAAGAAAAGAAACACTTAAAAATTGTGCACTGACTTGAAAAGTGTATCTTAGCCATCAGGAAAGAGGCTTGTGATCCTTTGCACTTCAAAGACATGATGATATATCTCACTTCTTAAGGATTACACATAAGTATCTTATGGTTACCAGGGAAAATAGATCAGGGAATTGGGGGGGGGGGAGGAACCAGCAGCAAAATAAGGAATTACTGCTATGAGTCATTAAACAAAATTCTAGTTATGTTTTATGTACTGTTGAATAAAGAGCTCATTGTTATTTATGAAAGTACAATCATTACCTGATAAACTAGGTTAGAAGAGGATGGATTTATTATTGTTCCCACACAACTAAAAGGTTAATGCCCTTCTGACTGCAAAATAATACACTTTCAGCTAATGGAAACATTTAACAGAGCTGGGAAAAATGTCCTTGATATTTATTAATAAACCAATTCCATTTTCTAGGCCCAGCTCCTAAAATCTCCAGACACTTAACATGAGATTTAAAGCTTTTCTCAATTAGTTTATCTTGAAATTAATTTATCTATTTGCAAATATGAATGTATTAGAAGATCAAACAAAAAGTACGGGTTTATGGTGTTTCAAAATTTCTTTTAATGGAATTCTGAACAGCAGGTCAGGTTGAAAAACTCACTCTCTGTTCCTACAGGGTTTTTTTATTCCCACTTTTCAAACAAATGATGTGTGAGGTGTTGTGGCAATGATGCAACTAAAAGTGTTATGAGTGTTGGCCTTTTTTATTTACTATGACTTAATGTCATTCTAATAAAAAAAGGTTGATGGAGAGGTGAATAAATCGTTTTCGAGATGTTCACCTGTCTGTCAGTTAGTGGGACTCCCAGTTGAACCCAGCAGCAACATCTGCTTCTGTTCCAGGTGTGATGCAGTGACCTCAGTGGAAGGACTATGGAAACTGAGTTTTATCACAAGATACATAAATTCTGTGACAGCAACTGGAAAGAGTAAAAGTAAGTATTTGTGACATAGCTGTTTTATTTGCATGCTTTGGGTAGGAACCTTGAGGCAGCCAGACATGTCCAGGGCGCTGAGACTTCCTGTTCTTTTGAATTCAGTAGATTGAAACCATAATTTCTGCGGTGCTGAAACCCTCAGCCTGAAATTATCCACTTATTAGTGATGACTTTTTGCACTTGTTGTCCACTGATGCACAGCAGCCTGGGAGGTTCATCAAGGATTCTCTCCAAAATTCGGATTCTTTCCTTGTGTGAAACAGTTGACAAATTTCCTACACAGACAGTGGATGTCAGTAGATCTGTCTTTTCCACAAAGTGAGTTCATGGGCAGAACCCTGGAAAAGCAGTTCCAAGTGTGAATGGCTTGGGCATCAGCAGTTCCCAAATCAGTGTTTAGTTAATTTGGGTGGGGTTTTGTTACGGAAATCAGTTAGATACGGTCTAGGGTCTATATTTTTCAGTTAGCAAACCACATGCTGACGGAGTACAGACGTCTCTTGGTAGATGTGAAAGAGTTCAAGAAGAAAGTGAGATAAAATCTTCATATTCTTTCCATAGAAGAAAGGAAGGAGAGAAAGCAGTTTTGTCTGGAAGGATTTTTACTGTCCTTCAAGTGAAAGAGAAGGAAAGGTACATTATTTGAGCCTTTTCTCCCTCAGCCTTTTTGAGAGACTTAGAAGATAAAAGTAGGATCTCTTTGAACATGAAAACCTTAAAGTTTAACAAGATTGTTTGGTATTTAGTAAAAGAATTTAAGGGACTCTTACTAGTAAGTTCCTCATAAATCTTCATTTGAAGCACTTGGAATCTACGTGAATAGATCCAGCCAAAGTACCACAGGTGTTCAAAGGAAACTGCTTTCCATTTTGTACTTTTGTATGTAAATTAAATTGCCTGAGCCATTAACACACTGGAGAAAACGTTGGGAGATGATCGTTGTGAGTTGCAAATATTATTTCATTCCCATCAGCATTTCACTGAAGCCTTTTAGTCATTTAAAACTAGGGTTTGGATACTATTTTACATTTCTTGTGTTTACAAGCCTTGTGTTTAAAATTCAGCTTTATATTATGAAAAACTATGTTTCCCAGGGACTCTACATTTCTCTGTTACTGCAACGGTGTTATCCATAATTAAAACAAGTATGTATTTGCTGGAGGTAGAACATCTGATACAGACCATGCATTAAGTATGACATGATATGGTCTCCAGTTGGAGGGAGCTAATTAAATGTGGGAGAGCTGTTGCTGAAGTGAGGAGGTGAGAAAACACTACAAATTAAATAGAAGCTGCTATTTAAATGTTTGCACTTTAGCAATGCTTGTATGGCTTGTGTTCTATTTTCTTTTCTGCAGGCCTTACATAACTACCACCATGACAACATTTAAGTATATTCTTGTAGTGTATCAAGCAAAATAACTGAATGTCACATTTAAGCTGTTCCAGCCCTCTTCCCTTTCAGTCATGGACCACAGAAATCTGTGAAAAAAATTAGATATATACCAACTGCTGGAGCCAGGAATATATTTATTTATCATTACAATTGTAAGAATTATAGATATTATGTGAAAATTGAAACTAGTCCTGTAAACAAAGTTCACACATTGGAAATGCAAAATAAAGGCCTGGCTCCCATAACCAAAAAAAGTCACAGTAACCTGTAAAAAAGTTAGACCAGAATAACAGAAACTAAAATTACTTTAACTAAAATATATATATACTGAGTAGATCTCACAAGAAAACCTGAACATTGCCGATGAGTAGAGATGGCTGGATGTCCTTTGCATTTATATTTTATTGTTTGAGTAATAACAATGCAGAAGAGATTAAACCCTTTTGTACTTTTCCTCAAAACCCAAGTGAATTTCACCTGTAGGAGAATGAGTGATTGACCCTGTGTAAAATTATTCTTCATCATTAGGAATTATTCATTGAAACTTCTATTACAAACAGCACCTCAGTACAAAAATTCCAGTCTCCTGTCTCCAATTTCATTATATCAGAGCACTTCCTACCTGTGACTTTTTGCACTTTTTTGGGTCAATAACTTACACTTTCAAAATGTTTATGAACCATCTGGCTCATATTTCATTTTAATCAGACCAAATCTGTGAAAATAACTCATGTTTCTTGTAATTAAATTATGTAGAAGGACAACAGGGACAAAATATCATATGTTGTTACAGATACACAAATGTCCTCTTCACACCTAAAGGGAACATTGCAAATTGCTGCAGTTGCTTAGAGATTTTGGATGGTGTTTTCAGAACACCTGAACATTTTCTCAGACTTTCTTTCCTGGAGTTTATGGGAGTTTATAGTCGATTTTAAGGAGAGAAAGAGGGCAGGTGATGGTCAGAGCCTTTAAAATGTGGACATTATCCTGAGTCAAACAGGTGTTCTCTCTGGCTGTTTAGATGACCTGCTTGGACTCTCAGAAGTTTGTCTGAGAAAGGACTACACACAATTTTCATGATCGAATCCAAGAAAAGGATTCAGTAGAATTCCTGAACCTAATTTAACAGAACTGTTGGGATAGTTGGAGGAAATTTGCTAATTGATGATTTATCCATGATTATGGCTTTGTAAGAATCTTACAGTATTTCAAGAAGGACCACAGAATTTGGTCATATGTATATACATGTAGAGAAAACAAAACAAAAGCTCTTACTGTGATCTTCCAGTTCCTCTGCATCTGTGTTAGACCAGACTTAGTGGAAAGCATTAAACACTCCTCTTACCTTTCTAATTTGTTAATACCAGGAAGGAGGATGAAACGGGTGTTGGGGAAAAAAGAAAACACGTTTTTCCCATCAGGAATAAATTTCTCTTTCCTGTTATAAATGATTCCTTGTTCAATTTAATATTGCTTCCTGCTGGCAGGGAGAGAGTTAAGTTAAAGCAGATCATGGAGAGGTTGTTAAAGGAGCAAAGAGGAAATGTAAGACAATGACACAGATAAGAATAGCTGCAGATATGTGGCTTCAAAGTAGCTCAGATGATAATGGCTGGGTCATCACTTGGAGCAAAGCTCATGTGGTGGCTCCATCCAGGCTAGAACTGGTCCTCTTGCCAAGGCTAAGTGGGGGATCAAAGAAGCCTAAAACCTCAAAGAACTAGAAAAGGGAGGGAGCTCTGGGTGAGCCAAGAGAGGCTTCCCAGAATGTGTCAGTTCCAGAGCTGACAGGCTGGGAAGGCTCACACACACAAAGAATGTGCTGCAAGCAATGAAGCTGTTCCTCCTGGGAGAGACTAATCGGGATTTATGTAAATTACACAGTGTGGAAGTTTGGATTGGGAACATGCATATAAAAGAAAACCATTATTTTTTGCATTAACACCTGGGCCTGCAATCTTTGTTTCTTTGAATTAGTGAACAAACAATATTTTGCTATCAACTAAGTGTGGTTTGGAACTTTTTAATTAGCCTTTTAGCAGAACTCCTTCAGTAACTAAGCCCCAGTTGAGCATATCGAAGTAATCCTGGTGGTTACCCAGGAACACAAGGGCACGCAGCCAAATTGCTGCTTAGGAAACAGAGCACCCTGGGCTTGACCCCACTGTAAGGACATAACCTTGAGAAGGGACAGCATTCAATAACCCTGGGGAGGCTTTCTAATAGTAATGGGCCAAACTGGGCTACGAATTTCAGAGCAGATCTTCTATGAATGACAAACAGTTCTATAGTAAGGGCTGGTGATAGCCCAGCACTGATGTAGGAGTGTGGGTTGTTGGGCACACTCATCTTATTTGTGAAAAATTAACATTTTTAGTGGGGATTTTTCTCTCCCATTCACTGCCTATTTTAAAGACATAGGTGAAGAGAAAATATTATTGTATCTCCCCAAAGGCAAAAACAAACAAAAAACCCCAAAACCAAAACCAAACGAACACTCCCCGCCCACCACCCCGCCGCCTTCACCCTGTTTTATCATCCCACAGAGATGGGCTGTGGTCCTCTGAAGAACTTCAAGAGGGAAACCCTCCCTGTGTTCCCATCCTACCTCCCAGGGGACCAGAGCTCTTTCCACTTTAGCACTGACAGCAGCACGTACTGAACCGCAGCCTTATGGTGCTGGAATGCCCTGACAATATCAGATGAAATATGCAACTGCTCTCTCCATGTTCTCTTTCTGAGAATCCAGTGCAGTCTGTTGGTACCATCCAGCACTTGGATGGAGACTTGCCAGCACAGCACATGGCTCAAGAGAAAGAAAAGAGCACTGAAGGACATCAGAATGCAGGAAATTACTTTTTAGATTTGTTATTACTTGCGTACTTTTAGGCTTTGCTTGTATGTAACCTATTTAGAGAATCCCAAGGATGACTGTTATAATTATACAGCCAATCCGAGATCAGATAAAACAATCATCAGTGATTTAGTCATTGTTGCATGATTTTCTTAAAAGCTGTTGTTAAATATACTGAATTATGCCATTATAGAGCAGCTGTTTTCCTTGATACAAGACCTTCCTTCTATACATGGCTCTCTCTCACTGGAAGCTTTTCCTGAGTGGCAGTGACTCACTTAATGCATCTTTTTTCCAAGTGGGTTCTTCTCTGTCATGGAATTGTTTTAGTATTGTTATTATAAGCTCCCTTAGAGATAACATTTTTAATAGTTGGTTCTATTTTAGGTCCATGTCTCAATTCTATTAGAAAATGGTCTGCAGAGTCACCAGGGTATAAGAATCTGATTAGGAAACTTGGTGCACTGTCTTTTTAGGAAAGATCTTTGTGTTATCCATAGCAGAGGAAAATGAACTATCCAGTGAAGTTATAATACGCAAAACTAATTCGAAATTTCAATGACTACTCACTTATTCAAGCAGCTACCTCTGGAGACAAGAACTGAGCAAAGTAGTTATAGGTAGTCTCATGATAATATCTTTACATTCCTGCAATACTCTCCTTGTCAAGATATTTTACAAGTAGATACAACCCAAGGGTTGTAGAAATAAAAAAATTATCCCAAATAACACTTCTTTCAGTGGAATGAGACAGGATTTAATTTTTTGGTCTGATTTTTTTTTTCAGCTTTATCATAGGCTTGACATTGTTTGTTCTACAGTCACATTTCTGATTAACTGCTGACTATAAGGAGACATAAATTGGATTAACTCAATTCGTTACTCTGGGAATTAATGCCCATTGTCTTAGCGTCTGAACTTCTGTGCTCATTTCTGAGATAAATGGAATAAAAGGTTTACAATTCTGTATGCTAATCACACCTTATATGTTCTTAGGAAGATCTAATTATAGTTGGATTACCATTGAATTACTGAAAAAAATCCCAATATTATAATGTCCAAAAAGCATTAAAAAGTTGGGCCCTGTATTACAACACTTTAAATGCTGCCATGTTGGCCTTCATCACTACATGCACAAACTGCTCTCTGAGTGAGTCAGTGACTGAATAATAACTTGTTTAATAATCTTTTGTCAACTGTAGTATCTCATCTGGAGGGATATCATAAAGAGAGTAATTGTTTCTTCAAAATAGCCTTTAGAGAATTCCGTAGCCACTGCCATTCTAATTAGATCATTCAAGATTAATTTCAAGAATAGCTTTCCCTGAGAGTTCAGTCCCAAGAGACATTCATTTAGAAAGAAATAAAGTTGTTGTCCATATATGTATGTATATTTGTTTGTCTAAAGGTTGGTCCTCATTAGATGGAATACTTCACACACTTAATAAAGCAGGATACTCTTGCAAGTAGAGATAAATACTGAACTCACTTTTTCCAGGTCATTGGTCTGGGAACTGAAGAATTATTTCCTTAGTGTTGTCTAATGTCCAGTTCTCTGATCTCTGCTGCATCCTTTGAGGAAAATACTTCTTTATACTCTAAGAGACCAGGGCTGCAGGTGCACCTCTGGGAAACGGCCAAGCAGGAAACTTTTCCAGGTGCTCCTGAGGTAGACTGACCAAAAACCTGCTTAACTAAGTTAGACTGATTTTCACAGGCAGTTTCACCGTTTCCTGATTTTTCTCATGCAGCCCAAGTTCGATGGCAGGCAAAAAGATATAAATCATCCTCCTTCTGAAAGCAAAGCAAGCTCTAAACTCATCAGATGTGGACAACTGGGAGATCACAGGAAAAGAGACAAATGGCATAATTTGTTCATTGTGGGAGTTGGGATGGAGTAGAGGAAAAGACGGGACACAACTGTTTCATAGTGTGTTAATTCTGTGTGCTGGTTTATCTCAACACTTACCATAACGACAGAACCACGTAGAGACACCAGATGGTACTGGTGTAGATGCTCTCGCTGCTTTGGATGCCCTGCTGGTTATGGCACGCTGCTTTGGGAGGAATGCTCATGGTCAGCTGCAGTGCATTCACTTTTGGAAGCTGAATGAACACTCAACACTAATAGTACAAATCAGGGACAGATCTCCTCTTAAATAGAATGATGGCCTGGAACCCCAAATTAAATTCCTGGGTTTGGATGACAATGAATTTAAGGGAAGCCAGGATCCATGCTTGCATCTGAACCTTAGCAAAAGGGACCTTTCTGCTTAGCCAAAATCACCTGCTGTGATTCAGAATAATGTAGTATGTCCAGAAATGAAAAGCTGCAGAACTGGTTGCCTTCTACTGGTTGAGCAAGTCGAAATGCTGTTATTGTTTTAGGACTGTGAAGATATTTTGTAAACCATCCTTTTAAAGTCAACATGCAAAGCTTCTGAGCCCCTTTGACTGCACACAAGATCTGCTGTGATTCTGTCACACTGCACATGACTTGGATACAATAAATACTATCCACTTAGAAACAAATATTTTTATGTCAGCAAATGTACAAACTAATAAATACCTGGGGATCCTCTTCAGAGTGCTGGCAAATGGTGCTTTCTCATGCCTGAAGGTGTTCATATTGCTGCTCACCATCCAGCACATTGAAAACATCTCTATTCTTCTCCATAGCTCTGGATTTTTATTTTAAATGCAGAAGGCATGCACAGTAGTGCTACATTAAATTTTCTACATGTGCTGTGCTGATACACTCTCAGGTCCCTTTGCCTGAATGTTAATCCCTTTTTTGTTGTGTGAAATTTTACATTTCAATCAGAGTCTTATTTTTCATTGCCAAACTCCTTTATGACCAAAATACTCTCACAGTGTTCTTTTTGTATTTTATATGAACATATACTTCATTTTGTTTCTTGCTTACTCTCCCACACCCCTGCAATTCCAGTATGTTCAGTGAGACAATTTGTCAACTGAAGAGGACACTGGCAAAAGTCTCACATCGCACCTCCCTAAAAGTGTTACCTTTGGAGCAGGTGACCCATTTCAGCTGATTTACTATCATCAGGAAAGGAAGACTATCCATAGCATAAGTTTTATTTTAACTTCTTCCTATTCTAGAAATGGAAATACCGTATCTCTGGGAACATCTTTTTTGAAGCATGAAATGAGCCATAAATCAGAAAAAATTTTTTAAAAAATCTAAAATTTCAGAAGTACTGGAAAACAACACAATCATGGTGTTATGTAACTTCTTTCCACTGTCTGATCTCGCAGGATAGCAGGAAATAGGAAATATAGTTGAAGATGATTCATCACATGCCCGAAACAGATGTTCCTCAATTTGAAACGTATCATCTCAGCCAGGCAAATAGAACTATGGGGGATGTCAGACGCAGTTACATTTGCCTGACAGATACACCACGCTTTGGAATAACATTACTGCTAATGATAGTCTGTGGAGTTCTTTGTTTCGCTGTTGATGTAGAGCAGTCAGGTCTGCTTGGTGCATCCATTAGCAATAAAGCTCTGTGTGTGTGTGTGTGTGTGTGGTATTGTTAAATTGAATTATAATGCAAAACACAGGCGCCATCCCCACTCTATTTTTCAAGCGTTGCCTGTGCAGTCTCAAAAACAACAGTTAATAAAGCAAGTTACTCTCCTCCATAGAGTTAAACCACCTGATTTATTTCTCTGCAGGATAACAACTTCCTGTGGTTGACCTTTGAGCAGAGCTGAAGTTACATCCCAGTGCAACAGGCAGGTCTTTGTGTGTGGCTACATCCCAGTCAGATGCCTGGTGCCAGTTCTAATTTTACAGGGGCCAGCGGGCAGTGCCATCTCTCAGAGCTCTAAAGATTTCTTGGTGAGAATACGAAAGGATAAAATGCCAATCTCCACTTGCTCCTTTACAAGACGCCGGAGGGGCTTTGCATGTTTCCTCAACAGGGTTTGATTGCTGCTCTAAAATAAAAAGCCTTTTTCATTAAGGTAAGGTGCCTCTTTGCTGGGCAAATGACAGAGGGGATGTAAAAGCCTGGCTGCTGGACAGCTACAGAGATGGAAGATTCCCCAGGACAGCTGTCCAAGACCAGAGGGAGTTTAAATCCAAGATTGAAGATTTAAACTGAAAAATACTTAACAGGGGTTTTATGAGGATAAAAGACAGGCAACACACAGGTTGTCCTTCCTTACTTGATGGGCAAAATTTGATCAACACCTTTTTTTTGCTGTTTCCTATTGAGTTCTCCGACTGCCTTGTTTGAAAACATTGCAAGTAGATATATGTAGCTCTCTACTCCTTATCAGCTGGGAGTTAGGGTCCAAAATTACCATTTACCAATTAAACATAGCTCTTCATGTTAACAAATTCCGTAGGAGTACAATAGCTAAAGTTGGAGAAGTGGCAAACTAGGAAATTCTGGATTTATTTAGGATTATTTACCTTTCACGGCATTCATAAAAGGTTTGGGACTTTTGTTTTGTTTTGTAGTGGCTTTCTATATGAATACTTGCAAACCTTCCTGGGAGATCCTTTTAAAGAATATCTGCTGCTTGATGAGGGAGGTAAAAGTGTGGGGAAATAATTAAAAATAGAAATAAATTATTCCATTTTTAAAAAATTTACCTAGTTAAACATCAAATGTTGAACATTTTGATAAGTCACCACTGTAGAAAACACATATTTATACTGGCAAGCAAGATTGACTTTTACTGTGGATGAGCAGTATATGGAATATAAAGGTGACTGACAGCCAGAGAAAATTAAAAAGACACATTTATTGCCAAAGTACTTTCTTTAGCAACAGATAAATGCATTAAGAGTAGCCTAAAGGCATGGGTTGGGTTGTTTTGATTAGACAGAGCAATTTGCTATCTTACATGGGGCTCTAATCACTTGTAACTGCAAATAGGCTGATTTGCTAAACATACTGATGGCAGCCACTAAAGCGAACTGAGGGACTGTCAGCTTTCAAAGTCAGCTCCTGGAAGTAGAGGAGTTGCCACTTGTAACTCGTGTGTGCACACACATCCATGTGCTTCCCAACGTGTTGTGAATGAATTAAAGCAGAACACGGGGACCTGACTCTTGCTGTGCTCCTCCTGGGAAGACCTACACTCTCCCTTCTTCATCACATCTGAAATGAAAATGACTCAACGCTCCTGTAGGCTTAAAAGCCTCGTGGAAGACTTCAAATAGGGTTAAAATGAGGCTGAGGGCGGGGGGAATTCCTTCTTTGTTTTTCTAACTGTAAAAGCGACTTTAACACTTCAGGGAATAAAAATTTGAAAACGGCTGCTTGACAGTTTAACATAAACAATCCCAGTGATGAAAGTACAATATGGGGATAATTATCTGCTCAAATAAATCTGATTGATGCTAATGAGCATTTGAACAATCCATTAAGCAGCCAGGTTTTTTTTCTATCCAATTTTCTTTGGTAAGCAAAAATGGCATATTCAAAACTTTCATGAAGTAGGCCATTTCCCTCTGTATTTCCCATCTTTACAGAGATCCCTTTTCCAAGGCACTGTCTGAGAAGGGTTTGTCCTCCTGGATGGACCAGTCCTCTATGACTTATCAGTGCAATGAATACAGTTTCCATGACCAGTAGATGGGGAAAAGGAGGTAAAGACTGAGAGCATCTCATGGCTGTTCCTAAACATGAGAAATTATGAGCACAAAGATCATAAAAGCAGCTCTATACATGTTGCAGAACAAAGGGAAGAGACGTGGATTTTAGTGAATTGAGGATTGTAAAGGGGCTGGTGTTAATGGGAATGTGATAAAGCATCAAACTGGAAAGGGGTGGGTGGAAGAGGGCTGTGCCTATTTTTGTACCCGAGTGACAAAGCAGAGCCAGGGCTGTTGTGTTCCCTTGCAGGGCACAAGGTTATCGGTTCCCCTGGAGAGGCTGAGGCCACAGGCTGTTGTGCAGCTGCATGAGAGACTTGGCAAGCAAGGAGTGGTGGCATCTCACCCCAAATTTGCTGTTCTGATTTATTTCTCGAAAAAATGTCCTGATTTGGAGGCAGTACCCAGACACTGATTCCAAGTGGGCAGCAACGAAACGAGCAGAGTGTCCCCGAGTACAGCAAACAGAGCAGAGGGCAGGGAGAACTGAACATGCAATTATTCTCCATTTGAAAAATAGGCTGCTCTGTTATCTGTACCTCAAAAACTCCATCTTGTCTCTCAGCCCAGAAAGCTGAATCTCAACTTGGGTTCCCAGTGGTTACTGCCCCTTCTGCTGCATCCCACTTTTGAGATCCAGGGCAGGATTTGCTCCTTGCCCCAGGTGTTCTTGTGACTTTTTTCTAAATTAACCAGAAATTCAGAAAACCTTCACAAAGACCAAGATTTTTAAAATGACTAGTGTTACAAAATGGAAATAATTACGATGTTTAGTTTGTGGGTGGAGTGAGCCATAGGATGTTTTTATAGTCTTAAGTGAAGCTGTATTTTTTGAAGGTGTCTGACTTTGGAACGTGAGATCACTGCCCAGCATTAGTAGATGAAACCTAAGCTAATCAGCTGAAAACTCATGTTTTTGATGATATTTCACAGGTTGAAAAGGTTAGATTATGTTGGACTTTCCCTTTTGTTTTCTTGTCAGCTCACATTTCTCAATGTCTGGCAATCATACGAAACGCAGCTCATTTCATTTCTGTGTGCAACAGTTTTCCCATCAGTAAAAAGGCCAAAATATTTTGTTTCTTTGTTAAAGGACAGCTTTGAGGTCTGAGTCAAGTTTTTAGAAAGCATGCAGGGCATCTTACGATTGCATATACTGCCTTCACTGGATTGGATCAATAATAGAAATATTCCCCACAGTAGAAGAGTAGAAGATTTTCCTTCCTAGGAAAATCTCAGACTTATCACACATGTAGGGTTGTTACATATTTTGGAGGCCATATCCCATTACTCCCATTGGTCTTGGGCAGTATCTATATTTAATATGTTGTTCACTAGTATTTCACCGTCCTTCATGGAATATTTATGTCTTTTATTTTTGTTGTAAGATGCCTAAAATTCTCAAAAATTCTTAGAACCAAATGCCTCCAGCATGCCTGGATATTTCTGAATAGTAATGAATTTTCTGACATGTGTCCCTCACATTCAAGAGTAACTTTAGTCATTGATAAATACTATCTACCCAAGGAAGTAAAAAAACCCAATTCTTTCTGGAAAATTATTCTGTTAATTTATGTGTCCATCTTATTGGTGTGTAGTTAATAAAGAAGGGTGTTTTATTTGGATGAATATTTGTAACTACTGCCAATGTAAATCCATTTATCTTCCAGTACTTGGCCATACACTTGAGCAGCCATATATTTAAACTACATGAAGCCCTTTTTAAAAAAAAAAAATCCCCTTCTGGGAACACTGGATTAGAGTGACATCCCTTGCCCTTGGGATACAGGTGGAAGAATTCATGTGCTTCTATGTAGAGGCACAGAGATGGGTTTTTCTCTCCATTTTGGAAGTTTTCATAGGACATAAACACAGAGTCCTTGCAGAGGGGTGAATTTCACTGCGTACGCTTCAGGGTTTTGTTAGCTACTGCAAAGGGATATATTAATAGCCTAGAAAATGTATCCAGCTTCATCCAATTCCCAGAGAGGGAAAGTTCAAAGCTCTTACAGCTCAGCAGATGAGACTTTTCCCTCTGTCTGGTTAAGCCAGGGCAAGGCTCCACAGGTCTAATGTGTTTAGAATTGGATATAGATTTTTAAGAATTTGATATAGATTTTTAAAAAGAAGCTCAGAAGGTTTAATTCTTGTTATCTAGGTGGTCATAAGGAGCTGTTCATTACAAAAGATAGATGAATCTTCTTTAATTGAACTCTGAACTAATTTCAAAATACATTATTTTCCTTAGTTGAGAAACATTTTTTTTTTGTGTTTGCTTGTTTCACACATACCTTCCAAGAAACTGGCTTTCATGGAGACTCAGGCATTGAAACTGCCTGTGCTGTAATGATTTTTGGCTACTCACTTGCAATGAGAGTATTCAATGGAAAAACAGTTTAAAGCCATTTCTTAAAAAAGCTGCAAAAGCTTAATAACAACTTAAAAATCTATTAAGGTAAGTTTTTGAGATCTGGAAGTGCTTGCTGTAAACAATTTTTCTCAAGATCTTGCCCTGCAGATCCAGTTTGCTATTATTAAACATAGTGAGGTATTCTTGTTAAAAGTAGGACTAAAAATAACCTCTCAGCATGCTCTTGTTCTGGTATTTTTAGGTCTAAGTATTTATTCCTCCTACCCGTTGCTGCTTTGTATTAATTAATTTTCAGTGACAACTTCATTTTATCTTTTGTGGCTTGTTTCCAAAGAAATGTTATTGTGATGGATTTGGGGTGTTCTGTTCTCAATCATTACAGTATGGAAAAAATAAAGTCTGCTGTAAAAAAGAGCAATACATTTGTTGATCAGCTGTTCCTCATTTGTCAGAAAAAAAAAAATAAAATCCAAAGAACTGAGGCCAACCTTTTAATAGGAAGGTAGATGTGTTCCAAGCACAGTCAGTGGTGTTTATTGTCTTTTTATGGCAGAATAAATGACCAGGTGAGAGTCGATGTGATCATACCATTGTAAATCCCGGTTTTATTTGGACTGTGTTTGCGTGGTTAAAAGCTAATAATAACATTAACTTGACCATTGCCTTATTTAATGAATACACCTGAGCCTAATCATTTCTGGGAAAGCCTGTTTGTGGTTCTTTTGTAGGACCCTGAGCTTTAACACACCAAACAAGGTCTGGCCAGCCAGATTTCCAAGCTGCTGCTATAAGTAAGTGATTTTGTTCAACCCATTTACAACAGGATGGACCCAAACCTGTTGGAAAAGAGACAAAGCTCGGGTGTCCCCAAGTGCTCATTCCAGTAGCAGAGAATCTAAAGCAACATCTTTAGTTCTGCATAACCCTGAGCAAGAAGAGCAGCAAAGGAAGCAGGTGCTGAAGTAAGAGGTGCTGTGGTAATGAATGGCAGGTGTTGAAAGCTGTGTAAGGACAAATTTTTATTATAGTGTGACTAAAACCTCCTCCCATATCCACTTATTGATCAGCTCAGTCCCGAAATGTGCAGGTTTCTGTTGCCACCTTACTTCAGCTGATTTAATCTCAACTTCTGTTTATGTTTTAATGCTCTCATACATCTGACATTTGCAATTCCAGTGTTCCTGCATTCGGGAATATAATTATGAGGAAACCGAATGAATAATTGATACTTTCTGTACAATGCTGTGGTGTAGTTGGGGCCCAGCAAATGGCCAAATGTGCACTGTGGTTGGGTAAGAACTTCTCAAATACAGCAAAAGCCTGTCCTTATTCTGCAAGATTTCAGGTTAAGGTAGAGTTTCAGTATGATAAGAAATACTGGTCTCTTAATCCATGTAAATGTGGCCAATTACACAAAAAATCGTATTATTCATGTTATTCCCTGTATATATGCTTTGCTTGTGATATTCTTGGTGCTACTGGGGTGTATGGAGGAAACGTAGCTCCAGATGGGACTTGCTGTTGTCTCTTCCTTCCCTTGGACTGAATTTGAGGTGTTCATCTCTTTGCAAAGCACCTGCCTCAAAGTTATTCCCTCAGAATCCCCATCCTTCAATGCTTGTGAAGTGTGTTAAAAGCAGAATGTTTTATTCTGAGCACTGCAGGTAGTTGCAAGGCACAGAGAAGGCAGGACAAGTGATCATCCTGAGGGTGCTGGGTAACACCCAGTTCTTTCCTGGTGCCCATGGAACTCATGAAAAGCTCCTCAGAAAAGGAGAAGGAGAGCATTGTAATAGCAAATCATGATGCAGTCAAAGGCTGGGGAAAAGTCTTACAGCTATTTGCTCTGAAGTGTTGACAGCTAAATGTAATAATAAAGGACTAGACTGAAATATGTCACAGTCTCCCACTTCCCATCCCTATTGTGTGGGAGGCTGGAGCACTTTAGGATTTGGTGGCCTATTTTCTATGTTTCATTTAACAATTGGAAAGAAGAACCATTTTTTGCTGTTGACTTCATCAAGCTCTCAGTGGATGTAACACCAGCTGCTGACAGGGGCAGCTCATTAGAATGTCTTAAGTGCAGGGGCTGAAGTTATTTCTCACATTTAGGGTTGTAGAGCCACCCTTAGGTCCCCTTCTCCCAAGCCCCAGGAGGTATAACCCTCAGTCTTGATCAGATGGCTCTTGAGAAGTTGTCAGTACTGTCAGTCAGACGAGGTCAAGGAAGATACATGAGGGACAGAGAAAGATTGGTGATATTACATGTGTAGTCTTACTCCAGGGCTTGTACTGAGTGGATAAGTTGTCTTCTTCATTCTTCTTTCTTTCATTTTCTTTAAATATTCCTCCCTGTAGGGAGCTTTATTCCCTAGGCTAGCTGTCCAAGAACAAGAAAAAGAATTGAATAACTCCTGGCTTCTCATCTCAGGGCAGACAGAGAACAGCATTGTGAGCAAATTATTTAAACTCTTAACATCAAACTCACCTCTACTCATGCTCTCTGCAACCTCAATGTCATTATGTTGAGAACATAATTTGTTCTAAATGCCCTAATATTAAATCCCGAGACCAGTGTTTGTCTTTCTCGTAAGTATTTTCAAGGAAAGATTCCTATTATTTTTTTCCTGGAAGTCTGTATTTTTAAATGTTACAAGTAGACAAGTATACTACATCCTTTACCTTTGATTTTCAGTACTTCTTGTGGGGTCATGGATGGAAATACAGACATAATTATAGACTTGCAGGGAAAAAGATTGCCTGTATCTTATATGTCTCAGATGGAAAGAAAATGCCTGCTCTCTCAACACAGGCATTCCATTCACCTTTAATTTCTTGCTCTCATAGATTTCTTCATTTTCCTCGTTCAGGCGCCTTCTTGAATGTCTCGTTCTCCTGGACAAGGCCAATGGTGACAGGTCTCATCTCCTGCAGTGAGAGGGGGAGCACAGAGAGGCAGATTCCTTCTGGTGAGTTATAAAGCTGCTTTCTCTCCTTTAAGCATTTAGTTCTAAAGGTGAAGGATTGTGCCTCTGTGGTTGAGAGGGGTGCCTTTCACCTGTTACAAGTCTCATTGCTCTGTTGCAATGTCCCTGCTCAGCAGTCCCACAGCATCGTGCAGGGGAACAAGCTGATCCTACCACAGCATTTGCAGGGTTCCCTGTGGTGCCCATGTTTTCAGGTGCTGTCAACTTTCACCTTCTGATGCCAATTGTTGGAAACTTACGGGCCAGGATAGTGGACACAGGCCACTTGCCTCTGACACTTGCCCCTACGAGACTGTACAATCCTTAAAAAAATACAAATTCTGCTTCCAAGCACAATTATTTGCCTCAAAGCTCTGGGATGCAGGTGGAAGAAACACATTTTTGTTTTACAAATGGGTGCTCATGGATAAGTCAGGGCTGATGCTTCAGACTTGGAAAAGCAACAGTTTCTGGAATGTGGATGTCTGGCTGGAGTGCTGAAAGCAAGGACACCAGTTTGTTAAGACTTTAGACAATCATGTTCCTATCCAGGCTTGATTGTTTACAAAAAAGTCAAGATCAGCCATCCTTAACCAAGAAATAGAGACTCTCCTTAGGATTGTGTTTAAAGTAGTGAGATCAAAACACTGGAGTGTTTAAATAGAAGCTGCTTGTGCTGATGGCTTTTGCTAAGTTGTATTTCTTCTGAATAAATTGACAGCAACTTCAGGAATCCTACTGGTACTCCACTTGCATTTCTGAAGTGTCACCTAAACAGCAGCTCAGGCTTTCTTTATTTTATGCTTTTCCCAGAAGAAAAATGATAATATCTGCAGCCTGAGGTTTTTCTGGTGAAAAAACTCATTCATTGCATGCAGTTGTTTGTCTCTCCCACCAGATGTTTCTTTTGGAGAGGAATTTGGGACTAACACTTGCTTCTGCTCTTGGACAAATACTCAATACACTGCTCAAGCTGCCATGGCTGGAAGCACATCCTGGGGTTCTGAATGCTCTTCTGAAAGCTGGGCAGAGCCACAGGTAGGACTGAGGTGCTCTGTAAATGCCAGTCATGAGGGAAGAGACACTTTTCCAATCCTTTTCCATTGGAAGGAGAGGTTATTACAACCCAGAGGCCTTTAAGGAGAGAGGTAAGGGAGGTGAAGGGCAAAGAGAGATAGTAGGTATTGGAGTGCTTTTCTTCTTCAGATATCTTTTAAGAAGGGGAAAAAAGGAGCAGATTGACTCAGCTGAGTTTAGCAAAGTGGCACACTGCTCCTGTGATAGCCAGGCTGCCATTTCAGTGCTTACACTGGGACATAAGGAGTGGAATAATTACTTCTACGTGTTGTACGTCTCTTGGTCTGCCAAGCAGGAAAGAGAATCCTCAGAGCATTTATCCCCAGGGGAAGAGACGAATAAAAAGCCAACTGCAGTTGGCTCTGCTTCCTTTAGCATTTTGTTTCAGACTCCCTGCTGCACCAGCAAGTGTCACTATGGTCTTTGCTATATAGCAGCAGAGATGAGAATGTGAGTTTTGGAACAGGAAAGGAGGGGAAAAAACCCTCATCATGATTAGGAGTGTGGTTTTGCCTCACCTCCATCAAAAGTCAGAGACCCTGTGTTCCAATCTTCCTCTGTTTTCCTTGGCAAAGTGACCTGAAATTATTTGTTCAATCTTTCACTCTGGAGACATTTTAATGGTAGGATCATGTGAAAAAATCTAATTGTTTTTCCCCTTTGTGGGGATGATTGCTGCTTGTAATAATTGTGGTGTCATATTCAAGACAGTCTATTTGCTAAACCATGTTTTTAAGTTCAGCTTGTCAGATTTTTATATTTGGGAGTGGAAGTTCAGTGAAGTATATTGTTACTTCTCTAGATAACAAAATGAAATATTTATTAATTTAGAAAAAGGACTGAAATGAAATCTGTGACTGTGATTTTTTTTCTCCTTTGCTTTTTCAATGTTGTTGAATATTTTGGCACCATTCTCAATATATTTAATATTAGATGGGGAAGTGTGAAAATGGAAATGTGTCAGGGAAATGGAAAAACACCAACATTTCTGTTACTGAAACAAAACTAAATTATAATGACAAATACTATCATGAATATGGAAAGGAAGCAAGATTGTGTTTTCCTCTCCAACTGCCTCGCCACAATTTCATGTTCCACAAAAAGGAAATTCAGTCACATACCAGTGAAACTGAAATGTTGAGCTTTTAAACAAATTTTGTCTTCAGGAGACCTACAACTCACTAAAAATATTAGTATACATTTCTTCCTTCCTTACCTAAAGATTGATTTTTTTACCCTTTGTACCTGGCTGACTCAGGTCATCACGAAATCCTAGGAATGACATCTAAAAGCTTCTCCATTGCTCCATGTGCCAGATCGATGATTTGGGTTTGGTTGGAGTGAAGGTGAACACTCCCCATGGATTCTCACTGAGCCAGGATTCCACACTTTATTCCTTAGTTGTGTGCCCTGTACCTTCTTCTAAATAATCTTGAGCATTTTACTAAGTATGGGAGGGTTGGTACAAGGGGAGGAAAGGAGGGAGGGATAACACCAGGAAACTGAGCTCCTTCCTAAATTTGGAATTTCCTTTGCCAAGGAGTCTTGACGTGAGGGTACAAGGTCTGGCTTTCAGACTGCCGGCATTTCAGGAAAATGGAAATGGAACAGTACAAATGCATCCATTCCTCTGTTTAATTCATTCTTGCTGCAGCCATGAACTGCTGCAATCCTGCCTTGGCTAAGTACACTACAGAGGAACATTGACAACAGGAAGAATGACTGACTTCAGGGAGGAGAATTAGAATTGTTTGACCTTTCATAGTCTCTTTTCATCAGCTCTGCAGAAAAGAATATCATAGCTCAAAGCTCTTGTTCCCTCAGGTTTCTTTCACTTTAATAACATTCCTGCATGGATGTAATAAAAGTCTCTTTTTTCGTGAGCTCGTTTTTCTCCCTTTATTTTTACTTGCCATTCTTGACTTCACAGATCATGATCAGGAAAATAATAAAAATCTCAGACTGTGCTGGAGGAGGCAGGATTTTCATCTTAGCCACCCAGTTTCTCATTTCCATTGTATTCATTACACTGTGCCTCATAAAGACATCTGATCTGATTTTATGGAATCAGAAGTTCAGCTGGTTGGGTAGCTCTGGAGAACCACCTGAAGTAATCCTCAATATTGCCAAACCCTGCTCATTACCCTGAATTTACCAGCTTTGCTAAGCCATGGAGTGATGTTTCTCCAGCCGAAGAAATAACAAAAGGCAACATCATCATTAATGTCTTCTACATAAACGGGTTTTGTTGTGGTACTTCTTCTTGCTAGGCAGGTTATTGTCCATCAGTCAGTGTGCCACCGAAACATGCACAATTCAAAGTCATGAAGTGTGTTACTAACCATTTATTTGATTTAAAATAGTTTCCTCTTATAGATAGAAAAGTACAGCACTGTTACCTGGAGCAGAACAAGGGAAAGGAATTTTCCTACACATTTTCAAGGAAGTTCCTATACCTTTTGTAGATGGTGGCTGTCGTTTTTAAATGACATGGCACTGAGGACTGTAAACACCTTCATACCACTAAACTGTGGTGTTAAAGACACATTGTACTAAAATTAAGCAAGTATTCTTGAGAAATACAGGCATTATAACGTCCTCTAGAGTGTAATAGCACATGTGGTTTCATAGCTGGGACCCTTTTTACTTGTAAATTGATACTTCACAAGATGTTTTAATCATCTTTCATATATAAAGCAACATTATTCCATTTGGTCCTTAGGAATCTCTGTAATAAACATACTAGCAGCTCATTAAGCCTCACTAAACACTTCAGTATTAGATAAGAGTTATTTCATACTTTAAATAGATAAATGGGCACAGCATCCCTAAGTGACATGTATAAGATAATCCATCATGTCAGCTGCCTTGTGTAAGGATGTGGAGTGGCAAGTACTCGCTCTGCAAAAGTGAAGATACTGATAGATTTTTATAACAGGAACAATTTCTTTTTTTTTTAACCCCAAGCCCAAGGAGCGTTGAGTAAATCTACTGTTTAACTGTGTTGGTTCCCTTTGACTAGTGCTTAGAGGACTATGTCACACGTAGTAAATTACTGGAAGAAGAAACCTCCACCAAGGTAACAGGTGCCAAATGAAATATATTAGTCAATAAAAAAACTATTAGAAAGCAAGTTCTTTTAATGTGATTTACAGGAGGCTGAAGTTACAAAACAGGAAATGGAAGGAAAGAAAATTACACCAGGAGCAGTAAAGAGAACCACTATTTTTGTGATATATATTGGAAAATAAAGGAAAAACTATAAGTAGATATTGGCCCTGGCCTGTTAACATTCATTCCCAGAGGAAATAGTCCAGAATTTGAAAGGGTAAACACCAATGAGCCAGGGAAATTTATTTATTGTGGTCAAGGGCTCGAGTATAGAGGCCATATTCTGATTACTTTGCCCTGCTTTCCACTGCTCTCCGTGACCAGAGGGATTTTTGTGGAGTAAGTTGTTGTTTGATGTGTGTAAGAACATGGGGGTTAAGGAGAAGAAGTGTGATCAATTAATAACAATTCTCAACAGGACAAATTAACAATGCCTAAGAGCTGGCTGCTGTTGAGAAGCTGCAGCTTGTATTGAGTGACTTAAACCTGAGCCAATGTGGTTGACTGCTGGAACACAATAGAACGACTGGGAAAATAGGATTTCTGTTCTCCCCTGTGCTGATAATGCCTCAGTTTCCCCACCTGAGGAATGGGAAACCCCTTTGTTGTAGTGAGAATGAAAAAATTATGTAATGGGTGGGTATCTTTAAAGAGGGAAACACGGTTATTATTTTCAGGACCGGTAATAAATCCAAACACAAAATGCTAATGTTGACAAAAGTGATTTCTGCTGCTATGAAACAAAGGGCTGTTTGCACAATAGCTTAGAAGCAGGAAACCTCCCTGAGGTGATGCTGATAAAGCACGTGCATAAGTAGCATGTTAGTTTAGCTTCTGCTCTGTCCCCTCATAAATTCACACACACCAAAAAAACCCAAAAAAAAGCAATGAGAAGAATGCCTGGAAAAAATTTGTCTAAATGTTGTCATATATTTCTGTGTGGAGGCTGGGGGGTGGCAGGAGAAAAGGAAGGCAAAAGCCTTGTCAGATTTAAACAGCCCACTTTGTACTCTGGGAAAGGCAATGCAATTCCTGCATTTTGAATTAGTGCCATGCTGCTCAAATCAGCAGATAGCATGGTTTGCTGCAGAGGCAGGCAGCACAACATCAGGAATCTATGGATTGAGCTGCTTTTCCATATTACATTCTATGTCATTTTATAGCGGGGCAAAATACTGCTGGAGCTACAGCTTTGTAATTAAATGATTGTTTTACAGACACTGTATTACAGCACCTGTATGTCATTCCATGACTGATATTCTGTACTCTGATGGCTTGAATCTATATTGAACTCTTTTAGAGCCAACTCTTTTGTTGTTAGTGTATTAGAGGTTTGGAGATAAAAATTGTTGTTGTGCATATTTCCCTCAAAATCTTCTAGGCTTAATCAGTTTATCTTTGAGACACAATATTATTATTTTTTGTTTCTATTGAAATATATGGATAATGGAACAATATTTCATCTATGACTTGATGTTTTCTCTCCTGGCTGCTGCCTTAGCTGAATTTTAGTGCTCTTCATGAGCCAGTGGGGCTTAGAAGGAACATGGAAGAGTTGCTTGAAGTGCTGAGCAGCAAGAAGGCTCTCAGAGCCAAAATCTGCTGCCAGGCTAAAGTCAAACAGTTCTAGGGTGACAAAGTGCCCTGTGGTCCAGCAGGGAGTGCCTGCCTGGAATGGAGGAGGAACTGCCACCTGAGCTGAGCGTGGAACTGCAGCGCCTGGAAAACAGGGTGACAATGGCAGGTGACAATGTTTTGAGGGGCTGGTCCTGTGCAGCTGCATCAAGAGGAATGTAGGACATTGTGTCTGTCAGAGTTCCAGTTTCACTTTTTTGGGATCAAGTAGTGGAGGAAAAAGAGGAAGGAGAAAGTAGAGTGGAAATTAGGGATAAAATATGGAATGGAGAAGACAAAGTCATCAGTGATCAACACTGCAATTCTGTCTTGATGCCTCTGTCTGCTCAGTGTCTGGTTCTTCAGGACTGTGAACCTTCTTGTGGAGGTCCTGAGGGCTCTTAGGTCTCACTGGAGGTATCAGTCTGTCCCAGAAAGCTGTTTGCTTCATTCCTGGATCAAGGACTCCAGACACTGAGGTATTAAAAAATGTCTCCTCTTGGTATCAGCATCATCTTATTACAAATCATGAATAAATTCCCCTGGCATTCTTACATATAGAAGCTTTTCAGAAGTTTCATATATACTAAACCACCTCTTTTTCCTCCAGAAAGGATCTAGTACATACCTTTCAGTATTTGACTTATTTCACTCTGTAAATCTTTGACATTTTTACTGCTAAGGTACAGAAATACAAATTATGGTTAAAAAAATTATTCCCCTTTCCTTAAATGTCACTGCCTTCTGTAGCACATGTCTGTTTGCCAAGGGACTGAGCACTATTCCTGATGGCATTAGAGATGTTTCTCAAACATCAGGTTGAACTGCCTGTATCAGTTCTTGTTCCTCTTCTTTCAATCAAAAGGAAATCTCATTATCTATGCAGAGTAAGAGGGTATTGCAAGCCACCTACCATTCTCAGCTAATTTGTGTTCGTCAGAACCACTTAAAAATACCATCACAATTTCAAGTGGACACCATGTGTTAGTTTGGGTTGTTTTTTGAGGGGTTTTTTTCAGATTTAGGCTAATTCTGTAACATGAGAGACAAATCCCACAATAACAGTGCAGTTACTGAACAGACTTGGGGGTGGGATGTGAGGTGATTTTACCATTAAATCGAAACCCTTCACATCCCCTGCATTAAACTTACATCCTTCCCTGAGCTTTTAGTCGTGCTGGTGTAACAACTGTGCCTGTTTTGGCCAGAAATTTCATCCTGGATCTGAGAAGGCTAAAATTATGGTGAGTTGGGTGAAAGGTGCAGATTAGTGAAATCTCCAATACTACATTATACTGTATTATTTTGTAGAATGTTTGACTCTGTGAAAAGGAGCTTATCCATACTGAAAATGCATTAATGGATCTCACCTCACCCAAAGAAAAGTCAGTTCTCTGTGCCTGCTAGTAGTGAAATCTGCAGACTTCTGCGTTCTCTTCTTCAGGGGGATGTATCCAAGTATGTGAAAGACAGACTGTACCTAAATTGAGAGGCTGTACCCATTAGGATGCTTTTGCTGTGAAACTAAATGATGAATTTAAAAGTGTGACAAGCAAAATGAGTATAATATCTGAAATATTTTTAGACTGAAGTGTCTTGGGAAACCAATTTTAAGAAGTGGAATAATCTGCCTCCTAGAAAGTTCAATTAAAGTCATAACATTTAGCATCATCAAGTACTTATTCCCTGTAGTTCAAATTTCATATATTGCACCAATTTGCCAAGTTATGTCTCCTGATACAGTGAGAAAACAATATGCAAAATATTTTCTGATTGTGAAGGAAGCTTGAGATGATGTTAAAATAACATGTAAATGGAGTGAAAGGGTTTTGCCAGATGATTTTTTTAGCTGGTCACAAATCCCAGTAGAGGACGAAGAACTGAATACCAAAATACCACTTAATTTCATAGAAGCATTTGCTTAAATTTACCTCAACTTTTCTTGAAGGATTTCTTAGACCTGTACCCATTCAGTGATCCCAAAGGAGAGGAGGGTTAGTTTTGTGAATAAATCTGCAAACCCAATTTGAGAAGTGGGAAATTGATGCCTTGTTTGCCTTAGAATTCAGTTTTCTCACCCTGAGAAGACATGCAGAATTGACATCTGTAATAAGACAGCTGGGAAGGACAGTTTGAAAAACTCAGAAGAGCCATAGGCAGGGATTCAACAGTCTGTAAATTAATTTGGCTGTCCAGGGTGCAAAGTCACTGGGAATGACTCTAATTCAGTAGAAAAGTCAGGATGAAGCACAGGAGTATGTGGAGTACAGAGAAGACAAGGAATTAAATAAAATGTGGTAATTGCTTTGCTTTTGCCATTGATGGAATAAAGCATTTCTATATCTGGTAGATAAAACATATTGCACAAAGCACAGACTGGTCGAACAGCTCATAGATGAGAAAATTACACCTGCGTTGTGCAAAGCACTGGTGCCTTGGTTTTTATATAGGGGTAATAATTTTCATGTATCTGAGGAAGAAAATCTAGAAAGGCCATTTGGGCAACCAAAGAGCGGTAAAACTGTGGGACTATCAGCACAATTTTGGAGTTCAGTCTGGCTCTTCTTGAAAACAGAGTGACGATTGTGGGCCAGATCTTCATCTGCCTGAAAGTGAATCCAAGCAGTTCTGCAAACTGATTGTCAGCAAAGCCTCTGACTTGTCCCTCATGGCTTATCTGACCTGGAGCCACAAAGTGATTGAATAAACATGCAACAAAGTGCAATACGTATTTGCAAATAACCCCTGGGAGTTCTGCGCAAACCCAGCAAAGCAAACCCAGCAACCCCCTTCACCTCCAGCTTTGATTCACCCCTTTCATCTTCAGATAGAACAAAGTGTGATGTAGCAACTGTTTAGACACTGCTGGCATTTGCCATCAGAAATGGTAAAAGGAGAATTGAAAAATACTCTGGTATGTNGCTGTATGGGTATTAGATGGTGAGTTGGACTAGATGATCCTTGTGGGTCCCTTCCAACTCATAATTTTCTGTGATTCTGTGATTCTGTTATTGGAGCTGCTGCCAGTGTTTGGCCAGATGCGAAATCGGGTGAGAACTCAGCTTGACAAGGAGGAATTGAATTCTCTTGGACTGTTCCTGTCAGAGGGTGTCCGGTGTAAGCCTTTCCTTTCAGTTTGTTCTGTGCTGCACAAGCTCTTAGGTTTCTGCTCTGTGTCACCCCAGTCTGTGGGTTATTCTTGGTTCTTACATCTGAGGGAGGTGTCTTTATGAGGTCTTGCACTTTATAAATAGAAGGACTACCTCAGCCTTCTCTTTGCCAAGTCTGGCATAAACCTTGTGGATGTCACAGAATCCCAGAATATTCTGAGCTGGAAGGGGCCCACAAGGATCATGTCACTGCCAGCAGTGCAGTATTAGGTACTTTACACCTGAAAATACTGCGGGATCCCAGAAAGTACAAAAGTGCAAGTGGTCTGTGATGCTCTGAGCAGTAATACAAACGTTATGTTGATGTACAGGTGCAAGAGAGATCTGGAAGGAAATAGAGCCCCATGGCAAAAGTTGGTCTTTAACTGCTCTGTATTACTCTATGAAGAATCCAGCCTTGCAGCCAAATTGGATCCAATTCAAGGATAGTTGAAATGAGCCAGCTCTCTGTTGGTGCTGGCTGAGAAAACTGTTGAAGTATTATCTGTATCGACAGTACAGCAAGAACAAAGAAAAATAAAAATTGCATTTGCAGGCTGTGAAAGCCTTGGTGGTGCAGGACAGTGTTGCCTTATGGCAAAATCCCATAAAAAAACAACAGAATAGTCTCACCTTTTGAATGATTAACTTTCAAAATAAAGGAAGATCCTTCTGAGTGTGCCAAAGTGTGTTTTTCTGAGAGAATTGAGAGGATCAATTTGTCCCTTTGAAAATCTTTTCATTGCATGGGGAAGAAAAATTAACTGGAGATGGATTTGAGCTCCCCATGGCTGTAGTTGAAGGTGGATTGAATCTTACAGCTGCTTTCCCAAGTCTGGAAAAGCAGAACTGGTTCTAAATAAGCTATTGCTGTACTAGAGGTACAGAGCTGGAATGAGGAGGGAATTTGGGAGTGGTAAACAACGCAGGCTGTAGACAATGACCTTATTCCATGGCTTCTGCTGGTTCCCCAGGTTTGTTTGCCATTCCCAAGACGTTTCTATTGAAAGAGAAAAGCATTCTACATTGCCTTGTAAAAATATTATGAGACTTAAACAGTATTCATGAGGATCATCTGTGTTTTAAAATTCCATTAGGAAAAAATGTACATGTGAATTGCTAAGTAATATAAATCCATTTAACTGACTTGTAGCCTAATGTGATATATTTAATATTTACAATGATCTTCAATAGGAAAATGCATAAAATATTTTTAAGAGATATTTATTTTCAAGTTGCATTGGTTTAAGAAATATTGAGCACACTGTATTTTTATTTCTAATTGAGATGTATGATTTTGAACGGAATTAAAAATTTCAAGCAAGTGTTCCAGACATTTGGGAATTCCTAATAGAAATTCATGAACTAAGATGACAAGGAATTAAGTAGGTTATCCAGATTAGGTTTGTAATGCAAAGCCATTTCATTAATAGAAAAGCTTCTTTCAGTCCTAAAATGATTTACTAACCTGTTTGCATGGCAAGCTGCTGGTTCTTTCTCAGTCAGTCCGTTTTAGCAGTGCCATCATATGTTGTAAAAGTCTGGGTGAAATTTTCTGTTGTTCGGCTTTTAAGTGGTTCTCCCACCCGAGTTGAATTCTGCAGAAATTGTGCTTTATGTATTACTACAAAATAGTGCAAAATAAACTTGCAATCCAAGCCCATGAAATCAGGTTTCAGACCACCTGGAAACAGGGATAAATAGTTCTGACCCAGTGACCTTTGTATCAAAAGCAGAAGGTTCTTTGGATCAGGTCTTCCTTGTTAATAATGAATATTTGTAGCACTTCAGTTTCTGTAAATGTTTGTAACCTAAATTTCGAGTTTTTAAAAAAGGATGGTAGGCCCAAGGGTAGTGATTCTGAAATCCAAATAACAAAGAAAAATGATTTCTAGCTTTTTCTAGCAAGCACACATGAAAGGCAAAATCCAGAAATCATTTCATGAGCCACTGTTCTGAGTTGCTTGTCAATTTAAAAAGTCACAGAATTTCTGTCTTCCTTGTTATTACATTGAAACAGGACTAACACTGGGACATGAATATTGCCTAAGAGAAGCCAAATGCTTATTTTTAACAAGAGGAAGGCTGGTTCCATGTTAGGGGCCATATATAACCCTAGTTCTAGGCTTGGCTTTGTAACAGTTTTCCTAAATTACTGTAGGCAGTTCAGCTAATTCTCTAAGCATGAACTGTCCATCAGTAGACTCAGAATGATTACATTTCTGCATTTGAGGATAATTACGCTGAAATTTGGAATGCAAGTATGCCTGGACAGATAACTGTAATTGTCTACCACAGCTGAGGTGGCTTGGAGGTCATACAGTCCATCCTCAGTAGAATTGGTGTGGGCAGCATCCCAGCCACAGGTCTGCAGGGAGAACAAGTCCTTAGGAAAGGTGGCAAAAGTTCTGAAATAATATATATAATTTAGGCAAAATTTGAGATGTGATCCCTTTTGGCTTTGCTTCTCTGGATTTAAGTCTCATTGCAGTGTCTGTTTAAAAATTCTATTTTGCCCCAAACGTCAGGGCACCAGTATGTCTTCTTAATGCCCCCGACCAGCTACACCTGGAATCTTTCCTATCCTATTGCAATAAACCAGCTGTTATCCAATGTGATGTTAGGAGTGTTACAAAGGTGCCTAGTGATGTATGTTGATGTGATGTATGTGCACAGCTGCATTAGCACTAATGGGAGTTAATGGGTATAGCCTACTAGAAGAGAAGAGGCTATTTCTCTAAGTGTCAGAGACTAATAAAAATGACATTTCAATTTGGATGTCCAACCTTCAATTTAGGCAGCAAGTGCTTCAGATGAATTTTTGACAGCTACAGTGCCATAATTAACTTGAGGCTCAGATGGAATTGTTTATTTTGTTTCAATTGTTTATTCACTTGATTTTAGAGCTCCCTTCCCTTCTGTGACTTTAGGGGGAACATATTCACTTGCATTTAGAGATTTTGTTTTCTACTATAAAACTCTATGATAGAGTCAATTCTGTATCAACTCAAAGGCTTGATTCTCTTAATGTGCACATAGACCAACATCTACACCCAACATGGGAGGGGTTGGGTGGGACCTTAAAGTTCATCTCGTTCCACCCCTGCCATGGGCAGGGACACCTTCCACTATCCCAGGTTGCTTCAAGCCCCATCCAACCTGGCCTTGGACACTTCTAGGGATGGGTCAGCCACAGCTTCTCTGGGTAACCTGCTCCAGGGCCTTCCCATCCTCACAGGGAAGAAGTTTTTCCTATTCTCCAGTCTGAACCTGCCCTCTGTCAGTTTGAAGCCATTCAGTCACTGTGGCATACTGGAGTTTGGGTCCCTATGAATGCATCCTGCCTGAATCCTTATTGCAAGGCAAGGTGTTCTGGATGTTCCAGCATCCTGGTTCCAGAGTAATTGGAACCTTCATGGAACACACCACAGCCTTCTCTGCCTGCATGCCTGGCTCACTTTTCCAAGGATCTTTCCCAGGTCAGGGAGGAAGGTAGCGCACATCTGGAACTCAGGATTCTGACACAACAGAGTAACGGATTTAGTGCTTGAGCATTTTACATAGTAATATTTATCTGGTAATTTTTCTTTTACTTAATTTCCTGAGAAGTTCTCTTCAAGAATATTGCCTCATCAGAAAAAAAAGAAGATTTATTAGCAACCAAAGAGAGTTGTACATATCCTGTTTCATTTGCCTTGATGTTTCTCTGACCTTTGGCGGTTTTGTTTACCTAACAGACTTCTGTGAGATGCCAGCTCTTCCAGGTCACACATTTGTAGCAGCCATTCAGCTGATGAGAGTGTTTGGAGTGTGATTGTATTTCAATACACAGCTGCCATTCAGAAGAGAAATATCATTTGACAAACTTGATGTATGGCCTGGAGTAGGGAGTAAATTTTGTGATGCTCTTTTTGGATTGGATTGTTTCAGCGTTCATGACAGTATATTTCCAATCACTTTGATTATATTTATTTTAGCACTCATGACACTAATTTTTCACAGCATCCTCAGTAAAACACATCAGGGTAGCGATTCACAGGTTCTAAACGTGGCCATTTCTATAAGAGTGAACAGCTCTTGGGGCACCAGTTCTGCATTACAGCATACCTGGAGAACTGCCCTGATTACACAGTTCTCTTTCTATTAGACATTTCTGTCTGACTGTTAAAAAAATTTATTTTAAATACAGGTGCCTTGTAGCAGTCAGTTTGCTGGAGATACTGCTGTGGATGAGGTGCTGGTGGTGAATTTCATAGTTATCTATGGAGATGTGTGCTCTGTTAACTTTTACATCCTCATTGGGAGCGACTGGGGTTGTTTCAAAGTGGGGTTATATATAAAGGTTTTAATCTGTGTCATAAATTCACCATCATGATGCAGCTACTGGAAAAACTGCAGGAGAGAAGGCAGGGATGGAATGAGAGAGAACATGAACATCAAGCCTGGGTGGTGCTTGCAACTCGGTTCTCGGTTGATGAACATTGTTCTCGGTTGATGGCCATTCCAATGACTCTGTTAGGGGATAGAGTATTTCTCAGAGTGAATAAAGCAGATATAATCTAATCTTTAAAAGTTTTTTTTTAATGTCTGATGTATTTGGAAAGAGATTTTCAATTATGATACCAGATGTATAGGGCTAGAGCAGTGGTTGATGTAAATCAGTGTAGCTTTGTTAATTGTGGACCAAATGGAATTTCTTTTTTTTTTTTTACTTAGCACCACATTTTGTACAAAGGAGTGAATCCAGCTGTGAGATAAGTCAAATTCAACCATAAAATAGGGATGCTGTTTCTCCAGTCTAAGTAAAAGATAAAAACTAAAAAAAAAAGTCTAAATATTCAGCTGTAGTTGAACATGATGGCATGGATTATGAAGACATTGTGCCTTTCATTAATCTGTGTTAATATGTATGCAGAAATCAATCAACTTAAACATGATTTACTGTTGTTTTCAGAAAAAGCTGGTAAAGGTCTCCTTTCTTCTGGTAAGTAATGTAAATGAGCAGAATATTAAATCCTACACTACATCCATTAGGAAATCAAGCAGCTAAACATGTATGAGTGGTTTAATTCTCAGAGCAGTTTAAAAGCTTTTCCATTATGTTATTAACTACACATTAGCAAAGAATAATGCTTAATGAAAAAAGTCTCCAATATCCCCAAATCTGAGTAACAGAAAAATGTTGGCATTGCTTCCAAATATTATTGAGCCACATCTGCATTGCAAAATGAATGTAGGACATCATTACTGAAATGGCCATAAGGTATGAGCCTTCTTATGTATGACATGAGGTCAGCAAGGTGGAAAGAATAGCTAATTGGGATCAATTTAGCTATTAATTAGCTATTTAATTGTGATCAGTTAGATGCCAGGAATGCTCTGTTTGTGTGTGTAGTGAGGTGGGTGGGGTTTTCTGGTTGTTTCTGATTATTTGTTTGTGGGGTTTGGTTGATGTTTTTTGGTTGGTTGGTTGGGTTTAGGTATTTTTTGTCGAGTTTTTTTTTTGTTTGTTTGTTTGTTTGTTTGTTTTCTGACAGTCACCCTCTGAAAAGTTCTTGCTTAGATTTTGTTCTCCTATAAGTGACACAGCCATCACCAAGGAGTCTTTCTGCACCTCATTCACCCATCTTAACCCTCTATTGTTTATCCTCCATTCACTTCTCCCCTCCACTCTAATAGCTGACAAGAGAAACTGATGTTTCATATTAAAAATACCATCCCTGTGTAGAAATATTGAATTTACTCCTAGTCATAGGCTTTTTTTTTCTTGTAGAATTAGGGCGTGAAAAAGGATAATGAATGTTAAGCAAAGTTAAAAACAGATTTAGAGAGAATTAAAAGACAGAAATGTAAGATTAGGTTGAACTCACACTTAGCGGGATTAAGAGACTTTTATTTGTCCTTTGATCTCATTTGTGTTGCTGTAAAGATCTTTAGGGTCAATGCTATAGGGGATTATCACTGTTCCAAATTATTGTTGGGATTTACAATAATGGATTACATGAAGGAAAAATGGTCTACCATGGAAATTGCAGAGATACCTTCCTGATTTCAGCCTTCTGTTCTACACTGAGACTACAAATCCCAGCAAATGCTCTCCACTTAATTAGCCAGAGAGAGAAAACAACCACACTGTGTGAACTGAGGAAATTGTTTTCTGCTCAGTTTATGCAGTAAATGAGAAGTTACCTGGTTTCTTTGCACATGGATAGAGTGTAATCCAAAGTTTATAGCAGAGGAGTAAAATTCCTGGATAAACACAAGCAGAGTACCTGGTCCCATTTTATGACCTTTGTCCTGGAGAAATTCACCTGTGAGAGGTGGAAGAAGTTCAGATGGAAGAATTGGACTCGATGGTCCTGTGGGTCCCTTCCAACTCAGAATAACCTGTGAACCTGTGAACTTGTTTCTCAAGCTGACAGTGAGGTGTGCCCTCACCTGCTGTGAATTGGCAGAATGTCTCCAAATGGACTCACTTGGAAGAGTTTTCCATCTGGCCTGGCTTTGGTGGCCACAGACTGTTACAGAGATATTCCATTATTTATAGAAGTAACTTCTAGGCACACAGGACAACTGACTACAGAAAGAAGTTATCGTTTTCAGTCTTCTTCTACCTTTATGCTGTTTTCCTTCCTTTTCATTTCTTTTAAGCTGTTCTGCCAAAATTTACCTCAACTTTTCACCTAAATGCCTGTGTGTGCAATGCACAGTACTAATTAGGTAGCCCTTACCTCCTCTTTATGACTGTATTCCCATCTCCTTTTTTTTTTTTTCCCCTAATAGGTCAGAAAACCATGTGATATTATCCAGCCACTGAGCAGGCTTATTTAATGGTGTGCATTTCACATTTTGAGGCCATGAAGCCATAAATTCAAATCCCTGGCAGGATCAACTTGCCCTTCATCTTTCGGAGGTAGAGAAATTGAGTTCCATGCAGTTTAGTGAGCCAGTCATTTGGATGAGACCTTATTAAGTTAAGGTCCTGCTGGTTTTGTGAAGATATTACAGATTCCATATCGTCTCCCATCAAGGTGGGGGTGTGCTTTAGAGCCCTCAGCCAAGTGTTCCCTCCTTGTCACACAGAGCCATGTCAAATGGCTTCTTTCCTTTCCCTCTGGAAGTGATATAATTTATAATTCCTGAATAATGGTGTGACTTTCTTTTAGAGGAAAGCTCCTCTAACTCTCTCATCTCTGCAAAGGCCTGGTGACCTGCTGGATTTTACACATTGCCAGCACTCCCAAAGGGAGTACTCTCAGCAATATCTGGATGAAAAACTCATGTTCTCTCTGAAACATTGCAAAGAATTAAAATTGGGAGCTGCTGTGGTTGAAGAATCGATACATAACTGCAGTAAAACACAGGAATGTGAACTGACTGGAGAAAAACTTCATGGGAGTATTCCTATGATTCTGTATGTACAGTGGAAACCAGCAGGAACTTAAATTAATAAGTGAAAACAAACGTTCAATCAGACTGATGGGCTTGAAACTGGAAGTAGCCCCACAGTAGGATTCCTCGACAAATGCGTCGAGTAATCAACAATGTCTTGTTCCTGGTGCTGAACATAAAGATTAAAAAACCCTCCACACTTGTTTCTTCAAATTCAAATGTCACATACTAAATCCACAAACAAATAGAAGTAATTCACTCTAATTCATTTTAATTTTAGTATCTTTACATACTGCAAAGCAAATGGAACTCTATAGGAATAGGGAATTAGACAGTGGTCCCTCTAATCCACTATTCATGGTCCATCTGTCTTTTATTCTGAAGAAGCCACCAAAAAATGTTTCTCACATAATGTGTTGTTTGCAGTGACCATGTGTGTGTTCTCCTATCCTGCCTCTTCATGTCCATAAATGTGTATTTGCTCTTTCTTGCTACTGTTTGCTATAAAAACACAGTTAGAAAAGAACAATTCCACTCACAAGACCTGTTAAGTTGCAGTCATAATTCAAACGCTCCCTGCTAGGGAAGATGAAGTACTTTCCTTTTTCATAAAAATTTTCGATTATTTTTGCTATTTTTGTCAAGTGTTTCTTTTGTCATGAAATACCTATAATTGCTACTTACTCTTCTTGCTGGATTGTTTTTCTTTTCTGATAGAAACACTAGAAACTTTAATTGGCTTCACAGTGTGGAGAGAGTGACACTTCTCTCCCTCCTTTTAGAGATGTATTTGTCAATTAAATAATTTTGAATATTTATTTGGGAAGCAGCTCCCAACTGCTGTTTATTGTGCAAATGCAGCGAGTCATCTTAGGCATTGGAATGTCAAGTCATCCCCCTTTCGTACTTTTTATTCTATTTTCAAAGGAACTCAGATCTGTGTGAAAGCTGCAAGTCTGCCCAGGTGAAAATGGGCTGTGTATTCCCTGGGAAGATTTTTGGAGGGTCAGATCATCCCAATCCCATGTACATTTTCATGAAGAAATAGGAAGCTGTAAGAAACCTTGTCTGTGTGTTTTGCCTGGGTCAGGCTGTAAACATTTGCACGTTGGCTGGCAGATGCAAATGGCATGATGTCCTCTTCTCTTCTCTTCCTGGATGTTTCTGAAGCAGCCAAAGTGAGATGATCTGGGAAGAATTCATCTCTCCCTGGTTCCAAGTTGTAGTTCTGGTTCCTTGGAGTTGAGCTCTTATTTCTAGAAAAAAGTATGAAGAGACTTCTGCATTTAGCCTTCATTTCCACATCCCTAGAGAGCCCTTCCTCTGTTAATAAACACGGATGTCCTTGACTTTAGGATCACTCTGTACTCTAATATTTGGACCATATACTTCAAAATACTCCTGAAGAGAATCGTGAAGAAGCATCATTGAAATTAGGATAAGGCAAATGGCCTGGAAAGACAAAAATGCATCTAATTAATAATCAAAAGAGTGCTATTTTTATGCTTTACCTGCAGTTTATCCTGGGAATGCCTCCTGCTCAAGGATGCATTTAGATACATTAATAACACTGTCTGCTGCAAGCGAATGTTGCCTCTTGGTTCTGGATTATTCATCTTCATGTTTTGATCAAAAGCACAGAATATTGGATCCTATTGTATTTCAGCTATTCTGTTCCTCATGTTCCTTGTTTCCCTTTCCTCCACACAGGTTGTGCACATCCATCTAAAAGTGAAATTGTTTCATACCAAAAATAAAATTATAAGTCCCTGAGGGTTTCAGCTTCTGTTGCACTCGCAATTGTTCACCCTTTCTAGTTTGGGAGCAATCATCATTTAACACAGAACTCAAGTCAGATTTCCTAAACAGGAAAAAAAAGAAAAGAAGCTTGACGACAGAATGTGTTTTCCTGTAAATCACACAGATGGAGCAAGACACAGTGATTGTAATGCAGGGCTGACACTCTTTTACACTGTACAGTCATCTAATATTGGTTGCCATAAACACTATAAATCAATACACAGTGTAACTGCGCAGTGCTGTTTAAAACACCAGACTCTGAACCTGATGCAAGATGCCAGCAATAAAACATTTCCCTCTACCTCAGTCACTTGTTTACAGCTTGTTTGCCGGCTTTCTAAACTTTCCAATGGTTCACACTTGACATCAATTGCTATGGCAAAGGGAGCACAAATGAGTGAAACAGACTTCCCTGCCATTGAACTTGGTCAAATAGCTTCTGGCAGGCCATGACTGAAGCAGATTGTTTTTGCTTCTTAAGGCAATTTCAATATAATTTTTATATTTTCCTTTGCATCCTAGAAATAATTTTAAGAGAGTTAGTGTTTCGGTGACTGGCTTTAGAAACTCATGTGACTTAAGGCTGAAATCACAGACTACCCAAGGCTCCTGATGTTTCCGTGTCATTTTTCTTAGGAGATAGAATTGAATGCATGCCTTTGGTTTTTACTAGGTCCAGAGAACATTTAAGAGTTTTGACATTCATAAAAAATTTTACCCAGGCCTCTCATTTGTCATCAGAGTTTGTCTTGAGAGAACTGTTTATTGTGTATCCTCTACAATGTTACTCATGTGACTGGATTTGGCTGGGCCCCATTCCTGCTCTGGATGTATTCACTAGATGAGTACCAGTGAAATGCTGTGGAGGATGGAAACCTAAGAACAGTGTGAGAATGATGACAGCTTTCTGAAAGATAAAAATAATAAGAATAAAGCAACAGCAAGAGTTCTGAAATCCATGATTTGACACACAAACATACCTGTGGCTGCCTGGCCATACAAAACACGCACAAAACACTTGGAATCATGTGCGATGGGAGAGACAGTGCAAACGCGTGCAAATTCCCATAAAATTACCCTCAATTCTGTGTGTTTAAGACCAGTCCCAAGTCACAGTTTAGGTCTGCCTTGCCTGTAATTACAGAAAACATAGCAATTAATAAAATGGCAAATAAGGCACGTGAGGCACAGTAGTCTACTTTTAAAAATGTCTTTCTCGTTTTATTGTCCCTCATCACAGATTAGCAATGTGTTTTTTGTGGGCTGCTGTTGTGATTTGTCAGCAGTTATTTTTCAAGTGTTCTTTGAAAAAAATAGATGATTTTTCTGTTTTCCAAGTCTCTTTTTTCCTAAAGCTGAGCAAAGTGCTTTTCAAGTGCTTTGTGGCTCTTTAGATTCAAACTGTGAGACACTGACAGAGAGGAGACTGTTTCAGGATAAAAATAGAATTTTTCCATGGGGGTCTGTCTTTAAAACACTTACAGTTGTTACCAGGAGAACACATTTCATTACAATCACTTTACCTTTCTCTTTGGTATGAAAATCTCTTTCTTCTGCTGTCCTCATATGAAAGCAGAGAGGTGGGGTAGCTGTGAGAGCTAAAGACAAATAAAGTTAGTCCTAAATACAGCAACTATTAATGATGCATTCGAGAGTTATGACAGCAAAATAAAGCTGCTCAGAGTCCACTAATCATCTGCTACTGGAAACCTCCCTGTGACCTGATATCAGGGATTGTACTAGCTTATTAAATATCACAGCTAAAGCAGAGGAGGGGTGAAGACTTGTATTTTCAGAGGGAACTTTAATTCTTAGTAGGGGATGAAAATAGGGCATTTCATTGGTTTGGCTTAAGTATAATATAAAACTGTAGCATGACTTATTGCTCCTAAATTCATGAAAGTTGATTCAAATAGCTGAATGTTTTTGGTGCCAAGTGGAAGTGGTAAAACCCAACATACCCTGGCTTTCCAAATCATCACTTTTTGATCTGGGTGTCTATTTCAGGTGCTGTTATTCAAGGTTCTAGCTCTTTGCTGTAAGACAAATGAGAAATTCCCAAACAATTAGCAAAAGAGGAAATCTGTGGCCCAAAGCAGAAGACCAGCACTTCTATCACATATTCTTAATTTTAATATGCTTTGATTAACCACATCTTTAATCCCTGTGCCACACTGTAGGATTTACAGGTATGAATATTTTAGGATTCTTATGGAAGTATCGTAAGAGAATGCATGACATTCTAGAGACAGCAAGACAATCTATGATTGTTGAGATGCTTTGCAGATTTCATTAGAAATGCATATATTTAGATGGGATTTAAAGTCTTTAAAAAGAAGGAAAGCAGTGATGAGGAAAGATGAAGCAGCCATCAGCTGGGCAGTTACAGCATCATGTGCAGGGTTTGAATGCAGAGTGGTGGTAACAGGTTTTTCATTTTACATCACAGTTTCAAAAGAATTGCCTGGTGGATATGAATTGAAAAGATACATTAAAAGTAAAATAACTCCCGTGTTTTGACTTCAACTGACAATAGCAGTGGGATTCAAAGACTTGCTCCCACTACTTTCTCACCTCATTGTGAGCATTCATTTCCCCGGGTATTGGAGTGCACAGGATTGTGCTCTGCTCTGAGACAGTCTTCAATAGAACGGGATGACTTAAGAAAGATGGGGTGACAATTTAAATTCACAAGTTCCTTTTTATCGATTTGTTAAAAGTACTGCATTTCTAACAACTTATTGTACAGTTTGATATTTATTTAACTCTTCCATGCTACTTGTAGAGCACAGCTATCAAAGATCTTCAGAAAGAACTGTAAGTGACATTGGGTTAAATTTTTGAAATATGCTGAGATGAGTTAAGAGCCTCAGTAGCATTGGCTTCCAGTAAGATGTGGATTCCTAAGCCATCAGATGCTTTTGAGAGATACAGCCTTTGTATTTATGTCTATAGAAGCCAAGGAACAGACTTGGTGAAGTGACTTGCTGAAGGTTAAGCAAGGGAAACGGAGCCACATGCCTGCTGTCTTGACTTTGAGCACAGAATTCCAGCAAGATGTGAACAATGCCTGTGTGCTGGTAAATGAAATCATGTCAGGCATGGCTCTAACTTTGTTTTAGGCAGCTGTGCTCTGTTTGTAGAACAGTCATGGAAAAGAAAATCAAATTTCTTCCATTAGAGCCTGGCATATGAGATCCTGAGCACTTCATCTCTTCTCAAGGTCAGTGGCAGTTCTGTCCTGTTCCCATTCCGTATTGGCAACTGAAGTGTTGGTGTGAGGCTGCTCAGAGACGCCTGTTGATGGTCACCTTGAATCAGGCCTGATAATAACAAGGACTGTTACAGAAATTTAAGATTCCTTAACTATGACAGCCACAGAATATTTCGCCCATAATACATGTATTATTGAATATGCATAACAGAAGATATGGTGGAAAGAACTAAGAATAATTAGATTCTGCTGAGCCAAATGGCATTTGACACACATTATGCAATATCTGCATATGTTATTAAAACTATGGGTAAGTAAATGCCATTTCTCATCTCCATTTGCAGCATGGTCCATTTTAAGGCACAATAATTACATAGATTTGACATCTGTGAGGTTTTACAAAATGTCAAGGGATGCATATTTTTATTTACTTGTGGTTTTAATCACTACTTGTCCACCCTGCTGGTTCCATGCCCTTGTGATTGAAGGAGCAGTGTTAAGTGAGGTTTGCATGCAAATTTTGTATCGCACAAAATTAACAAGTTGGTTTTCTTTCCCATTATCTTTGTATTTGTTTGACACATCTGTCAGTTCATGACTAAATTGTGACCAGTTGCCTTCCTCTCTTGCAGAGTTCTAGCCTATTCCCTTCACTTTTATTTGTTGGTATATGCCTAATTTCGACATAACTTTGGATCCAACTACTTAAATGTGTGAACCAGCCAAGTCCTTTGAAAAATATGCTAAAAAACATGCCAGAAACGAGTGTTTTTCTGTTCTTGAGAACATGTTAACATTGATTTAATACAACACTTTTGATGAAACTCTTTTGCCCTGAGAGAAAACTTGCATTTCTTCTCAGGGAATAGTGCATTGCTGTTGGCTGTGCTCAGCCACTTGGAGCAGAAGCAAATTACACTTTTAAAAATCACCCATCTCCTTTGCCCAGCATTGTTCAGCTTAAAATCAACACTTCTCTGTTCTTAATACTTGGTGCTTACAGAACCCCCCCAAATGGCAAAGCACATTCAGTCTCATTTAACCTGTGAGATTTCCTAGATATGCATTTACTCTTCTGCTTTGTATTCTATTTACCTTGATGTGCACAAAAGCCACGAAATTTGTGCTGTGCCTGCCAGGTGTGAAGGTGAAATACTGAATTTAAGGCATCCTCTTAGAGAATTCTGCTTTCTCTTAAACACCGCTGAGGGAGCTCCATCTCAAAGCCTGTGGGATCCAGGTGTCTCATCTGGGAATTTCAGGGGTTGTTTCTGAATAGCAAAAGAAGTTAGGCATGTCCCAGCAATGTGAATTAAACAACTTCCATTTCAATAGAGTTCTCCAGCTTATGCACAGAACGTAGAAAATCTTCAGTGTGGACCATAAACTGAGGTAAATAGGAGGACATACACAGAGAAGGAGTTAATGGTTGTTATGAGCTTCAGTGAACAAAAATGGAAAAAAAAGTGAAAATGCTAAAAGCAAGGGCACATTTAGCACAAAATTAGGGTGTTGGGAACAAAAAGCTGATAGAGAACTGAAAAATTGTGGTATTTTAGGAGTAGATGATTATAGCCAGATTATATTTGTAATATGCAAAGGGAATAATGTCCAAATCTGTCATAGAATGTATAGCAGTGCTTCTGAAAGAAATAATTTCATAAAGCTTAAAATAATTATGAGTCACATTGATTTAGGGAAAGAATTAAGACTAAAAATTAGAATAATTGGAGACTGTGTAAGAATGCTCTGCTAGATGTTGTGCAGGAATATTTCCACAGATGACAAATTCTCATACAATGATAAAACATTTTCCTATAGTGGTGATAATTATGGCAGATGCTGAACAGCAGGCAGTAAAACTGTCATATTTAAATTGGCAAATCAAACTTGGCTGCATCCTCCACTTCAGAAGGGTTGGCCAAGGGTTGGGTTTCAGCAAACTTCATATACGAGGAAAAGTTTAGAGAAATGAAAGCATCCTGGTCATGTCCGTGCTTAGTAAGTTTAGGGGGAATGCAGAATGAGGCACTTTATATTATTTTATTATAAAATTTTATTACTATGACTAATAAATTCAGTGATAAAAAATAATACCACTGAGAAAAGGTTCATGGAAAGTAGATCTCACCAATTAATTTGATTTTCTTTTTACATTATTTTACACATTTGATGATAAAGTTACCCCCTACCCTGTGCAAGTCATTAACAGGATTTACCAAAGACTTTGGTTCATTCTCCACCAGTCAAATGAATGTGGTTTTATATTTGAGATTTTTTTCTTGCTTTTGGTTGGGTTTATGTTATTTTGTTTTGCTTTGCTCTTGTTTAGTTTGGTTTGCTTGCTTTTTATTTTGTTTTGGGTTTTGTAGTGAAAAAGCCACACCAACAAACTAAACTCAAAAAGGAAGCTCAAAGGGAAGCCCTGCAGGCTGCATTCTATTTTTAACAAAATAAATGTCCACATTGGTTTCTTCCAGCTTTCTTATCTGGGAAAGTATGTTAAATTCAGTATTTGTGAATGAAAATACTGGCCCTTGTGGTCTTCACTTCCTTCAGTCAACATAGTGCTGAACTTGAGGCTGTGGCACACCAGGATGTTCACACGGCTCAGGTGATCCTTGTGCAGCAAAGATGGGTGAATATACATGAGATTTAAGGAAATCATCACGTTTTTGGCTACGCTGGCATTTGTTGCCTGTGCTGTGAGCTGCTGAAGTAGCTGAAATGGCTGGTTCTTTTGTTCAGCCCTTCCCTATCTGAAATGTTCCCGCAGTTCACTAAAGATCAAAGCTGCTTTTTGCAGCGGGAAATCAACACAAGCTGCCCCACTATGGGCTGTATTTTCTGATCTGTCAGAGCTTCAGGCTCTTCTTAAAACTCTTTACTACAAACATCCCCTTTGAGCAGATCAGGTTATCAAAGGGTACAGTTATGGCAAGGCCGTGATGGACTCTCAAAATCTGTATATGTCTGATACCCTCTGCCCTTCCCCGGTGTAAACCTGTATGGAATTCACTTTGTGCAGAATAGAGACGACTCTCCAGAAAAGGCAGGTTGAGGAAAGGTGGAGGAAGCATTAACTTTTAAATTAATGTATTTTTCCCCCAGTTTCCCAGGTAGGAGCTGTTGTCAGAGCCAGCTAAAGACAGGCCAAGAGAGAAAAGGGCCAAGTCTGAAAGGACTGAAGGCTGAGCTTTGTGTGTCTGTTGGTGCCATTACAGGACAGAACAGTGAAACAGAAAGTCACACCAATGTAATAATGCATTATTGGTTGAGATCATCACTTAACACATGGGGTGTGATAATGGTACTGTAACTGTATAATATAAAATCCACATCTAGTATATACTGCATATAGTACATCTACTGAAAAACAGATTTTACTTCCAAGAGAACAGTTTGGGGTTTCTTTTGGAACAAGTTGTTAAAGTTCTTACGTGCAGAGATAATTTCATATATACATATGTATATATATAAAATATATATATATGCCTAAGAGTATAGCTGGATTGAAGCATTATCAGAGCAGTCTCACAACTTCTGTCCAATTTTTCCTAGGCATAGGCAGCACCAACTTTTCATTTGGAAAAAACAATTCAATCTCTTCTTTACTTTGGAAGCAGATGAGTTTGAGCTCTGCACGATACATTTGCCAGATATTCTGGCCTTTATTCAATGAGATCGAGCAATCCTGAAGATATAAACCACCACATTCCAAATAATTAAAAAGTATTTATATTTTCCAGAGTTTAATTATGAGTGTTTAGATGGAGGCAGAGTTTGGAGTCGGAATGCAGGGCTGGGCAGCGACAGCGCTAATGACAGGACTAATGGCACCTTCCGGGTTTGCTGTGTTTCCTCCTGGCAAGACCTTTCAGACAAGGGAATTAGGAGCGGTAGTGGGAGAATGGGCTGCCTGGTAATTAATGTAAATAGCTTGGTTAATGACTCTGCTAAACCAAAGTGGCATGTGATTGTAATGGCAATGCTACACTGGTTGGAAAACAAGATATTAATTTAGAACATAAGGACAAGAAGAAATAATGTTTGGGGATTGAGTAAAGGGCATTCAGCTTCTCAAGGCTCATTTCCTCTCTCTGTAGTACTCCATTAACCACAAGATGCTATCATGATTTTTAATGACCCCGATGTTTTTGCCTCAACAACTTTGTCTGGTAGACACTTCCAGACACCTGGGATGGTTCACGATTGAGAACGTGCTTCTTTGTGCCTGCTTGGGTTTCGTGCTTTAGTTTCAATGGAGAAACTCATTGGGAATCATTACTACAAAAGAAAAATTTTCTTCTGTTGTTATCACAGTGGCAAGTGGCTGGAATCTGACATTTAATGGCATTGTATAGTTAATTTTTTTCTTCTAATCGAGTAATGCTCTAACTCAATTTGTAAAGAGTGTCTCCATACATTTTAAGAGTTATTACAGCTGGAGTTCTGAGGTTTTTGGATAAGGTGTTTCGGTCTGAGGGTGATTAAATTTCCCATGGCAATTCAAACCACCGGGAATGTTGTTTTCCCAAGAGACAAGAATGCCAATGGGCTGGAGATGAGAAGTAATATGTTAATAAAGGAATTTCTCCTCTCTCTATATCGTATATTTCTCTTCCCTTTTCTAATCTGTAGCACATGGCATTTTTTTATGCTGGAAACCCACTGCCTTACTTGGTGCAGATATTGGAACAGATATCCATAAAAGTCCTGTTCTTGCACCATTATGATGGAAAAACAAACGTTTATATTTACATATTTATGATGCAACATTGTCCAGAAATGCCAAACAAGTATCATAAAAATCCTGTGAATGGAAATGTCTCTGTGTCCTTGCAAAAGTTGCTGTTGCTAATGATTTGTTGCAAAAAAATCCACTGGTTTGGCATAATCACTCAAATATGTCAACTTATAAATGTTTAGGGATGGCCAGTTACCATGAATTTCAAACCTGGCCTTAATAAATCCTCTTACATCAGCTGTTGCCAGCAAGTTTTAGGTTCCTCCTTAGATAAATAGAGCTCTGATTGACAATCCCTTGTACAAACCTTCTGCACATCTTTGCTTTATTTAGGTTTGCAATCATTTAAAAATATTCTTTAATGTGATCTTAGGCAAGGAAAACTGTAGTAATTAATTACATATTGTCAGGAAACACTTGGCATTAAATTTCATCCTTTACTGGGTGATTCTGCTCATACTTAAAAATGTAGTGACCTTTACTAAAAATCTGCTGCTGGAAGTTTATCCATTCCTTGAGAGACAGGGGGAGAAAGAGAAAGGTTTGGGAGTCAAGCTCAGATTTTCAATCTGAAAATACATAGTGCAGGGTGATTCTGGCTCCCTCAAAAATCTTGTTACCACTGGATGGAAGGATGTTTAGAAACATCAAGAAGTTGGTAGGAAATGGAATTTCTGTTCTCTGGACTTAGTTATGGAAAATAAGAAACACATACAATGCGTTAAAGAATTTAAAAGAAAAAACACCCTAAACACTGTTCTAGTTTCTAAACAAGAAATTGTATATTTTGTAAAAGAAACTGAAGCTGATGTTACATCAAGCATGGGACCATCACATAAAAGATTTCTTTAGGACTAAACAAAGAGCAGAAAATTGCACCCCCAATTTATTCTCTTCTGTGTGCCTTATGCAAAGCATTTGGGTATTGACCCAAGGGTGAGGGTGGTTATATCTTATAAAGAGCAAAGGATTATCAAGCATACTGAAAAACACTGATAGTGGAAATTTCTATTTTATTAATCCATGCTTAAATTCCCTGTCTGTAGTTTTTGTGACCTAAATAATTGTTCAGTGGGAAACCTCAGAGCTGTAGCAACTCTGTGATCCTTATTTCCTTTCTTTTTTCTGGAAAGACTGCACCACGTACTATTCATGTGTCATTAAAAATGTTTATCAAGTGGAGCCTAAATTGTCCTGTATTAAGTTGCTGGTGTTTTTAAAGCGTTGTCAGCAACAGAGTCTGCAAACAGCAATCCTGCCTGCATTGAATTCTGCTGTTGGCAGCTGTGGGGGCTTAATAATGAGTCCTTTGGGGTGAATGGAGCAACTCCTAGCCAAAAACTATTATCAAGTATTATACAATAAAATGGAAAAATAGAAATCTTTTTCAACAGATTTTAAAAAAGAAAACAACGTGTGGCCCAAAGCCAGCAAAGTCACTGGAAGCCTTTTGGCTGACTGCAGTGGATTTTGGATGAGGCCAGAGCATGGGAACAGGTGAATGTTGGTGTGTGTGGCTGTTGTTTAGCACTCCATTTTATGAGGCTGAGCGTTACTGAGAACATGTTGGACACCTGCTGCTTCAGCAGGGAATTGCTCTTTAATGTTTTTGGTGGGGCTTTGATCACTTAGATGTCCATGTCTCTTAGGTTACCTGGGCTATTTTGGAATTTGTTGCTGAAGAACAGGGTGCTGGGGTTTAGCTGCCTGGACAAGTCAGCTGAAAATGGTTTGGAGTTTTTTTCCAAATCTTCTGATTATGTGAAACTGGGAGTTTGTAATGGGGAAGTAGCACTCAAAATATGTGCAGGGGGTTCCTCTGTGTGGGTGGAGAAGGATTGCTGGAAGAATCAATTCTGAGCAAGTGGGGACATTTCCAGAGCATTGTTGTGCCTTAAGAAATCTTAAAAATAGAAATGGAGTGTCCAGCTGCGATGAGAGCTTCCCTAAATTGCTTACCAGCAGCAGTAGAAGTGGATTCAGGGACTTAAAAACCATGTGGTTGTTCTGGAAAAAGTACATTTGCTGTGATACCTTAGAAAAGTTTTGATACACTTATTATGAGTGTATTTAATCCCACCTGTGGTTTCTGCTGGCTCTGGTATTCCTCACTGCCTGCTTTAAAGTGTTACAGAGCATTTCTGTGCATGCTGCTAAACAGGTTCCATCGATCACTTCAGAGGTGGGTGACGTTATTCCTGTGTAGATATATTTTGTAAAGTACTTGGGGATCCTTTGGGATGAAAGGCACTATTTAAATCTGAGACTTTATTATTGTCTGTCCTGCCCTACGAATAAATCATCTCGCAAAATGGCTGTGCAAGAAATTACTCTTGCATAAATGAATTCGTCCTGTTCTCCCACAGAGAGATGAGAAAAACTTTATAACCACGATCAAATTGTTTTACAACTAAAATATTGCAACGCTTGAGTAGTTTCCTGCTTGTGACTTTGATAATGAGTTTTTGAAAAGTAACGGAAAATGTTTCCAGAAATTGGAAAATAAGATTAGCATATCTGTTATGTAGGATTCTTTGTTAAGTCAAGCTATTTCTTGTTTGGGTGATAATAGCTGTGCCTTTGTTAATTATTATTTCATATTGTCATTATTAGGCTATTAATAATTTATAGTAAAAGATGCTTCTTTTTGCTATGTAAATGTTTTCATTCTTATTCATCAATTCCTTATTCCATTATTAATGTGATTCATAAATACATTACATTTAGATCCTCTTATAGGAGAAGAAGTATTTGCTACTATATTTTCCTGTTTGTTTGGATGTGAGGTAAAAAGTGTGAAAGCAAGGGAAGATGCCTGGAGACTTTTTGGGGGATGTACCCACACCTCTAAAACCAAGCAGGCTTGAGATCTTCTCTGCCCAAGTCTTGCTTGGTTGGGGCTGAGCAGAGCAGGTTTCAATTGTCTGACAAACACCGGATTGCAAAGCTGCTCTCCCACCTCCTTCACTTTTATGCTGTTCTGTGCACTTTGCTGGAGTGACACACAGGATGGAGCGTGTTTGAGGTTCCCCTCAGGGGAAAATGAAGAGATCTGTAACCCAATGTCATCTCTTTCCTGAGAAAATACCCTTAAGAGAATACTTTTTGGGGAAAGAGTGGGGGAAAGAGTTTAGAGGTCCCTATGGAGGGAACTCTGTGGGAGCTCAGGACAAGAGAATCCTCCACAGAGTGACAAAATTTGATCTGAGCAGTGAACGCAGCCCTGCCACATGCCCTGATGTGGGTCGGGCTGATTGGGTTAAAAATGTGATATGTTTATGTGTATTTATTTTTCAGCTGGATTATTGTGGGGTTTGGCATGGCTCTCAAACCCATGGCAGCCAGAGAAAGAAATCTAGCAATCAACTTCGTTGGAAACACTCAATTTAAAGTGCCTTTGGATTTTGGAAATGCTCTGGAGCTTGGTTGCTGCATTAGGGCTTTGACTTGTGTTGGTTTCCATTGCTGGGAGTGGAATTTAGATGTTATGAAGCTTATCATAACAGTAGTTGAAACGCCAATATGTGAGGGAAAAGTCAACTGGAGTATTATTGTATTATGGCTTATTACTGACATGACAAGGTTATTTGTCCTTTTATATGTAAACAACATGAGACACTGCTTTCTCTCTTAGTGTGTGCTCCTGAAAACTGACTTAGCATTGGAGCAAACACAATATCAATGGTTCTCACCTGATAATACAACAATAACTCATAGTTTAATGCTTTAATACTTATTGGCAAAAGCTGTACAGATTTAATTGATCCCCTTCACATCCATTCCTGTAGCACAACTAACTAATGCCATCCAGTGGTAATGGTACAGCATAAATTGAATGTGTCAGGCTGCTCACCTAGGGCTGAGCTATTGCAAAACTTAATTATCCCGAGAAATACACTAATGAGTGGCAAGTGGTTCATTCCAGCAGATGGCAAAAGCAGGGAATGTATTTTATAGGTGACTGTAAGACCTCTCTTCTAGTTATATAAAACCAACTAGTCAAGCTGGGCAAGGTTGTCTGGTTGGGAGGGGTGTGGGTGTTGAATTTTGAAATGAAATTATTTGTCACCTAAGTTTCTCCTTTACTGCACAGAACTTAGATTTTATTGAAATGTTGACAAGATGTTTCATTCCAGGTGAAAGCCCAAGGTGTGGGTTGGTTTGAGGATTTTTTGCATGACAGAGCATTCCTAATATGAAAAAAATGACTCAGATTTGGTTATTTCTGCCTAAAATGTGCCCATATTTGTATGCAAGAAAAATAAATCAACTTCACTGTCTATAGAAATACCTGTATCTTTTCAGTTTTCTGCAGGGAAAAGATGGCTCCACTCTACATTCTTAATGAATGCAAAGTAGTACTTTGAAATCTGAGTAATTCTGTGTTTTGCTGCAGGGTTTTCAGCCATCTCTAACAGGCACTAATTGCTGCTGCTGTTGTATTCCTTGCAATTTCAACAACCCTTGTATACACTGTGAAAATTATCCATTGCTGACACCAGTGGTGCAACCGAACTAAGGACGGACGTGTTTCAACTGCAAAAGCAGGCAGCACAAAATAGTTGTGATGCTGAACCCTGGGTTTCTGAGCTGGTGGAAATCCTGGCTTGTTCCTGACCACACATGCTGAAAAATGAAAGGTTTAACAGCTCTGTTGTGCTCTTGTTAACTAGCATGTGATGTCAGCCAAAAACATTTTTCCCTTCTTCAATGTTAATTTTTGTTTACGGTCGAATATTGACATTGGACAAACCAGTTAACTTAGACAAAAAGTCCAACTTTAAGCACGTGTATCTAACCCCCGAATTTTATGTAAAATTAGTTTTAGCTTCTTTACAACTTTATGCATATCTTTAAGGAGCATAACTAATGAATATTCACTACAGTAAATATTTTGGAAAATGCACATCAGCTTTTATCAGGAATACCCAAGAATGGCAGCAGATGCCACTCACGTGTCATTGCCACTGCACTGATCAAACAGAGTGTCTGCAGATAACTAGAGAGTAATAACTTCTTATTTAGTGCTATCTTTGGGGATGTTGGTCAGTCAGTATTTGCAAAAGCACTGAGCTAACTTTGCATGCTAATTCATCAAGGTGTGTAGGCTCTGACCTATTTCTCACTTGGTGTGTGAACACAGATCCCAAACTGAGGAGGGAAAACTTCGCTTTTTCAGGTCTGGCTTCAGTGACAGAAGAGATTTCTGCTGGAAGCTACTCGCATTTTACTTTCTGTGCACAAGTTTTCTCTCCAATAATTCAGCCAAGCTTTGCAAGGCTTCATTTAGATAATTTAAATAGTTGGTCTGAGACTGTCTGGTTCATTTTTGCCCTAAACAAATGAAGTGATTCATGCGAGCTCCACTCCCAGCAGATCCGAAGGGTCATTAATGGGCATTTAGGGGCAATAACCTCTTCCACAGGCACATCTGGGTCTTGAAGGGAACATCTGCTCCCCATATCTGGCTCGCTTGTATTAAACAGCTTGAGATCTACTGTATCAGAAGCAGAGTTTGAACTATAAACCAGAATTTCTGATAGCGGTTCCTCTGCTTTTAATCCTTCTCTCAGCATGTTTATACAGAACCCTACAAAGTCCAGACAGGCAGTTCCACAGTACAATATTTTGGCACAAAGGTGTGTCTGGTAGTGACATTAATCAATGTTTCTCCTTGCCCCTGCCCCTGCCTTGTGAGGGACAAAATATTCACAACTGCTGCACGTTAGAACCTGCCTGCTTATAATACTTTGCCAGAAATTTGCTCACAATCTAGTACGAGTATCCCAAATGTTATGATGCCAGTGACACACATGCTGCTGAGTAATTTGCATGGTCTAATAATAAAAGTCTCCCTCTTGGACTATAGCCCTAAAAAAGAAAAGGCGCATATTGTTGTTTTCCTGCGTGAAAACAACCAGCCAGCACTGAATGCTAAAATAGAATTATTTTCATTATGTTTTGCCACTTATTCTGGAAGATGCAGTGTAGAGACCTAAAAAAGTAAAAAAAGAAAATAAAGAAACCTGAATTATTTGTATAAGCTAAAAGGTCACGAGTAATTTTTCCTGCCAACCAATATCTATTGCCAAAAGAATATTCTATTCAGACTGAAGTATATTAAAAACTGTTGACAGCACAGGAGACCTTTATCTAGGAGGAAACAGTGTTAATTATGCCACATTGATTTAAACTCATAGAGATCTGGTGCATCATTTAAAATTCATACAGTTGTTAATTTGCCAGGTATGTTTTACAGCCATCACATTTAAGAAAATGCAAGTGCTGTCAGGGCCAATGAATTGCTCACCTTAACGTATTTTTCAGGCTCTGTGTGTTTGGGTTTGAGGTTTTTTTGTTGTTGTTTGTTTTATACATTTCTTTTTTCCTGTACTGTTGAAGAGCCCTTGGGCACAACAGTGAGGAGGGAATTGCTGGTGGGTGGCTGGAATTCAGCACAGGGCTCTGAGCTGCTCCTGATTCCCTCAGCTCTGTCCCAGGTTAAACAGCTCTGCCTGGGGAACACACCACCAGCAGCAGCTTGAGCTCTTTGCAACAACATTTAGGCAATTTTAGGTGGTAAAATGGTTATTCTGGAAAAGCCCAATACAGAGAGCTCAGGCTGAATGAAGTTTTTTATGTAAACCATGTAAATCATTTAAGAAAATATATTCGAAATTATGATGCTTGCTTCTGGAGTGCATGATCAAGTAAATGTCATAATTAGTTTATGAATTGAAATTCCTTTTTCATTAATATGAAACACAGAATCTTTTCTGTATAGTTTGAAAAAAGTTGAGTTAGTGGAGAAATAGCTGCATGAGTGCCCAGTTACCTCATGCCTGAATGCCCAATTGATTGCTGCATGAAGGAACAATGAGATGAATAAAACTATCTCATTCCAGAGAGTGGGGAAATCCTTTCTAATGAGGTTCTCCTAACTGCATTTGTGGTCCTCCTTGCTCATTTCAGAATCTGATTTTTTTATGATATTAATGTAAAATCACTCTGAAGAAAGCTGTGCCTATAAAAACTAAGAAATCCCCAAGTATCTTTGAAATACCCCAGTTTCCTTTCTTTCAAGACTGTGGACTTTAAGACCCTGAAAAGCTTCTTTCTGTAACTGATTCCATCAGATTCTTTTTTCTCAAATATAAACTTATGTCAGCAGCAGAATATCTCTCCTTTGTTGCACAGAGATGTTAATAAATCCCCCCTTACTTTTTGCATGATCACCCAGCTACTTCACGCATGAATACCCAATGAATTAATGCATGAGCACTCAAATAATTCATGTATGAGCAGCCAATCTACTGTTGCATGATTGCCCAGTTCTCCATGCACAGGTGCTGCACTAGTGCATAGCTGAGCACCCCATTCCCTCATGGATGAGCCCTGTGTTGGACAGACATCGCTGATTCCAGGAGCTTCTGGACCCATTGACTTCTCCTGAGATGTGGAGCAGCACGGGATCATCACAATGTGGATTTATCACAAACATCTCATTATTATTCAGATGCCAACAAGATCTCAGCCCAGCAGTGAGCTGGGGCTTTTCACAGGCTGAACAATGTAAATGCTGACCAATAATTTCCTGCAAGCAGCTCATCCAGTTCTGTTCTGGGCCTGAGGAAAGGTCAGGCCCTGTGCTGGTCATTCCCACCCCTGACACAGTGAGAGTTTTGCAGAAGTAATGTTTAAATATTATCCTTGAAATGAATAGGATTGCTGGCTCTATCCTTGCAATAGGACAGCACTATCTCTGTCTGCCTGGTTCCCCACTCCACAAAGGCTCCAGGAGGAGGTGAGGGCTGTCCTGCAGAATACAGGTTTCATTTCCAGAATGTGAGAGTCAAAAATAGCCACACCAATACCCTTCATCATTTACTACCCTGCTTAATCATTACGATGCGCTGCCACAGAGTTCTGTAATTTGTAACATAGTAATGAATTAATTGCAGTCATCAGGAGGTTTCCCTCCATTTATTTAAGCAGGATGAAACCGCTTGCTGCTATTTATATTATCATTCTTCTTTTACACCTCTCTATCCTCTATGTAGCAATATTGATACAAATAATTTCATTTTCCTGAAATATGCATTTCTCAAGCCAAATCACATTAATGCTCCTATTGTAAAGCTGTTAAATAAGCAGCCCTAAGCCCACATTTACTTGATTTGCATATATAAAAATGCAGAAATGCACAAAGGTATTCTTCAAGCTTTTGTTGTATTAGTTCCATTATATACTGGCTTCTGCAAATAAAGATTTAGGAGGGATTGTTTCATAGTTGATTTGACATATAAAGGCAATTTTGTCTTTTTTTCTCCTCATGTATTCTCTGCTGAATCAGTAAACATCTATAATTTCTGACAAGGTCACTTAATTATCAGCAGTGCTGGCTGAAAAAGAGCTGCCTTATCTCTGTTGCTTCTGCTTCTTTTGTGGAGCTGAGCATTACTGGAACGCCTCATGTGTGTTCATTAATTACTATTCAGAAGCCACTCTACATTAAGCATTTTGCCTTCCTGAAGACCCGTGTGTCATTATGAGGGGATTATCTCTGTGTTAAACATCTCTCTCTCTCTCTAGTGTGCCAGTCCTCCAAAGATACCAAGTTTGAAAAAGGCAAACAGTTTTAGGCCCCATAACTAGTAGGAGTAGGTGGCCATAGGAGAATTAAACATTGTACAGAGGAACTAAGGGATGTCGGAATAAGCAACAGTGGTTTGTGTTCAAGGTTCCAGTTTGTGACTTGGAAACTTCAGATTCAATTTCCACCTTCATAACAGATGTCTTATGAGACTCTGGGCATAACATTAACTCTTTCTGTGTCTTCTCATGGTCTCATCTGTACAGGGAGGGCAATAATCTTCCATTCACCAGCACTATATGCAATTGTAGCTGAGACATTTTTTAAGTGCACCTTATACAAGTTAAGATGAGGGTTCTGGGTATCACCAGAACAAAATATAACTCGGCCTATCATTAATATTCAACTGCTGGTATAAAGTATTACAGAACAAAAATATTGCCAGCCATTTATATGTCTTAAAATACATAGCCACATGAGGTCTCTCCCTCCTCCCCCATCTACCTTCTGTTCCTTGCCAAACACATTTCAAGCAGTGAAATCAGCCCAGAGATTTCTGTTTGCGCACGGTGTTAGTGTCTGAGTTATTTGGAACTAAGTCAAAGAAAGACTTGGGAATTGTTTTGGATAGTTGCAGGAAGCCTTCTGCTCAATGTACAGCTGTGCTTCAAAAAAAAAAAAGGATAAAAATCCTAACTATTCTCATAAGAGGACAGAAAATGATATGGTGCCATTACAGACACAGACAGACAAGCCTCACACATTAGGAGGTGCTGATTTCAATGGAATTATACTTGCGTAAAATTACAGTTCTGGTGAATCAAATTATATATTTCAGATCTCATAATTTTATTCCCTTCTCCATCCAAAGGGAAAAAAGGTCCTATTTAAACAAACAGCCTCCCTATGAAATGAGGCTGGAAAGGATTAAGAATATTATCCTAGTGGAGAACTTCATAAAATAAGAATGTGTAAGAGGTATGCAAAACAATACACAGCAGGTGGAAAGAAACTCCTATTTACCCTTTCCTACAACACAAGGACAAGCAAGATAGATCACTTACAAATTTCAAAAAGGCTAAAAGGAACCAGGGTTTTGATACAAAGAAAATTTACCCGGTGGGACAGATAAAGACTTAGTAGGATTCAAAAGGGATTAGACATTTGTATGGATAATAGGAACATTCACAGCTATGTTAGAGAAGATTACAGAAGGGGAAAAAAGGAATAAGCACTCCTGCTCCAGGGCATCAGCCAATTACTGATAGAGATAGACAAATGTTCTAGTGGAATATTCTTCCCCTGGAAAATGCCTTTTTGTAAAGTGCAAGGGTTTTGCAGAGATGTGTTGGTGTCAGTGAATCTTCTCATGGATTCGACTTACTCAAGGCAGGGGAGTTGGGAATCTAGAGGGATATGTTGGGGGAATGGTCTGTTTGCTAATCTGTTGGAGATTAAGTAAACCTCATCACCTTGCATGGACAAGCTTTAATTTTAGTGTATGCTGTTTAGACATCACACAGTTATTGTAAATAATTAACACCTGACTAATATCTGACTAAATCTGTTGATTTGGTTTTGTGCAGGGTTTTCTTTGTTGGGTATTTTTTTTTAAATAGTATTAAACGAAAGTCAGAGAAATGGAGGAAGATAATTACAGAGAATAATTGCTCTAAATGCTTTTAGATCTAAGCTGCTAAAAGGCTCGATGTGCAAAAGGGAAGTAACCATGATAAATATGGCATGTAACAATAGAGAACTCAGGCAGAAAAAGAATCTGGTGCAGTTGCAGAAGACATTTTTGGCAACAATTCCATGTAAATCTCTCAAATGGGTACAGGTACTTAATAGGCAATTAAAAAGACAGTCAATGTAAATGAATTAATAGCAGACTCTTAAAATGCATTAGCTGCTCTGTAATTAATGGAAAATTATAAAGGAAATAAATGCTTGCTTACAGCCCTATTAAGATCTGAATGTTACATCACAGTCTGAATTGATTGGGATGATAAAAATTCAGGGGAAAATATGGAAAGCACCATTAAATACTTGCCAAATCTCAGCAACATTTCAATAATGTGCAATCACCATTCATATTTCAAAATACTTATGCAAGATGACATTCAGAATGTTTCTGAAAGTGTAGCTACTGAAGAGGTTTATCACAGTCCTTCAAGAACTGGGATGACAATCCTACAGGAAGCTCAGTAATCTAAGGTGGAAGGTCTCATGCATTATTCAATTAGCCCAGTATTAAATTAACTGCTACATAAGCTCCTAATCAGTCTTGGGTGTCCTAATACTGTAAAGCTCCATGACATGGCCATCCATATATCTCATCTAACTTCATTTTTCATTCCCAGGCTTAGTTCTGGGCTTACCCTGAAGCAGATTGTTTGGCTTTCACACTGGTATCCTGGCTCAAAGTTGGTTACTCACGTATCAGAGGGCAGGGCTTGATAACATTTTCTATATTCTAGCCTTTGTCAAATTTTGAGTATGAACTCATGGGGCAACAACTGTGCATTGCTGACTGCAAGCAGAAATGCAGGTTTTGTGTAGAACCATAAAAACCAGTGTGAGAACAGAGCATTTTGCAGATGCTTCATGACCTAAGAGATAGGAAGTGAATGGTAATTGAGCAGGGCTTTAATGGCTTTGTGCCCTCAGAGCTGCTTTATAGGGATGTGAGTTGTCCATCTGACCTGCATAAAGTTGTAGATGTTTCTCTGGTGAACAGCTCGATGCATCTAAATTAAAGGAAACCTCGTTTATATTCAGCATCCAGATCAGGATTATTTAATAAGAAAGAATCACATGGAAATAACGGAGATCACTTTCATAGTAAAGGAGAGAATCAGGAATATGCATTTCAAGGGAAATACCTGACACTTCTGGATGATCTCAATGTTTATTTGCTTATTGTTCCAGAGACAATTCTCTGAAGGAAAAGTACCTCCACACACTTTCATACAGTCTTCGCTAAAGCCTCCATCTTCTTATTTAAAACAATAAATTGCCACATGCAAAACTGACCAGAAAAAGGAGGATTCCTGGTACTGATGTTTCTGGTATCACTAAATGCTCTGGTAAAGTACTATAATAACCTCTTTTAACCACTTCTTTGCTTCCCTCAAGGCTACACAAATAGTTTCCAAAGGGGAAATGTTTTACTGAAAAACATAGCACCTTTTTGTATTTCTTTTTTCTTTTTTTTTTCTTTTCCAGACTGAATTTCAGATAATGAGTGAAGAGCAAATGTATGCAGTGCACTGTTCTCTGCCTATTTTGAAAAAAACACGGATTTGTTTTGTTGGTTTCCTTGGTTTTTTGTTTTGTTGGTGTTTCTTTGGTGATTTCTTGTTCAGTTAGGTTTTTTGTTTGGTTCGTTGTTATTTTTCTTTTCAGAAAGGAGGTTTTGGTTCTTTTCAACAGAATCAAGAAAATGTTCCTTTTTTCCTAGAGCTACCTTGACAAACTACTGGAATATATTTAGGGATGTGGAAGCATATAAGAAACGGAAGAAAAAAGATGCTAAGAACTATTTCAGAGGGGTTCTTTGCAAGTGAAGATGTACTTACACTTAGTATTTCCACCTTATCCTTTAATACCCATTTTCAAGTCCCAAAGTTTCTTCCAGAATGACTGACCTTATAAGAGACTTTTTGGAAATGAAACATTCTGGTTAGAAGCTGTGAATGTTTTAACAATCAACAACTGACCAGCACAGAGATCCTCCTGCTATCCTCATAAGTTCTCTTTTCTAATGTTTCTGAGTCTTCTTGCTGTTACTCAGATACAAAAGTCTTAGATGTGAGGTGTAAGGTTGAACTATAAGTTTTCACTCATCACCAGCTGAGAAAGCCGCAGTTTTCTCTATCCAAAACTTTTGAAAGTTTTGCTGACCTTCTCTGGTCAAGTATCTCTTACCCTGATGTGAGGGATGTTACATTCTTTTAGATCCTCTTTTGTTCCATAAATTGTACCCTATATCAGCTCAGCCCATATAATACTGTACAAACCAACGTGGATTCAATTTGAGAGTAAAGGGATTGTTTTTCTACCCTTAGTAATTGCTAGTGATTGTTAATTGAAGGCAAGCTTTTCAACAGTCTCTAAATTCATCCAGAGTAAGTGAAGGAGGATCAGCAAAGAACTGAATCTCCTGAGAGCTGGGGTAGGTAACCTTGGGAGCTACCCAAGATACAAACAAAAGAGAATAAAACCCCCCATACCTTGGGGTTTGAAATAGAAAGATTAAAAACGTGTCACAAATAATAGAGGTCAATATGGATAATGCAGAGGATGAGACACAGGCTTGGATGGGAAAAGTTTCTACATGTTTCCACCTTCCCTTTTGATCTCACACGGTCATACAGTCACCTACTGCAGCACTGTCCCCACGAGAACTCTGCCAGCCCCAGGGCACTTTTCCATTTACATAACCCAGACAAAATCTCTCTTTTGTTGCACAAAGGTGTTAATAAATACCTGGATTTGAATTAAAAGGTGATAATGGAAAACAGAGACCCTCAATGTGTCAGTTCTTCTGATGCCTACTAAACACCCTCTGATGTCTCCATCATCCCAAAACAACTGTATATGAGCTTACCAAAACCTCATTTATATGAAAAAGTCTACAAGGGAAGAGAAGCCTGTGGCAGGTGGATAAGGAGGAAATAACAAAAGCCTGAAATAAATATGGACAACAATTTTTTAAACACTGCAGCAAAACTCTAGAGCAGTATTGCAAGTGTGGCCTGGCTATTAGGTAGAAAATTAAGTTGGAAGGTTTTTTTCTTCATTGTTTTTCCACATTTAATCAGAAAACTCTGGTCATTGTAAGTTAAAGTTCTCCATTCCTCCCCTGCCTCTTAGTTTGATCCTACCTTCACTTTAGTCAGTGCAGAAGTCTTCCTAGAAAAGGCAGCGTGACCTCACCAACCACCGCGTTAAGCAAAAGAGACAAAATATTTTACAGACTTAACATTTGCATTTTCCATTTGGAAGAGCAACTTGCAGTGTGTAGGACTCAGGATTCTAAAGACTGAGCTCCTAAGACACTCTTAGAACCATCTTCATCTTTCTCCATGCTGCCTACATGTTGCTTCTGCAGCCCAGAAGGCATCTGTGGACAAACCTGGACAGAGGTGGAAGAGCTTCTTCAGACTTAAATCTGTCCCTCTAAACTACACCTGGTTTGAGTTGTTCATGCAAGACACAAGAACAGCAATGCAGATTGGCACGTAAGGAAATACAAAACCTTTGTGTAAGGATCAGCCACCCCAGGTATTCCTCTAGCCCCCTCTGCTCTCCTCTCCCAGTATCCCTATGAAGGAGAGAACTCCAACAACTAGTTCCCATCAGGCTGAGCAGGAAAAATAAAACCCCCAAAGTTGTGACCTGTGAAAGAAGCAAATTAATGTGGCCATCACAGTTGCATGCATCTGCCTGTAACTTGGTCTGCATGACTGCTCTGAGCTCCAGGAGATGCCCTGGCAACCTCTTGTAGCGTGAAACCTGGAATTACTTTGTGTACAACACTGCAGAAAAGACAGGCCACTACAAGGTTAACAAATCAAGCTCTACAAGACAAATAGGAATGGTGGCTTGTGAGCCCTTGGGCCTTTGTGACAAACATGCCACTGCAGAGTGCTTCCATTTATTATCCAGGGAGTCCCAGCACCTGTTAGCACACGGGTGCCTTGGGGCTGGCACCACCTCCATGCCTTGCCTTTAAATCAGCTGCACTTAACATTCAGCTCCAGACTGAAAGGCTCGGGGATATTCCGCTCTGACTATTTCTTAGGTCTTCCAAGTATTCACAGATGTATTTTCTACAATACCACACAATTTGGATCCAACATAGTGTAACGGTCACCTTTCTATCTCCTTTTTCCCATCTGTAGCTGCTAGATAAATTTCAGATTGCGTAAATTACATATGCTCTTTTTATTTACATGTATTTCAGTTTGACTGGAAAAATTCCATTGGAATACATTGGCTTCTGTTAATCCAAAATAGAAAATATTTTTGTTTATCTATGGAACATAAATCCAAGAGATTTACTTTTAAATCAATATTTTATACAATTAACCTTTTTTATTCTTGCTTTGTAATAAGCTTTTCTTAGACTGTTTCTAAAACCCCCACATCCTCTGCAATATAATCTAACTTTAAAAATGCATTCTTGAAACCTAATGATGAAAGATTGTATTCTGAAAATTGCTAAAATGGCAGAAGCCATCAGACAAGCTATTAAATAAGAAGTCTATGATTTGTTGGGTTGCATGAAGTTTGTCTCTTTTAGTCTTCCTTGGAGAATATTAAACTGTTTGACTAGAGTGTATTATTCCATCAAACGCTTCTGCAGTTATTTTTATGGTTATTTGTCTGTATTTTTGTGTCCTGCACCTTTCAGCTCTGGCAGGCTCTGTCTGGGTGTTTCAGCTCAGGGTAGGCTGAGACAGACACCCACCTGCAGGCAACACTTTCAGGAAAACCTGTTTTGTTCCATCTTTTACCCTCTTGTTCTTCACATCAATTGACCTTAAAATAGCAACAAAAAAATGTGGATTCTGTGGAAGTCTTGCACAGCAGAGGCATTTTTCCCATTTCCCTGAGTTGTTTCCTTCCAACACTACGACATTCAGGAGCAGTACTCTGTATCAAATAAATATGGTGGGACTAGCTATATTTACCCCATCATCATCATGAAATCCGTTAACAAATCATTGTGTTTTCGTTATGTTAGTGGTGATTAGCACCTGGATTTTCTTCTGCATTCTCCCTAAGAATCAGCTGTGCCTTTGCTTTCATGGGTTCTGTGTATTTATCAGACACGTGCCAATAAAGCTGTTGGCTCACACCAAGTCCAGTCAGTCTCTGCTGTAATTGCCCAGCCCAGTGAGGAGCTGTGGGGGTGATAACAGCATTGTGAGTTAATTCCTTTTCATATCACAAGCCATTCAGCAGAAACTGCCTGTTTATTATTCTTTCTCCGAGTGTGGAGTCTATTGACTGTTAATCTGGATTAACAATGCTGAGTGCTGACAATAAATACTAATAATTTTTGCTTTTAACACTCCATTAGAGGATGTCAATTCGCTGATACCTCCTGTCTTCACAATGCACTGCTGAAGTTGCTGCTGCTCTGCCCCTTTTACAAATTACATTCTTTAGGGCAGAAAGAAAATTATTTGTATATAGGTAGTTTGTGCTGCTAGAGGTTTAAGAAAATCATGGAAAAGAATAGTTTTCTTAAAGCCTGGGTTACTGGGTTTATTTGAAGCATGCAGTTCTATATATAATTGTGTCTTCTGGAGAGAAGGAAGGAGAGGGAGAGGAATGGGAATACTAAACAAAACACAAATATTTGGGAAATCCACATTTGTTTACTTGAAAGACCAAAACAGCACACAGGGAAGTAGCAGGAAATTCAAAAACATTTAGAGAAGGAAATTCAAATTTTATCAGCCCTGACCTAAAGAACAAAATAAAACAAAGAATGACAAGAGGAAAGAAAAACATCCTTCTGAACATGTAAGTGGGGCCAAATTTAGAAACAATGAGACATCTTCTCATGTACCAGTAAATAAAGACAATATGTTTTGATTGCGTTCATTTGGCACAAGCTGGATGAAAAGTTCAAATGCTGGCTGAGGAGAGAGCATAAAAATATATTTTTATGAATCAGAAATGCAGAAAACTGATTGTAATTTATAACTGCATGCTGGTTTTATTGTTTTCAAATCACACGCCAGTGCTTATGCACCAGAATTCTCAGTTTAATATGTAATGAGTGTGCTATTCAGTAGTGTATTTTATTAGGCATTAGAAAGAGTTATGGAGCCATCCATATGACATGGATTACAGAACGTGTCAAGAAATCAAGGATGAGTTTTGCTTCGCTACAAAACAAACTATACTTAAAGTAATTTCTATTAACTGATATTACTTACCAGGAGGCCTATTTTTGTATAACAGAACAAAATGGAAATGAAAAGTAGAATAAAAAAGTAAGTAAACAGAGAGCTGAATTTCATAGAAAAAGGATTAGGTTTATTTTTTTAAAATCTTGACTAACCCGCAATCTTAAATTTGATCTAGTGCAGCGAAATCAAAAGCTGGAGCTTTAATGTGAGTTAATTCTTAGTTGTCACAAAGAAACCTCAATGTCCTCTAAATGTTTTTGGAGAACTTCAGTGGTTAGAAAATNAAAAATCTTGACTAACCCGCAATCTTAGATTTGATCTAGTGTAGTGAAATTGAGTACTGTGTGCAGTTCTGGGCNTATTTTTGTAGTTCAAAGTAATAAAATTTGACAGAACAGAAAAAGTAATGTATCAGAAATATTTTCTTTGCATTTTTGGACAGGAAGTTCTTTAAGGACTGAGATAACAGGGCCATAGAGATCTGCACTGGAATACTTGGTCCAGTTGAAGACTTTTGGAATGTCCTTGGATAAATCACCTTATGAATCATAAAGACCTCACTTTATTTTTCTCTTTTTATTTATTCATTTCTCTCTTTTCCCCCACCTGATGTGGTTTTCTTGTTTGATTTTATTAGTACTGCCTACTGCCTCGATCTTTGTGCGGCCCCTAACACAGCAAGAGTTGTTTTGAATTTTAGTGGCTGATGATTGAAGCCTCTCTGCCTTATTATAGTAATAAAAAACACTTATTAAATTTTGCAAACATTTGGCATAACCTCCATTCAGCGTAAATGGAGAATCCACTGAAGCTTTTCTGTGTTACAATTTAGTTGCCTGCTGTATTTTTTCATTATATTTGAACGCTGTGTGCCAGAACCCACTCACTTCTCCGTAGCTTTAATGTCTATTTTCTTACCCTGAAAAGAGAAACCATCTTCAAAATGAAATGAGTCACAACAAGAAAGAAAACTAAGAAGACTGGAAAAAAGATTTTTTTAGTATTTTCTCAACTTAATTCTGTACTGAGTTGCAGTACTTTAACTGAAAGAGCTCTGCCTTTGTTGTTGCTGGTGTGTGAGAACAGGAGCTGTATTTGTGTGTATTTCTTGACATTCAGTGCTACCAGGTCTCCTGCTGTGCCCACGATTTCAGGGAATGCCATCCTTTCATACATGGAGCAACCAAATGTCTTCAGAAAGCACATTAAAATGTGCTGGCTGGCATTTCCATGAAACAGCACCTTTGGCCAATATGATGGTCTGTGCGATGCTTCTTAAATCAGCTTTGCTGTTCTGCAAGGTTTGGAACACTCTTGCAATGAATTGTAAAGACATGTAGAGTTCAAATAAAGTGGTAAAATTTAGAATACAGCCAAGAAACACTGTCTTTACCTTCTTCATATGAAACAAAACTGTATCTTCATAACTTTAAAAGAATCGATTGCATCCTGAAGGACTTCCATAGATAAAACAGATACTAGGGAAGGGGATTTGTGTATTGAAGACAACAAGAAATTCCACCCTGATTATTCTTCCTCAGGCAAAGAAATTCCTTCAACAAAGTCTGCTCCATGTACTGTAACCCAGTGAGCAGGTTCCTTAACTACCAAAGTGCTTTATTTTATCACTTCCATCATAATCACAGAGAGAATCATAATTAACCTACAAGTTCTTTAAAGCTATAAGCACCAATTCTTTTAATTGGCTAAATGTTAGAAACTTACATTATGTAAATTCAAGGAGGGTTTACTGAAATTTGTTCTGGTGATAATCCATCTGTCTTGGATAAAGGCCAATGTACAAGCAATTTTGCCACTTTCAAAGAGCACTAGAAGAAAGATTTCTCTCTCTTGTTCCACATGACTCAACATGATCTCCGTATACTTTTATATTCCTAGCAACAACAACAATAGCTTTTCTGAGTAGGATGCCAGATAGTCTTTAACACGAGCAGCTTACATTCACAGTGCTATACCACACTTACGGTGAGCATGTTTATCAACTGCTTGGAAATTGAACTATAAAAATGAATATGTTTTATTCTCTTAAAACATGCATAGCATCATCTCTTTGTAGCAGCTAACAATTTTCAAGCAGAGGAAGCTCAACCCAGATACTTTAAAAATGCATTATGACAGAAATGTGTGCGTTCCACCAGCATTCAAATGTTAAAGTAGCCAAGGCACAAAGACAAACTCCTTACTGCTGCCCTGCAGCAAGAGAGTAGATAGATAATTTTTTTTGACTTCTGTGCTTACTGCTTACATCTGAAGTGTTTTATAATGGCAGGGCAATATCTTAAATTAGAGAGGTACATGCACAATTTCATTTTATTGAAAACATACTTGCAATTCACTTTCTCAGTTCCTTGCAAATATTTCTACAGCACACTGTAAGTATTAGGAAGCTGCAACGATAATTTAATTTATTCTTCTTTAGAAGACAGATAAATGTTGCTGTGTGAGAAGCCTGGCTTTTGTTTGGAATTTGTATTGAATTTACTGTGATTTGTGTCCTAAGAGATGCTGTAAAGTGCTAGTCAGTTGTAAAGAGCCTTCCTGGCCAGACTCCGTGACAGCCCAGGGATTCTCAACTCCTCCTTCTGAGGGAGCCCAGGCCTGGAGTCCTGTGATCAACTTCTTAGAGTTCTAAATAGAAAGCACCACCTGAATTTGCTTAGGGATCTAAAGAATGGAATGTTTCCATGCAGGAAAGAAGCTCTTTACACAAAGCTTGGGTGGTTTGGGAGGCTGGAGGAACAGTGCAATGGTTCTCACAGCCTTGTCATGGAATCATCTAGACTGGAAAAGACCTTTAGGATCATCGAGTCCAACTGCAAACCCAACACTGCCAAGCCCACACTAGAACATCACCTGAGCTACCAACCCTATGGTGTTAACCCAGCTGAGTTACAGGCAGTCTTCACATCCAAAATACAGCAGAGAAATGCTTCAGTAAGCGATAAGCAAGAAAAACTGAGGAGAAGTGTTTGGGGATGTCCTCACATGTCCCAGACCTGCCCTCCCCTGCCCCCAGAGTCACTGTGCCCAAAGCTGTCCTTGCAGTGCTATTCTGCTTCATAGTGTTATTCTGCATCATCTGTGTGCTTCCATTCCAGGCGGTACTGAGTCATTGAGAATGAGTAAAATCACACATTGGAGTGTCCCAGTTTGTTGTTACAAACACTGAAAGTTCAGAAGATTGTTTTCTAAATTGTTTCTGAGATGTTATTACCTTTCTCCTCTTCGAGTGAATCTTGCAGCAGCCAAATGCTCTGTGCTCTTAAAATGCTTCAGATGCTGCCTGTAGCTTATTGTTCCCTCGAAGCAATTTATTTCATTATAATCTACTCATGAAAGAACATTAGTTTAATTATCAGGAGAACTATTCTTAGCAAGGCTCAGACTGAAGTATGAAGTCCTTGGCTCTTATTTGCTGCTCATCTACAAACTGATGGTTGACAGAGCAAATGTCACGCACGTCAGTTCAATGATCTCATGCAAATAATATCTGTTGTGAACTTTATAATTTTTCTATTAAAACACTTCTTGAGAATGAATTTTGCCAATTCAACATACTCTGACTGACATAGTGAAGTAGCTTTGCAGCACTGCAAGGAAGAGCTCAATGTGGTAATACGTATCTGTGTGCAGTGAGGTGCTGCCAACTGTGTGTGAAGGAGGGACAGAAGTGATCACAGATCCCCTCTGCTCTGGGAGGGGAATTTCGTTCCAGTTCACCATGTCAGTTACTAATGCTGGTTCTCTAGGCTAAAGATTCAAATTCATAAACGTGATGGACTCGAGATAATGGAAGGAAAACTTGATGGGAAACTCTGGTCTTTATCTTCTCATGCTGTAGCTTAATAGCGCTTCAGTTAAGGAATTCTTTCTTTCATTTAGCCTTAGTCATTCGAAGGCAGTATCACCATTTTCTCAGTCAGTAGATCATGGTCCCAAGTTTTGACCTGAATACCAAGGGTTCCTCAGTAACTGCTGTGCTCAGGAGTGGGAATCACATAAATAGTAACACATTGGTATGTGAGTCTGTAGCACTTTGGATGCAAAGGGCTGGTGAAGTACAACAGAATGACTCAGGAGTAAGACAGGGAAATAATCAAAAAGCACAGCAGAAAGTGCCAGGCTTGCCCAAAGAGATGAGGTAGCAGATTTTATAGACAGAGACACTAGGGAAGGAAAATTGTAACATGTGATTGAATATGGATGTGCATCCCTAGTGCAGTTGGGCTGCCTCCAGAGCCCAGCAGGGTCCACTGGAGCCTTTCTATTTCTGGCCTCCTTCTTGTCCATAAATCAACATGAACTGTTTGTGGAAAAATGAGAGAGCCATGCTAATAAAAAAGTGATAAATATAATTACAAGCAAATACTGAGTAATGCAAGATGATTTTATCCATTGCTTCCATACAGAGTACCTGAATATGCATGGCATTCTCTGGATACACTGGCATCAGTACCATGATGCATAAGCTCCTTTAGCTTAAAATAGCAAAGCACAGTTTTCTTGTCACTATGATTTCTGCATTTTAGTTTTAATCTTGCCCTATGTTCTCCATCTTCCCTCCTCTGCTAATGAAACCTTGTGTCTCATATGCAGCACTGTGATGGAAGGGACAAATCTTCATTGAATTTAAAATGCTCCTGGATTTCATAATCACTGACGAAAAGCAAAACACCTAATTTCTCTTTACTCCTCCACAAAATCTGTGAAAAATCCAGCCTTTATCAGCAACATCAAAGCTGAAGTTTGTTTTTCAAGGCCTCAGGACTTGGCCTTTAATCACAGATTTGGCTAAAGAGCATGCACAGTGCAAACCAGAAGGAACCTCAAGTGCAAGTACGTCATTTGCAGTCCCAGCTGATTAATCATTTCGGTGTTCCAATAAATGAATATGTGTATCTCCATGCTGAATGCATTAAAACATGAGGTGGGAATTTTCATCTTTGCCGGCTGAACGTACACTGAGGGCAGGACACTGTTGCTGAGCAACTGGGAGAGCTGCCACCATCCCCTGGGGTGGCACAGTGACCCTCGTGCCAGCAGGGCACGGGGCAGGCAGGCGTGCTTGGGTGTGAGCTGTGAACCTGATGTGTGAGCAGTGCACCCCAGATTTGAGCAGTGCCCTCCTTCTGAGCACAGTAGCCCACACCTGGGACACGGCCATGAGTGAGCAGTGCACCCTTGTACCCCATGGACAAGCTGATGAGGCTGCACTGAACACCACAATCTCCTTGTGAGTGCCCACAGGTGCCCCACACTGGTGCTCCTCAAACCCAAGTTACACCAGGTGGGAGCTGTTACCCATGTGGAGCTAATGAGAGCCTTGTTATTGGCCCCACCTGTGCTGGGAGATGTTGGGACACACTGGAACTTGCCAGAACTCTCCTTCATGCCTTGCTGCTGCAGGAGGCTCCTGTTCTGCTTCTGCTGTGCTCCTGACTTTGAGTTCTGTAAAAGGGAAGGCTAAAACTAGAAAGAAAATTTGTATAGTATCCTCAAAATGCACATGGTTGGTGGAAATTGTTTTTTGTCCTTGTTCTCCTATTGCTTTGTAGCCACTTTTGACCTCCTCTGTGGCACTTCTTGCCCCACACAGCTCACCCTGGCAGTTGCTTTTTGTGCTGCTTTTGGAGGAACAAACAGGAGCTGTTTCCTTTCCAATACCTGTGTGTGTTTGTGCAGTTACAGTGGTGGCTGTTCTGGGTGTCAGGAAGAAGTAACACACTGCAGGTTTTGTGAAGCAAGCTGCTGTTGTGTTTCAGGCTGCTTTTGTTTCCTTCAGAGGGAGTGGAAAAAGGAGTTTAGCACATGTGTCTTCACAACTTTTACTATAGTGCCTGCTATACCATGAATGCTATAATATGTATTGATTTGTTTGCTTTCCACTGTGAAGTGTTTAATGTTGCTACTTGAAAGATGATTTTTTTAAAAGTGTGGTGTTATACTGAGTTGGCTCTGACAACAAAAAAAATCAAGGGAAAATGAGCAGGAGAGAGAGCAAGGATATCAAAATGATTAATTGCTGCATTAGCATTCAGGCACTGAGTGTATTTTGCTTTACGGATTGCTTGCTTCTAAGGGTATGATCGTGGCTTCTGGGTTTTAATAAAAGATGTGTGTCCTAGGCATTGATGCTTAATTTCAGAGGGATTACATTCCTGTAGAAGGAAGGAAGGGAGGGGGAAGAAAGAAAAAAATTCTACAATACCAGCTCAAAACAATGCAGAGTGTGGAGCCTTAGACAAATTTGATCAGCCAGCATTTGTGAAACTAAACCACTGCTTAAAAAAACCACCTTTAATTTTGTTTGGAAATGCATGGGAATTGTTGGTGCTGTGTTTGTCACAAGAAAGAGCCGCTGCTATGCAGTCCCTGAGTTTTTTATGGGGTTTGTGGTGATCTCCTGGATCTGTGCCTGTGCTGAGATTGGTTATTATGGCAGTTTCTTGATATTTTAGTTTGGGTTACGGGTCAGGAGTCTTTAACTTGGTGATACATCTTTTTTTACTATTGTTTTTTAAAATACCATTATGCATTGCTCTGTTTTGTTCAGGATTTCAATGTTAAAACCAAATGCAGATACAGCCTCTGTTTTGCCATGGCATAGTTAAACCTATGTCTTACTTTATATATAAATTTAGTTCCACTGCGTCCCCTCATGTGCTTAAAAGCAGCCTCGTACTTTTACAGTTTTTTCAATATATGAAGACCACAACAATCCACAGGTGTTCCCATGTGTTCTGATGTTGTTGCAACAGCACAAAAGCAGTCAGGTGCCACATACCCATGGTTTGGCTGTGTGCTGGCAAATCCCAAATCATGTGGGATTACGTTCCCTGACCATCCAAGTGTATGTTAAATGACCCTTTCAGGAGCCATGTTCCAAAGAACTTTGCATTGCCTTCAGCAGACTCACAGCCCTGAGGTAAAGGATGTATCAGGGAATTCTGAGATCCACTGTAGTTAAAGCCAGAAATGACCTGGATCCAGCAGCCCTGCCTGGAGCTTCCAGTGATGCAGATTTTCAGATTAGGTGTGGACTTTGTCAGCAGGATTGAGTTCATTCTTACAGCTGGGAACAGACACTGCTAAGCAGAGTGCCAGGGCCAGGAAGCTCAAGGTCTGTTTGTTAGAAGGCGAGTTGGTTTTTATACATTCTCATCTTGTAGAACCAGCCATGCATGATTGTAATGAGTGATGGCCTGATTAAATCAAAAGCAGACATGGAAGAAACACTATTAATCTGTAAGCATATGTGATGCTAACAGCCATCAAAACATAATGTTGCAATTATCCTAGGTAGGCAAGAATAATTCTCTCTAATTAAATTCTGAGGTTGTATATTTAGATGCATGTTCTGGATCCTCTGTCATTTCTGTACTGATAGAAAGGAGGGTACTAGAATTACTCCCAGTTATTCTGACTGTATGCCTTTTGATTCCAAATCCATTTTAGCACGGCCTGCCTGGGGACAGGCTTTGTAAATACAATGTGCTATCAAAACAGATCATGTGTTCTCAAACATGTCGGTGGAATCAGGTTTTTTTTTTCCCTTTTCCCCCCCCCCCCCCTTCTGTGGTGAAATAAGCTGCGATTTCATATCAAAGTATACAGCTTCACAATTACATTTTTAGAAGCATCAAAGTAATCATAAAGAATGTGTAATATACTGTAGCAGGTTGATTTAGATAAAACAGCCTCACTGTATACATGAGCTGCAGCTCCAAAGACTCCCTCTGGCAATTCTTGGAAGGTGCAGAGAGAAATCTAGTTTCATACAATTCATTTTTTTCTCCTTCATACCCCGCCTAGAAAATCTGCAGACTGTGTGTGATCCTTATTTTAATTAAAAATGCAACAATTCCGTATTGATCCCACCACCGCACCCCAAAAGTCATTTTGGGCAGTGTCACCTGTGCCATATCCTGGGGTCTCCAAGGGCTGTGCTGTAGACTTAGGGCCTGGGGTTGTGATGTGTGGCATCCTGAGGAACTTCATTTGTGGTTTTGGTTGCTCATTGTTTTGCTCCTTTTTATTGGTGGCTGAAATCCATCCTGAAGTAAAATGCCAACACAAACCCCTGAATCCATGTGGGTCTAATCTTCTTTGGGTGAAAATGAAGTTCTAACAAGAATTAAAACATGGGTAATTTGGCTTCAAAGACTTCTTGTGCCATTGTAGCCCAGATACATACACAATATGTTTAGAACTATTTCCCCAGTCAGATATCCCTTTCAGTGTCCAGGTAGTCTAATTTGCTGCTGGGAATGGTCTGGAGTTTGGGTGAAAAACTTGCAATTGCATTAGCCTTTATCCCCTTTGAAAATTAAAACCAAAACCAAAATGGTGGCTAATGAGGATATTTGATGATTTATGGTGACTTTGATAGAATAATTGACTTCTAACATATGGTTTCAAAGCAGTTTGATGGGATTCACCCTTGTGACTTCTGTATCTATTCTATTCCTATCTTGAATGTCTATTATAAAGAGAGCTCTCCATTTCTTTGTACTAAAATTCCTTTTATCATTTGAAGATTCTTGAAAATGGAATAGGAGAAAAGAGATTACCAGGAACACACCTGATTAATTCACAAATTAATTGAGGCTAATTTAGATGACATTAGAGCATGATGACTTTCATTAATAAATAAAACTATTATCAAAAGGAACAAGCATTTTCCCCTAACTTTGAGTATACCTGTTCAGTTCCCATCATTTAAATAATCAAACAGTTTCTCACTTCCCAGTGATCACCATGGGTGCAATTCATTGCAGTGGAATAGACCTGCTTTAGCTCAGATATTCAAAATAGCAGGAGATATCTGGCGCATAAAGCTTTGTCCTAGATCCTTGCATGAGGGGGTTATTTAAATTGTTCAAGTTACAGCTGCAGCTTTTGCCCCAGACACATATTCTGAAAAATATTCAAGCAAATATTGTTCCTGATGGCTTAGAAGTGTAGTTATGCTGTAGAGCTATTATGGGAATGAAGGCAAAATCACGGTTGTGAATTGCTGAGGGATCAGCCTGGGACATTGTTTAATCCTTCATTTGCTGTAAAATCAATAGTGTTATCCATCTGCCACCATTGCCATTTGTGTGGTGGGAGTTCCTAGAATTGGATTGGCCAGTGGTATTTGGTGCTGTGCGAAGTGCAGAGGGGAAGAAAAGCCTCCTTCTAAGTTGTGATCTTCAAGATCAAAGTGTGGAAAGGGACAGGTCAAAGTCTTCACTGAGAATTGCTTACACCATTGTTAGAACTGTTACCTGAGCCTGGCTGTTGAACCTCGATGTGTATGCCTAGATGAGAAGAGGTCCTTGTAGCTTCCATAAAAGCAGGATGGGACTCCAGCACATCAAGGGCATGGCAGCAATGTTGGTGGGAAATCATGAACAAGGATATCTCCCCTACATTTTTTAGTTACATTGCCTTTCTTGGAGACTGATGTATCTTGACTGCTGTTCCTTCAAGCCTTGTGTGTAGCAACATTAATTACTAAAGGAGTTGCCACACTGACAGACAGGGTGGGGAGTTCTGAGGGTTGTGTCCCACAGAAGGAGCAGCTCAAGGCATTGCCCAGCATCCATTGCCTTTGACAATTAACCAATAATGAATTGACATGTTGATATATTGAATTTCCAGAGTGGGTCTGTTTGCTCTGGTGTGCAGTAATGCTCATGGGAGATGGTTTCACAGGACCCACTCTGTCTCCACCCAGGCTGTGTCTGACAACAGCCTCTGCCCCACCATTGTTATTGTTATGCCAGATGATAATGGACCAGAGAAGAACCAGCAGGAGGAGGGGTTATTTTTAGTTATTCTAAATACTTCAGGTTCTTACATAACTGGATTTGAGCAAGAGTTGATGCCAGACAATCTCACATAATCAGTTACAGCTCTCCATCAGCTCTCTCGTTATGTTCACAGAACAGTTTGTGGCCCAGAGAGTGGGTTAGGCACCAAGCATCACATCTTGAGCTGCAAAAACTGCAGGAAAGAAAGCATTGGGTTGAAGAGTTCTGAATAGTGAGAGCATATGTAGAAAAATCAAAACCTTTGGATAATTTCCAAATGGGAAGAAGTGCCCTGGTAAATACGCTCAGGTTGATGTTGGGAGGTTCGGAATTGAATGTTTTTTAACAAGCATCTGCTGGATCTGGTGATACCTTCATCTACGGTGCTTGATCTAAGCTGTCCTGGTAGAGTTCCAAGCCTGTCTTAGGAGCTGCTTTTCCACTACAGGTGAACACTGGGAAACTCAGTCCTGTTGTGTTCAGCTTGACTTTCCTTTGTGCAGTGGCCTATTTATGGCACTTCGCTTAGTTGATGATATTTGTAAATATTTCTGTGTTGAAACAAATAAGTTAATTGTGCTCTATCCATGTGGGACACGTGAGATCCAGCCTGAGGACTGCTGGTAAACTCTTATGTTCCTCAGTTATACTCAGTGTTTACAGAAGTTCACTGCTGTTTGCTCCTCTCTATCCAGTTGTGTGGTATCCTCTACTCAAACATTTGGTGCTCTCTGGAGGAATTGTAAAAATGGCCAGGGAAGATAAAAGTAGAAGGTCAAACAGCAAGCTGCACTGTGCAATTAACCTGGCTGCTGTTCCTCAACCACAAATGGAGGCTATTTTCCAAAAAAGGGATCAATATACAGTTTGCTATTGTTACACACAAAAGAAAAATAAATAATGTCTTGAGCTTCCTTTCATGTGGAATTCCTTATCGCTCCTGAGCAGCTTGGGAGAGCAGAGAAGGCAAACAAGCCTTCAAAGGTTCCCCTTGCAGGGAGTGAGGCTGGAGCATTCAAATGACATTGGTTCAATTCCAAGTTCAGGTGATGTTGACTTTTAAACCTCAAGAACACAGAAGGTGTTGGGCTATGGGAAAAGCAGTGCTCCAACCCCAATGCTGAGCAAAGTTGGGCATGGCTGAGACCAGTCTCTCATCTCTGCAGGTGAGAATCCAAGCCCTTCATGCTGCTTTCTTAGTAGGACTGGTAATGCTGATGTGCAGACAAGATGGTCTTGAATTTTGTATAGACACCTGTCCCTGCAAACCCACTGCTCATGGGTTTGTGATGTGATGGGCATAGTTAACCTTCAGAAACTGGAGAACACCAGACTAAGTAGGGGACTACTTGATATTTTCCTACTTAGTGTATGTAAGAAGTACATAAACAGAAAAGAAGTGGAAAAATACATAATTGAAGGTCTGTTCTAAGATGAGAGGCATCTGATTTTCTGCCTTTAAAAAGACACATTTTCCCTGTTTTTGTAACGAAAGGCCATTTCTCTCTTTGTAGTGTCTATTTTTAAACAGCTGAATTAAAATTATTTCATGTCTGATAACCCTTTTTGCACAGAGACCTGTCTGTAAGAGTCATTGATTTCCCTGCTCACAGCGTGTTCACCAGCAGCAGAACGAGTCCTTCATCTTCTAATCTCCACTCTGAAAGGAACAACAGAGGTCACTGTGGACTTGTATTGTTCAAAGTGATTATGGCAGAGCTGAGAGAGGCTACAGTAAGGGCCAGCCCGCGCTTCATTTAACTATATTTGTATTTATTTCTCTCTGTTCCCCCCACACCTGGGACCCACATGTTCATGAGTCCAGGGAGAGCTAATTAAAATTGCTTGTTCCTTTTAAATGAGTCTGCAAGCAGCTCGGTACAAAGCCAGAGCAGGTATCATTGTAAAATACCTGCTTTAAAAAGGAGGGGGTTGTTCCTTTCCTTTCTCTTGAGCAAAATCTCCTAATTTTGTTTCTCCTTATCCCCACCTTTAATTACTATTAGAGTTATTGAGCTGCCCTTGAGACTTAAAAACCAAATGAAGTGAGCAACCTGTTGGAGAGCCCGCTGGAGATGATGACATGCCTTTTCCACATCTGATACTTTACAGTGGAACCCATGATAAGAAATAGCCCATGTCTGAAAGAACTTCCCATAATAGGTGGGAGATCCAGGCATAAAGAAAAATAATTATATTGTAAATTATTTTCACACCATTTGACCGTTCAAATTTGCTGTTTGGAAAGCAAGTATCATCCTTCCTGGACTTTCACATTCATTGTGCTTTCAAAGATGCTGAAGCAAATGGACTAAATGAAAGAAACTTAATAGATTTTCCTTGTAATGGAAAATACATAATGAGAGGCAGCAGTTTCAAGTCTGCTTGTGTAACCACAAAGATTGTGTTGCAGTATATTCCAGAGCTGGCAGTCAAATAATAAACAGCACAGTGAATCTTTCAGCTGAAGATGAATACCTGGCTTTATCATTACAATGATAGGCATCCAAAGCTGGGTGGTACATTTTGTAAAATATTTACTTTTCTGAACCTCTCTGTAGCTTCTACTACAACCAGGACAAAATCCCCACAGCCTTATAATAAGAATATATTTTTAACTTATTTCTGATGATCCAGTCACTTGGTCTGATAGCTGCAAACACAACCAAACCTGTGCTTTACATGGATGTTTCAGGCAAATGTTAACATTGGCATTTGCAGCTGTTGGCTCGCTGCCAACAGCAGTGAAAAACAAATAATGACTTATCATATCGTATTTCATATTCCATAAATGACAAAGTCATTCCTTTCTGCTGCTCCAGTACAGTAAAGAACCGAAATGAATCTGAGACTGAGAAGCTTATTCTGGTTCTTTATATAATATAAAATAATGCTGTCTTTTACCCACAGTTACAATGCTTACCCACAGACTTGATGATTCCATTAAAAGAGAGCCATAAAACCCCTTGTAACTGGCCATTGTAGTGACATATCTACAAACTCTTTTTCTTCCCTTCTCCATTCAGTTAGATGGGAAATTGTAGCCAGATCTAATATTAAAAATGCCTTCACACATTAACTTAACACATTCCAGCTTCAGTAATAGGATGCATTGGAAGCCACTTCTGACTTTTAAAACAGAAAACTCTATTAAATCATAAATATGGCATGTTTTGTATGATGCCTATTGTATATAAATTACCTGGTAATACTCTGAGTTCAGCTCTGTCTTCACTCTCTTGTTTGCACTACGTTTCCTGATGTGTTTGACAAGGCTTTATTTTGCAGTGGCTATAATAAATAGAAGAACCGCATTCAGTCTGAGGTGGGACAGCCCTTAATGCTTCTATGTGAGCTGTCATCCCTATGGGGATTTTGCTGGCTTCTCCAAGACTTCTCAGAACTTGTGAGGGAGGGCTGACTCCAATTCAGTTCAGAAGAGAATAACAAGGTCTCCTTTTTTTCTACTCGGAATAGGACTGAAATGTTAGAAAGGAATCCTTTGCCCATGCTGAACTTCATCTTAACAGTAGGATGAAAACAATATGGTCTTAACAAGCAAGTTTTGGTTTTTTTTTTTACTTTGAGTTCTGTAATTCAAATCCAGGAAAGTGAGTGAAGTACAGTTGATTGCTCAGTAAAACACTCAATTAGAGCAGATTATCAGAAGTAAAATGATGGCAAACAAGAATTTATTCTTCTTTGTCATCAGGGAAGCTTGATAACAGAATCACTGCAGAGTCATAGAGGAAATCAGCTGCAGAGAAGAGAATTATTATATTTAAAAACATGCATTATGTCTCTTCTCAGGGGCTTGATTTCGGGGGGAGGACATTGGGTACTTTTGTTGCTTGTTTACATATTTGGGGGTATTTTGACTGCTGATTCTATGGATGTGGCTTTGGCCTGCCTTTACCTGATGCCCCTCGTCTTTGCATCTTTATAGCCTTTGCTACTTATTTACACCAGCAATGACAGTGGTCAGTAGTTTCTCTTCCATTGGCTGCCCAACCAAGGTGAAGACTTCTCCCCCCTGAAACAAAGTAGAAATGCAAACTCGGCCATCACTACTCAGATATCAAAGTTGATTGTTTTAAACATTTTCTTCTGCAGAATAACACTGACAAAGTTATATTTCTTGCTGAGTTTAGTGCTTGTATCAGTTTATGCTGCTTTGTTGAGATTACCCTTTGTCAGAATGGCAAGACCAGTGACAGGCCACTCATCAAAACCCTGTGTCTCCCAGCACTCATTAGTGCTCTGGGATGGTTTCTCCCCCTCCCTTTTCTCCTGTGAATTAAACTGTCAAATTATTGAGCCAGCGGTTCATGACCGGTCTAAAAATATCGAAGAAAATAAGTTCTGCATGGTTTATAAACAGAGTTATGGGTCATCTTTGATGACAGAGAGCAGTAGACGTTCGATTATGTGGGTTGTTCATGGCCACCTCTTTCTCCTGATTATTCAGAGGGATCGGCTCTTGCCCAAGCTCCTCACCCTCCCAGGCTGCCTTCTGCTGCTCTCCCCACTCGCTGCTGAGCCGTTATTTGCCAAAGACACCTGACATCTGTGCAGGTGGGACCAGTGCTGTGCCACACAGCCCCTCTGTGCCAGCCTGCACGAGGGCCCATTGCTGCAGCTCTGCCACAGCAGGTCCTTTCCAACTACAGGATGGTATCTGCTGGAGAGGTGTGAGTATTGGTCTGGTCATGTTGTTTCCAGTAATAAATAAACAGGAAGCAAAGTCCTATTTGCTTGCTCCTGAGAGCCCCCACCATCTGTCATCATCTATAGATTTTCAGACTCGCTGGTTTGCTAATTAATCATGTTGAGTGTGAGGGGAACGTGTATTTGGTATTTCTGCAGGGAAACAAGGTAGGAGAGGGAAGTCCCTGCAGCATCCCTGCCCTGATTAGCTTTGTGAAAAGGGATAGCTCATCAGAGATGGTGAGTTCCTCCTGGCTGCTCTGTCCCCTATAAAGTGAGCAGGTGGTGAGTGGGAGGGCAGGGACAGGCTGTGTATGGAATTTCTACTCTGCCTGCCCTGAAAACATGAATTGGTGTTTATGATGGGGAAAATGATCTGTGCCTGATAAAGGCCTGGTGGAGACAATATCTCTAGGTAAGACTCTGTGCTGATCTTCCAAAAATTTTGCTGTTCCTCCACAGATGTCATGTGTGAGCTGAAGGACATGCTCAAAGGTGTCTGAGTAGCTGACAGAGTGTCACTGGTGAAGGACACAACAGTAAATGCAGAGGGAGAAGTTCTGTATTCCCAATATGTGTTGTATATGGTATGAGCAGCACACATGTAAGAATGGAAAGCACATATTGCAGAATATAAAACGTCTCTGGCTGCACATAAACTGTATTTCAAGTGTTCTGTGAAACTGGCTTATTTTTATGAATCTCAGATACATTGACAGACAATATATAGGCAAAATGCTATTGCAGCAGTTCTAAAAATCATTTTAATGATGTAAAGTAGCAATATTTTTCACCAGTTATAAAATTATATTGGCTTCCTATAATTCATTTAATGGAAATTATACTAAAAATACTTCCACTTGAAGTAACTATCTGCAGGAGCTTTGCAGAAGTGGGAATGTTTGCCAGATATTTGCTTACACAAGCTACACCTTCACAGTGTAATCAAAGAAGCTGTTTTGCTATTAGTTCTGCATGAATTTGTAGCCTCCAAGCCACTGACAAGATGTGGATGAATAATGCCAGTGTCAAGGCACTGTGAAGGCTCAGAAGGAACCTAAAATTCCTTATATTTGAAATTATTCTCCAAAGCTTTCAAAATTGGATTCAATTGAATGAGTTCTTGGAAAGAGAATTAGCTTGTCTCCATTTGTAACTGGGCCAGGCATAAACTAGAAGCTTTACTGCTGCTTCCTCCACTCCTCAGGAATTCAAAAATGTATCTGAATTATGAGCAGCTGAAGAGATTTTGCCAGGACTGGAACTGTGTTATCTCTGCCTTGAATCATTTTAATGTCTGACTCTGCAGAGATTCGGATGAGGAATAGAAGGGCTGGATTCCTCAATCTGCTCAGTTGACCTGGCTGTTGAATTGGCTGTTCCACTGTAAATGGGATGTATTTGGCCTAAAAACATCTTTGCAAGCTTCACATTTCAGTTGGTTGAGGTGCTTCTCGTTGCTTTTCTGTAACTCCCCCCTCCCAGGTCCCACCAAATCTGGGCTGCCCAGAGCTGAGTGGAAAAGACAGACAAGGAAACAGATGGGAGGGGGCAGAACATGGGAAAAGCTCAGGATGGGAGGCTCAGCCACACCTCCTTATCAGCTGTTCTCAGGTTGTGTCTGCCTTGTCTGCCTGCCCAAGGCTCTGGGGTAGCTCGGGAGAACCAGGAATGAGGTGGGAAGAGCCGCCTTCCTCTCTAAAATACGTTCTTTCCCTGGTGTTTGGTTCTGTGTGGTGGAGAACTGCTGCTGTTCTGGGGGGGCTGTGCTGGTTGCAGACGGCTCTGGGCGCTCGGTGGGTGTTGGAGACTTGGAGCTGCTGGTGTCTGTGGAGCTCCTGTAGGGGTGTAAACTCATACTACCAATGTCTAAGGTACAAACAGGTGGCAGTGAAGACAACAAAGCAAAATTACTCAGAAGTCTTGTGCCGTTACTGCCGTTGCCTCTGTGGTTTGCTGAGTGGGCTCTGACAGTGAATAAAGCCCTCCATGCAATTAGTCTGTACCTTTTTGGTCTGTGTCCTCTCATGCAGGTCTCTTCTTCATCCTGGGTTAGAGAGGTAAAAAGCGGCTTTCACTTAGCATGATGAGTCACTTCATTGCAATATCAAAATCTGGGCATTTATTTGGAATTGGAACAAAATCATTTGTAAAACCCTGTAGAAACGTCTTGATTCACATGATAAAGAGGCGTTATTGTAATTATTAGGGGAAAAATACATTCTCTTTTAATATTTTGTCAGCCTGTTTAACTAAAGAGTGGAAATAGAGCTGTGACTAAGAAAAATTATTTAAAAGAATTTTAATACTATTTCAAGGGCAATTTCATATTAGTCTGGATTAACAGGACTGCCTCATTTGTACATACCACATGAAATTCTCTGGGTATATCTATTTAATTAATTGCACTAAATCGCAGGAAAACGTTTCTGGCTTTCTAGGAAGCCAGAGCTAAAATATCTGACACCAAACTTTCTCACTTCACTCATTCCATTTAGCATTAGCTCCCAATTTAGAGCAGCAGAGAAGTGTTCTTTGCAGTTTAAGAAGGAGCTGGGGAAAAAAACTTCCTAAAATAAGCAAAGTTAAAATTGATAATTTATGGTAATCTTTGTGGTTCTTAGAGGTCTCTAACTCCATCAGGTGACTTTCTGCAGTGCAATGCAGCCCTCTGCAGAGCTCTCCAAGCAGCTGAATCCATCAGCCATGTCCTGTTAGCTCTGGCTGAGCTTGGCAGCTCCTCTGCAGGTCTCATTGGGAATTAGTCCTGAATTTCTCCACACGCCCTGTGCAGACTCCTGGCCACGTGCCTGCAGGTACATGCATGGGGAGCTCGTGGGTGGGTAGTTCTCAAGATGCTCTCAGAAGAAAACTCCAGACTTGTTCTGCCACCATCTTGATTCAGAGCCTTGTGGGGAGCAGAGCTGTGCAACAATTAACTGTGAGATGTGCTCCATTCACAGCCTCGACCCTTCCACTCTCCTTGTCTCGTAGAACTCTACAGCTGTGCTACAATTGCTCCTTCATTCACTTGCCAAGGTTGAATCCATCCTCCTTTTCCCAGGAATGACACAGGCGATTTTTGGCAGTTGCTGTTGAAATACTTATAATTATGTTTTGTGTTAATGGTACTAGGCCACACTGTGACAGACCAATAAATGAGTCCTTGAAAAGACAAAAGGATGCTTTCAAGCTCTTCATCTTTTTTCTATTAGCTGTGATTCCCTGCCACAAAACATAATTAATTGCTACTATGTATGATGTTCTCCAGGAAGTATATGGGGAATCATAGAATCATTTAGGTTGGAAAAGACTCTTAAGAATATCAAGTCCAACTGTAAAACTTAAACTGCCAAATCCTTAGTTTCCTTTAAAATCCCTAATACTAGCCTTGGTCATATTACACTTAGCTGTGGCTTCAAACATATGGTTCAAGGAATAAACAAGTGTCAGCTAATTATCTGCCAATTGTCTGGGAGGATATAATATCTACAGTTAAAGTCTCCTATTATTGAACCATGTCTGGGAGTACATGGCTAGGAACAAGAGGGAATAAACACTCTTGCCCTGCCAAACAACCCATGTTTTTCATTTGAGTTAGAGTCCACTCAGTCCTATCCAGCCCCACTGGCTCCTTTGTCTCCTTGCATGTTAATCATTTGTGCTGGAGTTCACTGCTAAGGGTGGAGTGTGATGTGGGGAGAGATTGTGAAAGGCAGGAGTGAGGAAGACCCATTAGGAGTTAATGCTGGTGAGGTGGTGTGAGCTGCACACCAGTGCCAACAGCAAAGCCACACAGCATCTATTTTGTGATGAGAGTGTCTGGGTTGAGATTAGGGAGCAGTGGTGTTCGATATGATGTGTTTATTGAAAGAAATTTGCTGGCACAATTATGTATGATGTTGGTAAAAAGCAGCTTGTGCTGAGCAACGACTTTGGTGTGAAGGGCCAGAGATGGCTGTGCCAGAGGAGGTGCTGTGTCAGGTGCTTTGGCTGTGCAGGACCCTCTGCCTTTTGAATACTTTCCATGCCATAGACTTTTAGGAATCCTGCACCTGGATCAAGGACCATAAGGGGCTAGTGGGAAATCTACATCTATCCAGCTGTCTAATCCTGTCAGTGCAATAACTTTTTCCCATCAAAGTTTGTTATTTGGCTCATCTCCACTGGAAGTAGAAACCGTATGGCATGAGCTACAAAACAGATGAATGTACAAAAGGAGACAGAAGCAGAGAGCTGCTTTTAATCTTCTCATGCCACAGTAAATTACCAACTGACCCAAATGCTGGTTTGATCTACTTTAGCCTTTTGCAATGCTCTGTGATGTGGATGAGCTTTTTGGTTACAAACTCTTGGTTACAAACTCAATACAGCAGAGGTTGGCAAGTACCACTGCTGTTGGAAACACAAAGGCCTGGAACTTTGAATGGATCAAATACCTTAAATTTGGGATTTAAAGAGAGCTAGGATCTGTCATCAGAAGTTGTTTTCTATCTGTTTCACCATGTTCTCAGAATTATGTGCCTTGGATTTGTAAATTTGGGAATGTTGTTGTTGGGAAAACATCATTTTACATGTGTCAGCACTTCTATCAACTCTAATGTGCCAGAAAACAGAAGGGGGGTACAGGAGGGATGAAAGAAACTGGGAGACCTTGGATATGGTTGAATGTGGGGGAAGTGGGGTTGCTCCTGACAACAGCAGGCTGTTGGCTGTTCCTTGGCTCTACCCTTAGTTACTCTCTTAAAATGTTCATGTACCTCATTTCAAAGCAGTTTCTGATCATGTTACAAGTTTCCCACCTTGTCTGTTGTAGCTTCTGAGATATTTCAAGACTGCCCTACTTGCAGCAAGTGGTGTGGGAACTGTTTCCCAGGGAGAAGTTAAACACTGTTTTTTTTTCTGAGGCAATAAATGTCTCCTTACAGTATGGAGCACTGGCTGGGTGGGGCTGCTCCCAGTTTCTGATGCTGTGTCTAGACCTCCTCTGCTGCCCAAGACCTTGAGGTTTATGAACCAGGTGGAAGAGCAGACACAGTGGCTGTACATGGAGTATTAAGGAATGTTGTCGACCAAGCACGTTTTTTATCTCATAAAGCCAGAAAGCCTGATTAATGTAAAGTGCTGAAAGGAGAATACCTGGGGCTGGCCCAGAGTTTTTTATTATTGGGTGCAGAGCATGTTTGCAGTGCCCTAAGGACAAGAACAAAATAATCTTCAGAGGCAAACCGTCACATTTTTGGGTTTTTGCCATCAGGGCAGCATTGGAAAGACAAGTGGCAAATAAACATGGTTCCTCAAACACCCAGAGTTGTGCTGGCTCATACCACTGTGCTTTTTCTGTAAGGACAAGACTTACCCTTCAGAGAGGAAGGGGTGATCTGATCCACCCTGGAATAAGTTGCTTAAAAGGTACAGACATATTTTCCTTAGTTTCTTTATACTCCAGTGGGTGCCTAGATGAGATTTCAGGTGATTTTCATGGTGCAACACCATACACAACAATGAACTTTCAATATTTAACATTGTTTGCAATAAAGGCATGTTCCTGTCCTTTTCTGCATGTCCCACTGGTTATGTGCTCTGTGCTTGTCAGTGCTCAGATGTAATTTGTTCCATTAATCTGTGACAAATTTCAACCGATTAGTGTATATGGGGATTCTTGAGCCAGACCCAGAGCACCTTTGAAAGCCAGGGGGAGATTTGCATTGTAAAATAGATTCTTGTATTTCTCAGCTCCTTAATAATCTTGTCAAGGTTGCATGATGATGGCTTGCAATATTGGAATGAGATTGACCAGTGAAGAGAGATCAGTCACGTTGGTGTAACAAACCAAATGCATTGAGATTGTTTGATACAAATAATGATTTTATTAGGATTATCATTTGGAAAAAAGTTGCCTGCAACATCTCTGGTGGTTTTTTTTGAAGAAAACTGTATCTGTCCTTCATCCTACACAAAGTACTTAATCCTTTAAAAAAATGGTTTTAAAAAATAAATGTTTTCTTCAGTGAGTCTCTGGTTCCATACAGGTAATTTGTATCAAGATAGCAGAGCTCTGTATGAGTCCACAGATAAATTGCCCCATGCTGTTTCAGCTTTAAATGTGACATTTTAAAGGTGAAATTCAGCTGAAAATAATGAGCGCATTGTTTTTATTATCAATGCTTTGTAAGAAGCAGAAATATCTAAATTTCTCTGGCAACAAAAAGCCTGATTCTGACCTTATGCAAACTTAACATCAGCATAATCTCAGTGGGTTCCTGTTTTGTACATCAGGAGTAACTTCAATGTTAGGTGAAGTCCACGGCATTGCATTCTGGATAGCAATTTCCCCCTGTGTAAAATGTGAATGAACCAGAATAACACTTTAATGTCTCTCAAATTCCCTTTGTTGAAATCACTACAGCAGGCAGGAGTATCCTGGGAGAAAATCAAGCCTAATAAAATTGGGCTTGTGTAAATATCGTGCAAGTGTGGAAATAATTAAATTTAAAGCTAAGTAATTTTCCTTTTGTGCCTGTTTGGCTATTACTCAGGTTCTTTATTTTATGCCTAGTAACGAATAAATTTTGATGGAAAGCGAAGTGTTACCGAGTGCTCAACCTGCCTGACAATTCACTCAAGCCAACCTATTTATGTACTGACAGGGAGGCATAATTTTCCATTGTGAATATCCATTCAAGGTAGGAAAAAAGGTTACCCCAAGTATGTGCCTAACCAGTAAATCCTGCAGTCTAAAGCGTCTGGATGAAGACATAAATACCAAAAGAATTTAATTGTCTTCTTTTGGAAAACGAAATGGATGGCCAACACATGGCACTCTGAAATCAAGTCATAAGCTAAACAAGTTGGCAGAGGTTTTGATCTGCTCCATTGACTGGTCATGAGATACAATCCCCTTTTTAAAGAGCCTCTGGTTAGATCACAGAAGGGTAAATATCACATGCCTATTCCAGGGTTTGGGAATGAATTAATTTATTTCTCTCTCTCTCTATATATATGTCTATTTTCTATATGTCTATACAAAAAGGTTGTTACACAGATGGAGATTAAATCTATTGTCTTCTGTATCTGACCAAAATGCCAACTATGCAAGGATTTTCTAATTTAGGGGTGGGCGCATATGTGTGTCATTTTTTGCTGGGTTTTTTTTTGTGTACCCTTTTTTTGTTTGGGTTTTTCTTATTATACCATAACTTATTACTCTCCTTAACGCTGGCTGCATTATCACAAGTCCCCAGGCTGGGGACTTCTGACATTGTTATCCAGCATCTCTCCTACTATGTTTTTTCCCCCTCTGGCAAGTCATCTACTTTTACCAGACAGGCCAAGAGTCATTCTGAAATTATCACATGCCACATCCACTCAAGAGACTGGCATTTTTGCTTTAACTTTCAGAAGAGAGAGGGAGAGAACATGCAGCGTTTTCTTGTCCGAGTGAACTTGCAATTACTCCATGGGTCTACCTTTAAAAATCAGTTACTCTCATTCCTCTCATCTCTGAAAGATTAATGTAGCTTTGAGCCAGTGATAAACATAAGGAGCCTTCTGTGATGAGGGCAGGGATAAGTAAATTCTGTGCTGACCTCGCCTTCTGTGACCTCATTCTTGGCTTTGAGTCGCAGAAGTTCGTTTTCATTGCCGGTATAGCTTCAGGGCCATTTTCCAGAGCTTCTTACACATTCCCTTCCAGTTTAGTGCATGCTTCTCTTAATGATCATCCTGTGTAGCAGTAACAGCACAAAAATAGCTCCTCTAAGCCTTGGCACAGTATTGCCATGAAATAAGGGCAGTTGGGTGATGGCAGCTGTTGTGTGGTGCTTGCTGTGAGCAACTTCTCTACAGAGCAGTTTGGTTTCACAGCTGGTGGTTAAGCAAACAACAGCAAAACTCTATTGATCACCTTTCCAAATGGCATCAGAGCTCACTTGAGGAGTGTTTGTGAGCCATGGTACATGTGCACAGGAAATCTTCCTGTCTACCTCTACTGGATCTTTAGTGAGCTGTCCAGATTGGGGGTGCAGTGTGATCTGATGGTTGTGTGAGGTAATTGGGCATCTCACAAGCGTCCTCTGGACTTTGACTGCAGCCCCTGCAGGACCCAAAATATCCTGTGCATGTGTTTATTTCCATGGAGTGAGTAGCCAGGGGCTGTTTTGTCCTTTGGGCTAAATCCCCCCCGTTTCTTTCTGTCGGGTTGCAGACACTGTACCCCTCAGTGTGGAGCTGCACCTCTCCTTGCCGACCTCCCTTTCCTCAGACAAAGGCAGCCATAGCAATGCTGCAGCTGTGTTTAGTATCTTGGAGTAAAATAGTGAATGTTTTAATTATTCACGTGGAATCAGGCCATCTTCTAAAAGGTTTGTTTGAAAATAAATTACAGCCTAATTTGACCCTGGATTCTCAGCTTTATATAAATATCAATTTTAGAGCATAATATATAATTTTGAGTGAGGTATTTAACATGGGGAAAATGGCAGACTTTTCATGCTCCGGGGAATTAGTTTAACAGGAATCAATCTCGGTCTGACTCGGCCCCCTCTGAGGTTGCCTATAGCCCTTCTTGCTGCCTATGGCTAAACCACTCTCAGGGTGCTCCGCTCAGCTCACAACACTTGTACTTCAGCTCTCTGTCTCTCCCTGAAATATTTAAACTCTGAAGTGCTGTTAGCTCCTGTTTTGTAACTAAACTCAAGAATTCCACTGACCAAAGAGCCCTCAGGTAGGAACCTGCATGTTTGATTTCAAAGCTCAGAAATATTGTTTAAAGGTTTTCAGTTCCCAGCATGTAACAGAGAGATGATTGATTTGATCAATGTCTGTGAGTAGCCATTAGAGAAGATACTTTATCGAATGTGATATTATTACTCAGAAACATTCAAAGATGCTAAGTAATGAAAAAAGACTGGATGGTGCTGTGACCAATCATGGATCAGGGGATTCCACCATGTAGCAGAAGCTTCTACCCCCTTTTCTTAATCCATCCACAGGCAAGGGAGGAATTAACTTTGCACTCCCAAGCCGTGCTGCTGGTAAGTGCCAGCTCTCTGTGCCTCTGGTGTCCCAAGAGGTTTGGAGAAGAGGAAGAAGGACCGTGACCCCTCTTCTGTACTGAACCCTTGCTATATATTATCTAGGCACAAGATGTCTCTGTGCACTCTTCAGAAAGTCTAGATTTAAAAAAAATGAAATAACACGAAGACAAATCTGTAGCTCAAGCTGTGTGGGAAGCCTGTCAGCTTGTGTTTGTGGTTTTGTTTGTTTTCTTTAACAAATGCTTCCTGCATTAAACAGGCTGATAAATTATATTTTATAACATCCCTGCTGCCCCAGTCTAGAGCAGAAGAGATAGACCCCTGAAGGAAAGGTAGGAATGGACCAGCATGTGGTAAAAATTGTGATTGCAGAGGTCTTGGGAAGGAAGCCCTCAGAGTTCAGGTTAGATAATAAAGCAGTTCATCCTCTGATTGCTGTATTGAGAGAGTCATTCAAATTGCCTTATACTAAATATTTAAAAGTCAATAAATACAGTGTTCGTTGTAGCAGAGTGAATGAAACTGAAGAAAACTCAAGGTTTAACATTTCTTAGAGTCTGGATGCTTGATTTGACACCACAGAATTTTAATTAAGCATTAATTCTGGTATTTAATATTGCTCGGAAATTTACCTTTTTAAAATAATGTATCAATAGGACTTTTTTTTTAACCTTAAAAAATGGCTACAATCCTGTGTTATACCAAAGCATTTAGTAATTTCCAAAAAAGGATTGCAAGAGCATTAAATTGTGAACTGCTGTTTGACCTCTGGATCTCAGATAAATACTTTCTGGATTTGATCATGACCCCTTTGTTCTTCCTGGTTATTAAAAACCACGTTAACTAGACTATGTTCAGTCATGCTCAATAGAGCAAGTCATAGTTTCACATGGGCATGAAGTGGTTTGATAAGGCACTGACTCTTATTTAGGCTGACTTTCACCTCCAAGCCTCTGGCCTGCCAAAAATATAATAGACTTAGGGATATTAAACCCCACAACTATGTCAGCACAAACAGGAAGCCCGTCAAACCTTGCTCAAGTGATACCATTGCATTGTGCATAACCAAAGTCAGCAGCTCCGCAGGGCTCTCGCTCAATTTGCAATAAAATGTTGCATCTGATTTAAAAAATACAGATTTCTGGTTGCTTCAAAATCCACCAAAATTGGAGAAAATGGATCTAAATGTGAAGCTTGTTTAGACTGCAGGTTCTCTACCAGGATGATGGTTTTTAGAGCCCAGCATTATTTTTTTATGCCGTAGGCAAACTGTAATGATGATTGTGTGGAGTAATTGCATTAAACCGTGCTGGAAAAATAATTTCCTTATGAACAATGCAGGTGATAACTAAAAGATGAACACTTAATTCAGTTGTACATCACCATCCTCATACTGTGTACTTAGCCTTGCTTTACAGGACATATATTTTTATTTTCACAATCATAGTAAATCTACAAACAGCCGTTGGACTCCTACTTCCATATTGAATCTGGGGAATTTCTCTTTAAAATCACTTTCCCAAGTGGAATCTGGAGATGTACTGACACAAATTGCTCCCTCTGGGGCTGAAGAAAGTAAATAAGATACAGGAAAAATGATCTCATGGCATTAAGTAATTAAACCTTTATCTTTGCATGGAATTCTTTATTGCTGATTTGACCTAATACGGTTGCAATTAAGAGATTCTCATTTACTTCACTGGATCTCATGTCTCTAGTCTTGATTTGGGATCTTGTCAATAGTAGGATTGATAATATTTCTACTTAAGGCATTCCATGGTAGGACTTGATGTAAAAATCCTGTGACTAAATAACCCTAAAAATCAAGTTTGTTTTATAAATTGAAAATATGTGTTACCAAACTGTGAGAACAGTTCATTGGGAGAAATATCAGCTAGGGTAAACCAAGGATTTCTGTTGATCAGAGGGGCCCTGGGAATCAGGAAAAATAACATGCTGAACTGGTAGTAGTGTGATAATCTGATAGTCTTGTTCCTTGTACATGTCTTCCAGCGATCCATGATAACATCTGTCAGGCTCTTGTAGAACAGTGTAATAGGTTAGGAACGGATTTACTTGATTGTAAATTAAGAAATGCAGTGTTTTACTATTAATCAATAAAGTTTAGAGTAATAAGCCTCTCCGAGTCAAACATTCATGTTCAATTTCATGATTTAATGAGACAGAGGAAGCTTCTTATTTGGAGGTGCTTTGTACAGCACTGTGCATTCTGTTATGGACTCATTCTGTAATTTAAATTTGTATCAGTTTCTAATGTTTTACAGCAGACATTTATTTCCTTTGTGATGGCCCAGAAAGAGTTAGGAATAAAGGTAGAGGACAGGTATAACACACTGTAAAAATTTGAGATGGGGTTTGTATGTTGTGGGTTTAGGTATGACTAAATCCTGAGCTTGGGCATTTTAACCCCAAGTGTGTGTCTGCCATTTGGAGTTTGAGATCTGTTTAATACAAAATTTCAGTATTCTGAGTAGGTTGGGCTTTACAGCCATTATATAGAATAAATACTTCTTTTAGTTATTTTAATACTCTAGTAATTAAAACCAGGGAAATTATTTTCATCGTACCTAATGGATATGAAATATATTAGAGTTTGCATCTAAATTATGGACTTATTTCTGCACCAGAGTGGCACAGGCTCTTGATAAACGCCATGCCTTGTGCTGGAAGAAGTGTAGCCTGCAGAAGTGAAGTTGTACAAAGCAGAGTTTTGCATGTTCCTGTGGCACACGTTCTGTCCAGTGAAGCTGATGCTCGTGGAGGATGCTCGTGTTTCCTAAGCCTCAGATTCAGGGAGGGTTTTTCCATATCCAGCCATAATTTCACAATATACCAAGATGAATTTCATGAAAGACTTTCGAGAGGTTTGTTTTTGTGGCTGAAGATGGAAGTCCATGACTCGGTAACAAAGATTAGCTCATTTCACAGTCATTGTAGTTCTTGCCTCAACAAGACAATTTACAATGCGTGGGTCAGGGATAGAGAAGGACCTTGAAGACAACCATGAAACCAGATGATGTGTAAATGTCTTATTTTCCCTTAAGTACTGTATAAAAAAATATACTTTGTTCTAATTTTTTTATTTACAACTTGTGCTTTAGTTCCCAAGGCAACACAAAGCAGGAATTATAATTTAGAGCTTTTCCTAAGTACCCTTTCATATGGAAGGGATGAGCAGTTGGAGTTTTCTGATTTGTGGCTTGGAGACCTGTTAATGAAAGCTGTCAGTTATAGAGCCTGTTTTGTAACACAAACCTAATTCTTCAGCTTTTCCATTAATACACCCTGCAATAATTTTAAGGTTCTTTATTTCTAACCATGGTAGGCCCTGCCACACATCACTAATCTCTGCTGCCTGCAAGATGCTGGGAATAGCAAATATCTATACATCAGAGTAATTTTAAGTTTTGCTCTCATAATGAATGGAAATTGAATCAATCTCTTCTGGGACTTACTCCAAGATTAGACATTAAAGCAGGGTTTTTACACACACACCCTACACACACTCTGGCAGTAAGCATAACTTCAGTTAATATTCCTAACAGCTACATTTTCTCCTCAAACCCTAGCTCATTAGTTTGTAAAATATACAGGATTCAGGTGCTTGATAGCAAATAAAGCCTTTAAAAAATTATGTTTAACCGCTAGGGATTTTAGGAGCCTGACAAGAAACAGCTATTTCACATACAGCTTTTTTGAGGTACTCTGGAGCAAGTTCAGAATTCTAAATTTGGAGTTAAAAATTTCAAGGTTGTTCCTAGGAGGAGACAGGAGGAGAATGTGCTGCGTGGAGGACCAAAGTCCTGTAATGTGAATCAGAAAATGCCATGAGCTGTGACTGCCTTTAGACAGAGACATAATTATATCTTCAACAAGACCCAGAGCTTTCAAGGATTTTTTTTTTTTTTTGAGTAGTAGAGAAAATGAGAAAGGAAAAGGAAGAGGTGAAGGGTTCCAAAAAGTTTAAGCCTCGGTTACTTTAGCACTTTAAGAAGGTGTTCTCTGTGCAGTTTAATTTGGTGGGTGTTGAGAAAAGGTAAGAACCTTTATGCTTAAAAAGGTAGGCTCCCTTTGTGTGATGTGGGTGAGATATGGACGTCATAATGAGATGTGAGCAGTGGGCATTTAGCATCTTCTGAAGGTTTGAAGGGAAATAAGAACCATTTCCATAAACTATTTTGTGGAATACCTATGTAAAAACAGGTACTGATTTATTATTTCCTTCTTTTTACTATTCTGACCAACACAGTCATTTTAGTTGCAGTTCATAGCTCAGGCTCTGTCACATCCTCTTGCCAGACAGGGGAGCCCTTACTAACTCAGTGGTGTAGTGGTTCCATGTGTGCTGCAGCTTTCAGCTCCCTTTGGTTGAGAGGACCACAGTTGTTCTGAAGGTGAAAAAGAGGCAATTCCATAAAATAGGGACCTCTGCAGAAGTCAGTGTTCTGGGATGTCCTGTGTCCGAACATCGAACTCCAGCTTTTAGCCAAATCCTCTTTTAACAAACCTGATCCCAAGGTGGTTCTTTCAGCCAGGGAGTGGGGAAAGGCAGTGGACTATAAAAAAAGGATGAACATATGAGGATTTTAAACATGAAGATGGTAAACTGGCACACCCCAAAATGTTGACATCCCCTGTTCCTAGAGAACGGCTCATTAACTGCCTCGCTGATGGACATGAAGATTTTTCATAAAATGGTTTGGGTTGGAAGGGTCTGTAAAGCTCATGCCATGGGCAGGAACAACTTCTGCTATTCCAGGTTGCTCCAAGCACTGTCCAACCTGGCACTGAACACCTCCAGGGATATGGGGCATCCACAGATTATCTGAGCACCCTGTGCCAGCATCCTGTCTTCCGGTCCCACAAATACGTACCATCACTTGGTACATGTCTGTATCTTCATCTTGGTCAGGAGGCGAATTATCCATTTGCTCAGATTGACAACAACAGCTGAGCAAATGGCTGACTTTTTTTTTTTTTTTAATAAAAGTGTTCTTAATATCACATATTTGAAGTTCAATATCTCATGTACACAGATGTGCCAATGCAAAATGACTACCCCAATCTGAAAGTATCATGTGCTGGAGTCATACTCATGTTCCTCTCCTCCCCACACCAACCCTAAAGTAGTCCCTGTTTCCTTCCAGGTTAAATAACTTCTGGGATTTGAAGTGAACCTTGCAAATATGAGAATAAATAAGTGTTTATGAATACTGTACAACTTGGCAGTGGGACGTGTTCCCTATTTCACATTTCCCACTTAGGCAGTTAGGAAACCCCATCAGTCATTTCTGGAAGCCTTAATCTGAGCAGATCCAAAGAACTTGCTGCATTCCTTTGCACCTCATTGCTTGCAAGGGCAGAGCTCCTTTCATCAAGACTTTCACAGCAAATATCATAGATTAATAAAAAGGTGAAAGAGCTCTGGTCCATCATTTATCCCTGACTGGCATTTATTAGCCAAAAACAATTTATGCTGGGATTCCTTTATGGGTCTGTGCTTGCAGTAGCTGAGGCAAGTGGTAATTAAAAAGCTCTGATGTGTCCTCTCACCTCAAAATTGGGCTTTAAAATGGTGACAGGATAATGAATGGTGAAGTCTAATATCCATATTAATTTCTCTGGGTGCTCACACGTGTGGCTGTGTGTTGTGTAGGTGGCTGGAGAGTTCAGGCTGTTTGACAGCCAAGACACATTGCTGCTGGCAGAGCCCATCTGTCTGATTAGCCTCTGTGATGTGACGTGAGGGCTCGTTTGCACACCAGCTCAAAGCTTTGGGCTTGACTGTTCCCATCAATCTCAACCAGGTTTCCTAATGAGCTGTTGCCACATTCACGTCTACCGCTAATTTTGGTCAAGGAAGATGTTAAAGCAATACATTAATTGTAAGAGTTGGCAGGGTCCTGTGAGTTATATAGTCCTCAAGGTTTACAAATAGGTAAACTGAGGCATGGGCTCAGGATGTTTAAATAAATTGTTAAAGCAGACTTGACCTCAGAAGTGAAGAAAGTTGGTTCAAGTTTATCTAACCTCCATTTCCCACTGAGAGCAAAAGCTGAAAAGCTGCTTTTGAAAGATTTGGAAGGGTCAGAATGTATTGTCACCTGGTCTAGGTCTGCTCACCTTGTCCCGTCCCTGGACAGAGAACAGAGTGTCTCTCTCCTGGCAGCCCTTGGCTGGACATGGCATTGGATCCCTGGTAGGGCAGTTCAGGCTTTTATTAGAAGTTGCAGCCACAGCATGTGCACTGTGGCAGGGACAAAGCTGGCTCAGCTGGTGGGAAGGGGATGAACATTGTCTGCATGTAGGATTCCTGAACTTTGTACAAGGCCACTTTGTGGGATAGGTCGAAGGCAGGTCCTGGAACAAGCCTCCTGCTGCCTATTGAGGTGAGATACCCGTGTGCCAGTGGGGAAACCAGCATCAGCAAGAGGATTTTCCCAAAAGAGTGATTTAGCTCCGTCTCTCCTTCCTATCTCACTTTGGCCTTTTGGAATCAAATTAATGAAAGGCAAAGATAGGCCACACAGGTTTCACTCACTAAGGACAGGCTTAACTTAAGGCAAGAGAGGAACATTTCTTACCTTGTAACTAATTGAAAGTGATCTAGTCCTTTTGATCACATCATAAAGGAGTTAGTACAGGCTATTCATAAAACCCAAGTGGGATATTTATTTTTTTCCTCACATTTCATTATTTTTCTTACACTCAATCAAGAACAGAAGTAATGAATACATTTCCTAATCTCATCCTCTATGGATTTATTTTTTTAATAAATAAATGAACTAAAAGAGTAGTTGGTCAGTTGAAATAATTGTCTTTAAACTCAACTCTTTCTTTTCTGCAAGTAACCCTTCATGCTGCATTTTTTAATTTCAAGTGTATCTATCGGGAGATTCTTACAAGTGCAGATGTTCTTGAAGTTGGTTGATGAATTCAATGAAATTGGCTCTTTACCCTGAACACTTTTGATTTTCACTGCTTGGTACTTTGCAATGTAGAATCCTGTGCAGCTCCTGCTGCTGTTTTGTGTGCTCACAGCAAGGCAGACCTTGCCAATGGCAGCACAGTCAAGAGGAGCTTTAGAATGACTCCATCGTGCTTGGAGCAGAGGAGAAACGACTTCAGTTTTGCAGGGTTACATACATACAATCAGTTGCATAATTAAAGGAAAATAGGTACAGCTAAAGAAACTTTCTGTTTCATGAATTAGTTTTTCATTTAGTTTTAAAGCCCCAAACCATTTTCAGTTTCTTTTCTGCAGTCCCTAATTCGATCACCTAGTGTTGCAAAATACTGAGTAACTTCTCCTATCCCCTCTGTTAAAAGCCTATTTTGAAAAACATCAAGAAAAGTAAATTCTAAAGAAAGATGTACCTTTGCAATGACAAGGACTGTTGGTTTATGTTAATGCAATTGATCAAGCCATGAATGTCTCTAGCCCTCAATTTGATATAGTTACTTTACTATGAGGCAACATATTTCTGTGCTCAGAACACATTAGAATTTAATTAATTCTGGCAGAGAACAGTAGTACTTTGAGTAAAAGAAATACTAAATGGCTTAATTTCTGACATGGAAAATCAATACGTTCTCTATTCAAACTTGAATTTTGTTTCATTATGCTTCTAAATAGATCTGCAGGAGTCTCTTTAGGATTTTAATATTGCTAGCATATTAAAATACAGTCAGGAGTGGGTCAGTTACCCAGGTGTCAAAGAAAATGCATCATGATGATTGTTGAATCTATTAATCCATTAAGTTCATGTACTTCTTGCTTTTTTTGGTAGAATTTATATTTACAGATAGACCCAAAGAGTTTACCATTATCCCTAAAATGCAAAAAGTTTTCTCTTTTCTGGGTGAAGTGGGAATGAATTGGATCCCTAGCTGCTGAGGTTTATATGAGGACAGGGAGGTGGGAAGGAGCAGTGGTTACCTACTGGCTCATTTCTGCAGTTAGAGCAGGCTTAAAATTGCTGCTCCCAACCTGAGCATCAGTGAAAAACTGATGGGCAGCACCGTCTGGATGGTCCTGTCCTCCCTGTCTAAGGCCCAAACTTGAACTGGAAGTTTTTTTGTACAAGCTCACTGTTTGCCCATGACAAAATCCAGGGATTAATAAGATTTCTTTGAGGTTTGAGTAGTCTGGGTGTAGAGTAATGGACCCAATTAATCGGCGGCCCTGCCTGCTGGGTTTGGCAGCTTGGTTACACCTGCCCAAGTGAGCGATTTGCTCACATTATTCTCTCCCTGAAAATCAAATCCCTCCAGCAGAAAGGAGCCCTCCCCTCTTGCTACATGAATCTCAATTATGTCCCAACATAGCCTGAAGCTAATATATCACCAAAGACAACTCTATTAGACAGTTGGTGTTGCTTCAAACCTCAACCATTTTACAAGGTCACTGTCTTTGCTTCCCCCTCCCTTTCCAAGACTCACCATCACAGTTGTTTTACTGCCTCATCAGCAATCTGCTGATTACTGTATTTTGTATTTTCTGAGTACTTTTCTCAGTCTGTGCTGACTTCTGATCTCCTTTCACCTGCAGCTGAAGGGCATTGCACTCGTATATATTTTAATCAAGTCTCACTGGACTGCAGTTGTTTTCCAGTGTTCAGGTACCAAATTGAGTCCTGTTCCTGCCCACAAGTCAGCCTACAGCATCTGAGAGAGAATTAGAACTGTGAATATTCAAGTATAGCCTTCTGATCTCTAATGAACTTATATTGCCACTGCAACATTTCCCCCTTTGTTTTGTTTTTTCGAGGTGGCAAGTTCTCAAGAGAGTAAAGGGAAATATGCTCCAGAAAAAACAGTGTTTCAATAAGTATGTCAGTCTGCAATAAAAAACTGGTTAGTAAAAAAAGTTGTTAGCTTTCTGAAATCTCCAGAGCATGTTACACAATTTTTGGAATTTAAAAAGCCTTAATGTGCTTCTTTTGGCTGTCAGTCAGCAGACAAGCAGATTCTGAGGAAGAAAGCCCACATATAGTGTAATCTCCTTGACGTGGACCTCAAAACACAATGCCAGCTTATGCTCATTATGCCAATTACTTTGTATGGAGGCAAGAAGCATCTGTTAAAACTCTCAGACAGCTTTGTGGCAACGTGCCTGTTTTTACCTTCATATCTGAAACTCGCAGCAATTAAAAGATGGCTCTTTGAAACAGTAATGAGAATGTTTGTAAATGCTTGGATAGAAAGTGGGTGGAATTTGGGATTCTGACATGCTTACTCCAAGATTAGTGCAGAAACTTTCTGAGGAAACAGATTTGTCAGCAAATCCTCCCTTGTGGCAGATGTTTGCTTTGAAACGTTTCAGGTTTGATGAACTTCCCGCGGATCAGAGGTAGGGAATTCTGAGAGTTCGTGTTCATGACAGCAACAACCTCCCACAGGGGCCCAACCTCGGGGTGTGTTTGTTATTGTGTTTGTGCTTGCCGTGTGTACAAAGCACGGCTGTTTGAGCATTGGCCAAGGGATTGTGAAAACGGGAATTCTAACCTTGGGACCGCGGCGGTGCATCTTGGCTGGAAGTGATTTCCTTGGAAAAGGAGTTGTAGCATCACAAATGACTGCAAGAGTTCAGGCTACCTTAAGGCTCTTCTAATAATCTAAGTGTTTGTATGCCCTGAATTACGGTGCTTAATCCTGCAAGGGAACAGTCAGTAGAACTGTAATTTGTAAAGAATATGCTCCTTCCAGTTCAAGGAACATCTGTGCTTTTAGTTCATGTCTGTCTAAAAGATTAATTTACAGGAACAGGCTGTGAACTGATGCTTTTGGAAAGTTTTTTCTGAGTTTAAATTTAATTGAAAATACAATATTAAGTACTTTTTTTTCATCATTACAGAGTTTCCTTTAGGGCCTGTGGATCTTTGTAGGACAAGAACAGGATTTAGTTTTAAATACCAGGCTGAGACATGATGAAAGCAAGAAGCAGAGGCTGAGACCTTAATTAAAACAGAGTTATATTTCAGAGAGTTATTGAAGAAGGAGGTGCTAGGGGCTAGAGAGTAGCTATAAATGTTTTTCAAAGCCCATCTGTACGGTGAAACAGCCTATACAACAGCCCTATTATTAACCTTTGCCATGTTAGTATTTGTGAAAGCCAAACTTCAGACAGGCTGCGAGCTAGGAGCAGCCTGTCCAAGGGTGATGGACACATCAAGGAGGAGGGATGAAGGAATGGATACTAGCAGCTGGAAGCACAGGAGCTCCTCTGAAGTTTGCTAATACTTTTTGACCTTGCTAGAATTCATTTCACTTTATGATCCCCTTGATTTCAGTGTAAGCTCTGGTGGCTTCTCCGCTCAGCCGTCGCTGTGAGGAGCTTTTCATTTATTGTAGCTCCCTGTTTGCATTCACTGGTGCTTGGGGCTTGTACCAGATTCTGCCATGACATCCTGCAAGATGAGGAGAAAGCAACCAGGTTTCTTAGAGATTAAGTCAAGGCCAAATCCATCAGAACCGAACAAAAGCTCAGGTTTACAAAAGAACCTTGAAGATTTAGGATCTTTTTTTATTCCTTCTGTATCTATGTTGTATCAGGATAGATCAGGGTGTTTTCCTTGCTGTATGGATAAGATCCTTCCCATCTGATTTATAATATTATATCTTTTCAAATCTATAAATGATGTTTCATCTTGCTTTGGAAAGCAAAAGTTATGGCAGATGGTGTCTGGGAATCAGGACAGCAATGCTGTATGTCTTATGGACATGTCTCCCTACCATGCTTCCATTCTTCCAGAGTTATCCAAGTCATCATCTTCTAAGAAACAGTGTAAGGTCATCTCAAACATGCCCTCCACATGCTGGAGGTATGTCAGCCAGTTGCAGACTCCTGGTAGAGTAGGATCAGAAATAACCTGTCATGCTGTGCCATCAGATCTTTGTGATCCAAAACTCAGAGCACAGCCCAAAATCTTTGCACTTCTCATGTGTGTTCATCTGAGTGACTGCTTTGCCCAAAGCTCAAGAGATTCTCCTCAAACATGGAGCACTGATGTGCTGTGTAATTAGGAAGAGAGGGATGAGGGTTTCTTACGTTGGGGAATTATGTGCTGAGCTATCACCACGTTTCTCTGCAGTTCTCTTGAGAGTAACTGAATTAAATATGATAAGAATTGATGAACTGTACTAGAAAACCTCTCCAGGCTATCAGATATCCATTTACAGGAGCAGAGGGAATCATTGTCCATACTCTAGTTGTGTTTTATCACATTATTGATGCTTTAGAGACAGTTTTGTGGATGCCATCTCATTTCAAACTTTGCTGGGTGTTTTTTTCTCATTAGATTACATCATTTTTGGAAATTATGTAAAATTTATTTTTCTGTCAGACCTTTGGATTCTTTTAGAAATCTGTTAGTAGTTCCTAATAGGAGATTAATTTATATGTACTCTGTGTGTGCTTATATAATATATATAACAAGAAAGCATATAGAGAATTAAATTTCCTACATGAATTATTTTCATTTAGGTTTTTGCTTAGCTTGTTCTCAAGGACGTGGTGGTGCTGGTGTTTTGTTTGTTCAGGGCGGTTGGTTGTGATTTTTGTTGAGGCATTTTTTTGTCCTGTTATTTTTGAAGGCTTTGGAATGCATTTTCACATTTTTGATCCAGAATACTGAGACTCTGGTTGTTGATCAAAGGAAATCTCTTCAGGTTAATGGTTTTCCACTCAAGCAATAACTACAAATAATTAATAAAGAACAATAGGAGACGTAAAGCTTCTAACTTCCTGGCAGGATTAGGAGAACAAGCCACTTAAGGTTTGTTGCTGACAGCCTCTTGCTTTATCACAGATTTAAGGGTCCTGCCTTCTCAGGCAGTAACTTATTTCTACAAAAGGAAGGTGTTTTCACATAGTGGCATTTTCCTGTATCCAGAAACCTGACTGCCACTGCACCCTGGTCCCATACCGGGGTGAGATAGTGTGTAGCCATAGGAACAGACATCTGAAGCAGGAACCTGTAGCAGGAGGTTTTAACTAACAGGCCTGATAGGAAATCTATCTGCGAAATTCTCTGAATCTGCACTCAACCAGAAAAGTTATTCTCTTTGTGACTCGCTCATGAAACACAATTTACTCCATTGCGAAAAATCTTGTATCCTGCAAATCTGTTGGGATGACTTGTTGCAGAAACTTGTTTTTCTACGCATGTAACTGTAGCAGATTCTGAAATAAATACTGTATGTTTCAGATGCCTGGTAATTCCTGCTGCCTTGGTGAAAGCTATTAATAAAGCAGTTACAGGGCTGAGTCATTGAGAGTGCTAAATGTTAGTGTACTCTCACTCCAGACTAATAAAGGCACTACAGTATTTAAGCATTTGAATTCAACAATAGTTAAAATTCTACCCTAAAGTCCTCAGCATAATTTGATTTGGAGTAAATTAATTTCTTTCTGGAGTTAAAGCAATTACATTCAACCAGATCCTGCATTATGGCATAACATTTATCATCATTTAAGCACTGCAAAGAGCTAGAGACCTCAAACTTATCTTTATTCCCACGCTGGCAGAGTGGTGGTCAGGCTGACTCTGCATTCCCTTCTCTGTTCATTGGTATAAGAAATGCAAAGTTCAAGCAGAATTTGAAATGCTAACCCAAGTGGGAGCAAAGAGTAGGCAGGCCTAGGTTGATACAGGGTTTGTTTACAAATTGGGTTTATATCCCACACCTCTTGGTTTTTGTTTTTGTTCCACAAGATTGCTTCTGATGTTAACAGAATGCGAGTTAATGCAAAACCTTTTTTCCTGTTCTTCTGTACTTAGAATTTCACCTTTCAGCAGGATATGACTGCAATTTTTTGCTCATATGAGGTCTAATTTGTATTGAAGTGGGTGTTCTCAGTGCACACTTCTGCTGTTTAAAACTATTAAGAGAGATGTATGTGCTTGGCTGTGCTTGCTCTTGTATCCCAGGTGATCAGTTCTACCTTCTGATGTTTGCAGGCTGGGCTACTGACCAGGTGAGAGTTTGCATTCTAAAATACAATAATCTGGCCAGGCTGCCAAGGCGTCACATGAGTTCTCTGAAGAACATATGAATGTCCATGTGAGGATGCCCCTAACACATCATAGTGTGTGCTGTCATGATCTATTTTCTGTGCAATGTATTTACAGATGTATCAGAGGAACCTTTAGAAACCACTATGGGAAGCAGTGCCACACTGCAGAGATGAAATTTTGGGAATGTTTTTGACCCTTTTCCAGAATACAATTCCATTGTGTTTTAAAGCTTGAAACAGCTGAAAGTACATATGGAATGTGATAGTCTTCTGAAACAGAAAAAAATAATTGAACCTCAGTTTGGAACAGGAGGATGCCTGTTGTGAAACATCCAGACCTTCTGTCCCCTCTATTGTACTGAAAGTTGCACTAAACATCAATTAAAGGAATAATGAGTATACATATAAAGGTATGTATGTATATATATATATATATAAAGGGAAAACTGTTCATTATTTCCTCTCATTTATAACCAATGAAAGCTAATGTTGCATTATGCTTTTCTCCCCTTACAATAGCCATAATAGAATTTTATAATAACTTGTAGCTTTTATTTTCCAACTCTAACTGCAGAACATGGTTGCTCAGAGTTACTAAATGTTGTTATTTTAGGTCAAACTCTGGGGTCTTTTTTCCCCATTAACAAGGAGAATGAAAGAGCATTTCATGCCACAGCTAATACATGCTTGTTAACATGCCATTAGTATAAAGCTTTCAATTTTTTCTTCAGTGGATAATGCAAAATGAGCCAGAAACAAATTCAACTTGCAGTCAAAGCAAATTATGCAAACTCTTCTTGAGAATTTGAATTGTCTAATGAAAGACTCCACAGGCCAGTTAAGATTTCAGTTCTTTGCTATAAATGCAGGACCCTGGAAATCTGTGTTTTGTAGATCCACAATGAATAAGTGTTGCACAGAGATGTCTTTGTGTGACTAAAACAAGCCCCTCTACTGACAACCTACAGCAAAATCGAACGTATCCACTCTTGAGGAAAGGCAGATCTGGCTTCAGCCTACGCAGATGTACAGATTCACCAGCTAGAGCAGAAAAATGTAACTGAGAAATCACATCTCTCATTTAAATAGGCACAATCCACTCAGGCAGTCCCTTGCTAGGTATTATCTGGGAGTACTTGCTTCAGTTGACTGTCCATCTGCTCAAGGAAAGGGAGAGAAAAACTGTATTTGATCTCTAGAGCTGCTGCACCTGTAGCTTCCTTTACCTCCATGGAATAATGTTTCAAGTCAAAACAGACCTTGCCTGTGAGGACATTTGTGGTAACTGGCTGTTTTTAGTTTTCAGGGTTTACTGTGTTTGAGATTCTTCTTGACCTACACCAGTAGGAACATGGAAGGATTAAGAACTGGTTACTCAACACCTCATGGCAACATTTTCTTGCTTAGAGGTGGTTACTCTCTTCTGAGGAATAAGGGCTTTGAATCAGCTTTCAAAAACTGTTGTGAAGTCATGGGGTTTTTTCTACATCATGCTCTGCCCTTCCTCTATTTTATTTATTTCATAGTTTTGTCAAAAGAAAGTCCTTTTCCCTTCATATTATAAAAGAGAGTGCTTCCATCTCCCTCCCTCAGAAGCAGGATGAAGCCTGAGCCCTGGTCAAGGCAACAGTTAAGAATTCACCCTAATTTTCAGAGGTGCTGACAGCTCGTTGATCTCATTCTTTTGAAAGTGAGTTGAGAAACATCCATGTAGGATCTAGGTCAAAGACAATTAGGAGCTCCAATGATTTTAGGACAGCAGAGAATATACTCTGAACTGTTGAAAGTGTTCTTTCAAACCAGTGTTCTTAAATATTTGAATAAGAGTTTTGTCATTCCTAATGGGAGGTGAAACACTGAAGGATTAAAGACCAGATTTATGACAATGAGCTCTTGTAACTTTGTCCTGTGGGAGGTTGGAGATCCCATGGTATGAGAGCTCTTTGCTTTGATTCACTTAAATATCTGAGTATTCCATCGTTCTGTGCAGTTCAGCTGCAGTGAGAGTCCTCTGGCCACGAGAGTGGGATGCAGCATCCAGCAGCTCCCTGCTGGCGCCTGGACACAGAGCTTGTGGCAGGATATGGCGTGTGTAACCCAATAAGTAAAATTCAGTGCTGACAGTGATGTGGAGATGATTGAGTCTGGCAAAACCCTGGTTGCAGACTGTAAATGGTCTCTGTGATGATGGTTTCCAAACCAGCTGGATCTGGTTTGTCCCCGTTAGATTCTGTAGTTGTAGATTTATTCACATTGCTGTGTCTTGTTAAAGACAATGGCCTGGGGGTATTAAGGTCTTGTTTGACTGCAGAGCTAAAATATAAAATTCAAAAATCCCCTCTCCATTGTACCTAACTAAGAAACCTCATTAACCCTCTCTGTGGATAAACTGAGGGGATGTCTCCCTTCTGCTAATAGGTTTTCTGGTAGAACAGCACATTTACCTGACCCCTGGGATTAGGTGCTGTGTTCAACGTACTCTGCCAGCTCGTGGCAGTGACATTTCCTTTTTTTGTCCATTCTTTTGGAGAAACTTCCCTGAAGTAAACCTACTTTTCTTTTCTCTCTCCCTGCTTCAGAAGTACTGCCAAGTCAAAAGCTGGGAAGCCAATTGCCCAATCCCATGGAAGTTTCAAAGGTCCAAGGATCTGCTAGGTGATGGTGAGATAAAATTTTGCCAGTTCCCTCAGTTAACTATGTGGAGATAACTGGACCAACCAATCCAGCACCATACTGGTCATAATTTTTCCTTCACATCATTTCTGCATCACAGAAATTTTTTAAGGCATAAGTAGCAGGATGGTCTGTACTACACCAATGCCTCTTCTATATTTAGAAAGTTATCTGCTGTTCCATTTGTCAGGAAAGCAATGATCTGATATTTTTTACATTCACATCTGCTATCTGGAGGCTGCTAGAGAAAATCTGGACACCGATAAGATGATAAAGGACTTGCTGCTGAGCGTGGTACAGGAACATTGCCCAGCTCCTGCAGGGAGCAACTCCGGCCCAGCAGGGCTGATCGGCTCCCTCTCAGCATCAGCCCATGAGCTTAATCTGACTTCAGCAGTCCCAGTGGGGTGTCTTCCCTCTGGGGTCCCCAGTGCTGAGGCTCGAGGCTGGGTGCAGGTTTGTTTGGCGGAGTGCCTGTGCCAAAAATCCTTCCCCAGAGCGCCGGGTGCTGGGAGCAGGTGCGGAGGCGGTGGCTGCCTGTGGCTCCCCTCTGGTCTGGAGTGGTGGGAGCCAAGAGCCCAGCTGGGCTCCTGCTGACTCTGTGGTGCAGGGAGAGGGGTTTTGTGGCTTTGCTGCAGGAGCCAGAGCTGCTCACAAGGGAAAGGGAGGTGATTCATTGGGCGCTGTGAGACTGAGGCTGCCTGGTCTCCTGATCCAGAGGAATATCTGAATGTGGGGGAGCCGTGCAGCAGGACGATGGCAGTCAGACAGGTTTCTAACTAGGCAGGTTACCAGAAAAAATGAGAAGCCGTGAACACCCCAGATAGTTAAAATACATGGTCAGTGCTGGACCCAGAGCATGGAAACTCCAAAAATACCCCTGAATTTTTGTTTGCTCAGAGGATACATCTGTGGCTGGATTCTTACCCTAAGCCGCCATGAGGATTTGCTTATTAAGGAGGATGTGCTGTTTGCTTGGCCTTTCCCTTCGCAGATGGGGAACTGATTCTATTGAAGTGGGCTTTAAATAATGAAATGGAAAGCAAAGGAAAGAAACAAAGTTGCACTCATTTAGCACAAGTCTGAGAAGCTGATCAAACCTAAGTAGTGAAAGGGCATGAGGAGAAATTATTTAATTTCCTGCTCTTTACTGGATAAGAGGAGTTGAAATATTTACAAATGGGCTGTTTGAACTAGCTGGTGTTATTGAAACCTGCAGAGAAGTTTCACATTTTTGAAATGTTATAAAAATGCTTGATTTTCACCAGGCAGAGCAGGCTGAACAAAACAGCAGGCAGGAGTGGCTGCCAGTTGGTAGCAAATCTGGAACACTTGCTGATTCATATTTATATAACAAAGGATGAGACAGGGTTGTCTGTTGCAGACCACCATCATTCCCTTGTTAGTGTTTGAAGAGGTCCCCTGCAGTCCATATTTCTCGTTCAAATCCCTGCCCACACTGGCCTTCCTGTTTACTCTTCCCTGGGTCCCCAGCCTTGCCAGCGCTTTCATCCTTCACACTAATGGCTACAGGTAACTGTTGGGGTGATTCATGGGCGTTACAGCTGAAGGAGAATATGCTGTGAAGTGGAGGGACTCTTTTTTTCCAGTCAATGATAAGTAAGAGTCAATCATGTTCCTTAACCTGTGTATTTCCCACAAAGGGACATATATTGACCAATGCTCATGGCCTGAACAATATGCTGACTTATTAATTTTCATGAGTTTTGTCAAAAGACCCATTAACTTGGGCAACACAAGGTCACTGTTGAGAAAGCTGGACAGGGGCTGCAAATTATTTAGCACAAAATTAAAAGGATTCTCTTATGCCCTGTTCATCCTTCTGTATTTTTCATCTCCACAAAATCGAGTTTGCTCTTCCTCTGGCTTTGTGTTCATAACAACTTGCAGAACTAGTTCCTGCAAGCAAATTTTTAAATGCTTTTGCATAACCATAGGTGCCAGCAATGGTACTGCAAAAACAATAGCACATGAATTACCCACTTAACAAAGGCACCTGGGAATACAAAAATACCCAAGGGACCCTTTCATTGAGTTAAATAAGAGAGAAAAAGAAGTCGCCTTAGCTATCAGAGTCAAGCACTAAGTGATTAGATTTAAGTGAAATATCAAGACTGGTATTCAGATAAAACTGTTCCCCTGTGGCCTTGAACTCTATGGCCTTTAAGTAATTTTCTTGCATCCACTGAGCATTTCTGAGGCACATAACCTGTGTCAAGTCCTCTTGAACTACTGGGAAATACTGGTGTGATTTTTTTTTTTTTTTTTTTTTTTCCTGGTGATCCCACCTATCCACCATGCCAAGGATGGCGTGGCAGAGAGGATGCCAGGGAAGCTGTATGGCTGCTGGCCCACAGCTGACTTGCAGGAGAAAGGTGTCTTGCAGGTTTGGATTTGTTTGTACCTGCCCATTTTTTTCCCAGGTAGAATGAGGTAAAGCTGGAATTGGGCTCTTAAAATAGGTTTTCTGCATTTAGATTTTCCTTCTATTGGATAGAACTTTTATTATAGGAAATAATGTGTAATAGAAAAAAATAGCATTAAAGAAGATACACCTTTAACAAGAGAAGCTCTCAAAATCCAGCTTGTCACCTGCCTCTCTCCGGTAGATGCAGAAATGAGATGCACATCAACTTGTACTCTACCCAAACACAGAATGGTTTTTGTCTCTAACCCATCCATGTGCATTTGTACACTAATTGGTTGTGTTATTTTGCTGGTTAACAAAATATATGCCTTATATAATACTGAACTTAAAAATTTCCTCGGGATTACACATTGGCTTTGCACGACTCCTGGGAAACCCAGGCTTACTTGACTAGTGCCTTAAACCAAAGGCATCCTAATTACCTAATTTACAAATATTTCAGACCTGACGTATTGATGCACCGCAAGGTTAATTGCTCTTCTTACTCAATTAGTAGGAACCTTATGCTCTTTATTACATTAAAGTGAGCCATTATCACTTTCTGCATTTTATATCTGTGGTTCAATAATGACAAAACTTTTATCTCGACTCTGCAAACCTTAATTGGTTTCTATCTGAATACCCAATTTCTGCACCAAACCCCAAGTGTCAGTATTTTGTCCATGTATATTTGCTCGGTGATTCCAAAATGGGATTCTTAAGTAGGGTTTATGTACATTTTCTCAAGAGACCTGAAGCAGGACATCTAGAAGATTTCATATTTCCACAAATTCATCCTCTCTGTAGTTACTGGCTTAGTTGGCTGTGAAAAGATAATTTTTACCCAGTAAATCAGAAATAGAGCTTATTAAACGTCTTTTTCTAGTATCTGCCAGATTCTATCTTCTTCCATAACTGGGGTGTTTTATTGAATACCTATTGATTTTTTTTTTTTGTGATTACTCAGATTTGTTGACCTGATCAAAGGGAATATTTTAGATATATTGGAAATCAACATTATAAACCTTTTATTTTGAAATCACCTTTCAATGGGAATGTATTCTACATTAAAAAAAAATCAAAATTAACACAATACATGTTGATTTAACCAACCACAATTCTTGGGAAACTTGTCTCTTCAAAAAAAAAGAAATTCAAAATTATTCTTGTGCTGTCCTTTGGAACATGTCTGCGGAACAACCTTGGAAATTAATTTTTTCCCTCTGGAAATAGAAATTCCCTTTTCTTCTCAAATTTAGTCAAAACCACTAAGTTGGCAGGTTTCCACCTTTGCTCTGCAGCTCCCAGTGGGGTGTACGATTTCCTCTGAAGGGTCTGTGTGAGACAACTCATAAAAACTGGGCCATCACTGACTGACTGAAATTCATTATCCCACTGCCTGTTTCTCAGCTGCAAAAGTCTGAAGCTGGCAAACTGGAAAACACAGTAGTTTTCAGGCTCCCAAGGCAACAATTTCTGATGATATGTTCCTATACACATTAGTAGATGCTGGAACAAATAATTTATAAGTAAATGGTGGTTGCTGTTGGAAGTCTTTTGATGCTGCATACTTATTACTGTCAGCGTCTGCTCTTTGTCATTGTTTGTTTAGTGTTTGGAGGATTTATGTCATTTCAAATCATCCTGCAGTAGCTGATAATGTTTTTGTTTAAGTAGGTTAACTTGTCTAAATAATGAAATACTTGCAGATGCTTTGACCCAAACTCAATTGAACACAGATGGGCTGTCTGTGATGAAAGAGGGAATCAATAGGATATTCCAGCCTGAATAAATCAGTGAGTCAGATTTCATCTTCCTGATGCTACACCTCTCTGATCTTTATCAATTCTGAAATAATAATATGCTCAGTTTGTATCCTAAAGAAAGGTAACATATTTTCCCTGTCCACCTTCCTGGCAGAGGTCATCCTGTGGTGCCTTCCGAGTGTTCCTGGGTTACAGACATGACTGAATAGCTGTCATTTTGCATGTTCGTTCCCTGCGTGTTACGTGCTCATCAGCATTTGAGTTTGCTGTTAGGGGATAGGGAGAAAAGTACAGAATTGTCAAATCCAAATTCATAATTCTAAGAGATTGAACATAAAAAGTTGTCTCCATACAGCAGGGCAGCTGTGAGGGGATGGGATCTGGCCAGGAGAGCTCACCTGGCAGCTGGTTCAGAGGGGAACGAAAGGTGTGTGTATGTCTTGGTTTGTCTCAGGATAAATATTCAGGACAACAGTTCCTCTGCTGGGAAGGAGCCCTGTGACATTATTGCACAAGTAGCAAGTCCCTCAATATCAGGGCATTCCTGCTCCAGGAGTTTTCCATCTATTTTGCCAGGTGAACAAAGTGCAGACTGTGTTGTGCTGAACTCAAGGCGGAGCTCTGATGCTCTGCTGAGGTAACAGAGTTGGGTTCCGGGCTCTGAACAGCAAGTTATCCATTGCTGTGTTTTTCCACCCTGCACTGAGGTTCCATAGACACTCTCCCATATTTAAATGGAAGCCCTGATCCTCTTTAGACAGCTTTAGGAAGAAAGTGTTTAGTTCTGTAGCTTCAAATCAACTCTTGTTAGTGTGTTACTGAGCAATCTCCTTGATTGTATTATTCTATTTAGAAAGAGCACCTCTGATTCTGCCTGCAGTGAATGTGCTTGTGCCTTCTAGTTTTCACTGTCATTTCATCTGAGCCACTTATCCCTTCAGTCAGGCTGCACATTCCTGGAAACAGAAGAGGAAAGCTCTGGAAAGGGTTGATTCTCTGTCATTCCCACAACTGAAAAGACATTTTTGTGGGCTTCTCCCTGGTGTTGTAGGGTCAAAGACTGGTGATGTAAATTGGAACTGATTGGAAGCAACTAGAATCTTGGTCAGGACTAGGAGTGGCCTTAAGAACCAAGTAAATAAACTTTCCTGAACCCAGAGCATCTCCCAAACTGGAGAGAATGAAACACTGCATCTTCACCTTTGCCTTTTCTACATATCTGGGTCTGCCATTCTAAAAAAAGAAATACAGTCATCAGAACAATAAATATCCTTCCAAAGTATTTTATTTCATCTGGAATTCTCAAAACATTTCTCAGGCCAGAGTCACCACCCAGCATCAAGTACCACAACATGATTTCTGTGCCTGTTTCACCAGTGCAGTAGTTACATGCCTAACTCACAGGAATCAACACATGCAATCCAATAACACTGCTCCTGGTGCTTTGTAGCAACCAGCTGTATGGTCAAAGGACAACATCCCCACTCTCCTCATTGCTTTCTTTGGGGCTATTTGTACTCAGTGAGGTGGATATTGAGCGGAGTTCAGCCCCCACTTTGCTATGATAAGGCAACTAGCAGTGCAAAAGTAGTTTTTAATGTGAGCCACAGCCTGTTGTAACTGCTCTGAGAAGTTCCAAATACCACCAGGGGAGCCTTGGTGCTGTTCCTGTCACACCTGGTCATCATTGCAGGTGCTCTCTGGAGCAAGGCTGTACTCAGAGGCACATCAACACACCCTTGCTGTGTGTGCTGGTGGATCTTCCAGACCCTCGGGTTATTTGTTTTCCTCTGTGTAATTTGGCTTTCTCAATATTTTTCTGAAGTATTTTCAAAATCAGTCAGGTCTCTACAATACAAGTTGCAAGCAAATTCTCTTTCATGTCTGTGGTATGGAGGCTTGCTATTATCCTGTAACATCTTATTTATGTTTTTCATGTGCCGTTTCTAAAGGGTTGTCAAATAACTGTCAATTATTTATTCACATCAGATGGAGCAGATGCAGAGGAATTGGTATCCACAGTTAAAAAGCACTACCTCAAAACTTTGTAGAAAAGAAATAATTCCAATTTTAAGCACCTTACCTTTTTCTCATGTTTTTTCCCCCATTTCTAAGCTTTTTAGCTTGGATTGATTACCATACACACTGCTGTAGGTGATTTCGTTTGAAGGTAGTTGAGTGAAAAATAAAGATTAATCTTGACTGAATTTTTAATCGTGTTCACAAATGAATTGCAGCCACCAAATATCAGCTGGTGTGGAAATGCAGTTATTAAGAGCATATGGAATTGAAACTGAGCCACTTGGTAATTTTGCCAGCTTAGGTAGCTCCTTAGACTTCTTCTATAAAATTATTCATTTGGGAAATGGTGAGTCTGTCTTTAAGGAAGCAGCATTGAGGGGAAACTTTATATATAGCAGTGTGTGATGATGGAAAAGAACAGGGGGTGAGAGAGTGAGCAGCACTGTTGGGAGACTGGTGAGGCTGCTTTCAAGCCTCTGTTCTTTCAGGTTTCTGTAGTAGCAAATCCCTTATTCCTATGGTGCAGCTTATTTTTATGTAAAATTGAGAGGGAGGCAGTGATAGGTGCCGTGTGATGCTTGGATAATGTCCTGATGGAGACCCAAAGCTGATGTAAATATGTATTTGAAAGGACTGAATGAAGTGGAATCACAGACGGCTTGGCTGATGTGTGTGGCATGAAGATGTGCTGTGTGGCAGCCCTTCAAGTTCCTCGCTGTAAATTGACATGCCTGGTGTTCCTGAAGCTCCAAGGGGACGGATTTGTCTCCTGCCTGTCACCCCTCCTAGGAGCAGCAGCCAGCTGCCTCATTCCCTCTCCTCTTGCACTGGATCTAACACTATTCATTGGGTACATGAAGCACCACTGACTCACCTCTGCCATGCCCAGTTCCACTTCTGTTAATCCTCTGAGATCCCAAAGGCCTTCCTGAATCATGGCACAATCCCTCTGAACTTTTGGCAGAAACATGGTCTGAGGGAGTTTCTTTGGGGACATTTTAACTTTCATTGCTGTGACTCAGTTATTTTGTACAGAAAAATTAGTGGTTTTGAGAATTCTTTAGAACGGTTCTGGTAGGATGCTGCTCCTCTTGAAATTACTGCAATGGTGATTAGTGATTCAAAGGAAGGTCAGTGTTTTTATTAACAAATCCTACCTCTAAATTTTGAGTCATTGTAGTCTGCCCAAATTAGCATTATACTATCAACCCACGACTTTCATTTCTGGTTTTTCATACCTTGGTTACTGCTTGGGTAAAATGTCTGAGTCTATTTGGTTTTCTGTATACCAAATCCAACTGACTGAAACTGGCAAATCTGAATCTCATTTTAATTTCTCCATTCTTACTTAAAAAGTTATAAATTGTTTGAGCTAGGAAAAAAAAAAATCTTCTCGTGGCAGTTTGTTTTCCTCACCCACAGACCATTTCAGGCAGTCTGTGATGAGGAGTCCCATCCTCTGTCTCTCCATGTTTCTAAAGGGCACATAGTTCGGGATTGAGTTCTCTTAGTGGTTTGTGTTGGTATTTACTGTCCCCTTCACTCCCCAGCCTAAGGAAAGCATTTGGAGGATCTTTTATCTTTTCACTTTAAAATCACCAAATAACCTTGCAGTGTTCATCCCTTTCCCTGTATTATCATTGCAGGCAGTGCTAAGATTCTAGGTGATTGAGTTTATTGATTTCTGAGTGATCTCTGGGGTGTTATTTAACATTCATGATCTGTAAGCATTGTGTAGACAGCCTGTGTTAGAGAATTTTTGTATTTATTATGCGTAAAACTACTGCTCTGCAAACTTCCCATTTCAGGAGGGGTCACAACGGACAACTTGCACAGTCTCTACAAACCACTTTGAATTTTCCAGAAATTAAAAAAAAAAAAACTATTAAAAATATTTGGAAAAGTATATTAAGAGCACATTTCCTTCTTATTTTCTACAGTAAGTCACTCAAGCCTAAGAGCATAGCCACATACTCATTTGGAATTGTCAGGGGAGGAAGGAAAACAAAACATGCTTTGTGTAGGGTATGTTTTTTCCATAAAAACATTATTTGGTATGGATAACACCTTGTTTTTATAATTTCTACATCAATACTTTCTAATTAATGCTGGTGTTTGAACTAATTTCTGAGCTATGTACTAACTCCAGAAATCGACTGCAAACCTTGACTTGCTTTGTTCCTCTCCCAAGCTCAACAATAGCATTTCATGAAGAAGTGTTTGCAAGTGTCATTTTGATATTCAAGGCTTCCTATCTTCTTTATGCCCTGGAGCAATGCTGCTGCTTACCAGGATGCCTTTCCCTTTCCACTTGTCTCTGAACTATTTTAGGCAGCAGCCAGGTAATGCTTTCCTCTAACAAAACGCCTCAGAGGGCTTGCCCTGAGCTGTAATGTTGCACTCTCTCTAAAGGATGCTCTTACAATGCAGTGACCAAAATGCCTTATGAAAACAACTCAGAAATATGTTATGCATCACGTTACTGCTGCTTTCCCACAGACCTTGACTTTTATCAAGTCAAAGCATGTCAAACAGCGCCGTGTCTATGAGCATGACGCACATTAAACTTGCCCCATTGGGTCACTCCATAAATCAAGTGTTAAAAATGCCAGGAGACTGCAAATCTGTCTGAAATCAATGGAATTTAACAATCTTAACAGGAAAAAATAAGAAAGGCAAGTTTTAATTCTTAACATCATGGACATTTTGGATCTTCTTCAGTGGGATCCTGCAGATGCAAGAAGGGTTGCTATCAGTCAGCTATTGCCCATCCTGGACTCTTAGAAGGCTTATGCCGTTCATTTTTCTGTTGCTTGTTTGGTTACAGTGATCACCAGGAGCAATGTTTTATGGGAAGAGGAATGGGGAGTTGTGCTAGACCTCGCACAAAATGCTCTTCAAGGCCAAGACTCGGATTGTCCACTTTGAGCAGGGAGCAAGCACAGAAATCTATTGAAGTAATTTGTTCATGTATTGAATGATTTTTTCCTTTTTCCCTGATCAAGTGTTTTCTCCTGCTTATCCTTGGCTGGGATCTTCAGTCTCTCACATGATGTAAACAGCAGCCAGCCAACCAAGAGCTACATCTATCTTGTCTGTCATTAACTTTCCACTTTCCCATCTGCCATCAAACTGGGCTGTGGATCCTGGAAATATCAGTCTGATCTGTCAGCAGCTTCCCTCTGTTTCTCCTAGTCAGTAAAATCACAGATTGCTATTTTTTTTGTTCTCATACAATGATGTTTTTCTAGTATTCTATGCAATCTTGAATCTGTCTGCTGTAGGTTTTTCATCTTGCTACGACTATGTTGCAATTAGTCAGGAGTCAGCTTTTAAGCGTTGACTCAGCTTTCCCATAGTTCAGAGGGTTCATCTGTCTTTAACACAAGCCATACCCATAGGGGAATATGATCAACCACTTACACTACCATGGTTTTCATAGGTACTGGTTTTGTTTCTAATATGATTCCCTCATTTTATAGTATGGGGATTGCTTATCTCAATTTTTGCTGGCGGTTGTTGGATTTTAATACATTTTATTAGCTCCTAATAATATTTGGTTTACTTTAAAAACAATGTTTGGAAACCTTAATTTCAATATTACTGCATAAAGCTAAATTATGAAGCTGGGCCAGTTCATTGGGATTTGGGACAACTGAGCCATTTTTGCTCTTTTAACAGATTTTTTTTCTGTAGTTACTGGAAAGCTTAACCAGTTAAGGTTAAAATAACATTTCAAGATGACGGGGCAAATCACCTACAAAAACACAATGAAAAGTGATTGGAAGTGTGTGGTGTGATAAAAGACCCAGGGCACTGCTATTGGATGACAAGCTTTTGTAACAAACGGGAGCGAGGTCAAAGGCAGAACCACCAATGATTAAGACATATTGCTGCAGAAACAGGAAATCTTTTGGGAAGCATGTGATCTTGAGCTAAATGCCAATAAATGTAACAAAAAGTAGACAAGATACGTGTTAAAAAGATGAACAAGGGGGATTCATGGGCTCTGTGGAGAGCATTCAGGAAAAGAGAATTCTTGTGACATTGTGGTAGACCTTTATCCAGCAGCGTAAGAGGCAGCAGTGCTGGTACAAACAGGTACTGCAAATAGAGGAAACCACTCACTGGAATCCACTTGTGTCTCAAAAAGCACTTGTGCCACTTCCTCATGCCTTTGTGATTGGTTTTGCTGTGGCATAAGTGTTGCTTGATGCATCCAGTGCAGTCGAGTGCAAGGACAGACAAGTGACTGAGGATATTCTTTGTTTTCTTTCTCCCTCACAGTATGCTTAGATCCATATCCCCACAAAGGCAGAAAATTATGAGAATTCCTTGTAAACTGAGAAATTTGTCACTCTATTTAGCGAGGCAATTAAGGTAAATGGTAACAAGCTTGGCATCAAATGAACATGAACCAGGGAAATGTAGATATGGAAGACAAATTGTTTATAAAGATACTTTATTTTAGATTTTCTACTCTTTCTTTGAAAGTAATATCAACTGAGCATTTCAATGCATTTTAACTGGTGTATTTTTTTGTGAATATGAAGAACAGGTAAAGATTTTTTTTTGTTTTCCCCTGCATGGCCATACTTAACCAGGCTTTTTCCTTAGAAGTGGCACCTTTCAAACAGCTGCAATACTGCCAGCTGTATTCTTACTGTGCCCTTATGTCAACACAACCCAGTGCTTAAAATTTGTACTATTCTTTCATTCTGGCAGAAGTTGTTTTCTTCGCACTCTTCATTATTTTTAAGCCATTGAACTCTCATTCCTACAAATTCTAAAATTGCCCAAAGGCCAAGCAAAGCAAGAGCACTGATTTGCCATTGGCAGTGGGAAGGGTGAGTGTTTTCATTGGTACTGGATTCATGGCACAAAGTCAATAATAAAACAATATTTATAGAACTTGGAGATGATTGTAAACATACTTCAAAAAA
>WEKX01019057.1:0-23115 GCA_013390025.1 Pitta sordida
TCTGCAAACTTGTTGATGACAGACTCAGTTCCCTTGTCCATATCGTTAATAAAGACGTTGAACAGTGCCGGGCCTAACACTGACCCCTGTGGGACTCCACTAGTGACTGGATGCCTGCTGGATGTGGCACCATTCACCAACACTCTCTGTGCTTGTCCATCCAACTTATTCCTAATCCAACATAAAATGCTTCTGTCCAGTCCATGCTCTAAGAGTTTCTCCTGAAGCTTATTATGGGAAACAGTGTCAAAGGCTTTGCTAAGATCTAAGTACACAGCATCCACGGCCTTTTTTTTCATCAACCAGGCGAGTCACCAGATGATAAAAGGAGATCAGGTTGGTCAGGCAAGACCTACCACTCCTAAATCCGTGCTGACTTGTTCAAATGTCACGGTCATTTTGCAGTTACTGCGTGATAGTACACAAGACTATCTGTTCCATGACTTTGCTCGGGTCTGAGGTCAGGCCTTCAGCCTTCAGGCACTTCTGCTAATCACCATGTCGCTCAAATAAGAAAAATATTGTCTCAACATTGGTATCAGGGACTTGGACAATGCAAGGTACACTGAAAACTTAATCTAAGATCTTGATCAGCCTACCTTGCAAAGTGCTGGTCCCTGGACTGTGACTGGAGTGCGATTCCTATGGAAAATTAAGGTGCAAATACCCCAGAACAATAAGCAGTGGAGTGCCCAGTGTGCTGCACCCTTCTCTGATATGGGGGAATGAAATAAACCATGCTGTACCTATTCTCCAAGAATCAAGGAACCATAAAAACCTGCTGTCCGAGAAGCAACGTGAAAACAATGATCATGACAATGGATCTGTGAGGGACGCCTTGGAGGATATCGTTGTGGCGGTAGCTATACTTTCTTGTCTCTCTCTCTTTCTCTTTTCTTTCACCCTTTCATCTATCACACTGCTACTTTACGGACACTTAATAAAGTTTCACTTTTTGATCAAAGCTAAACCCTCTCTCAGAATTTTGTTTTGCACTCTGAGATCCTGCAAACGAACCATCACACGTCCAGCCTAGCTGACTGGACCGTGACACCATGATAGAGCAAAGATTTTTAAGAGTGGCCTCAGAGTGACGCCAGCCATCTACCTGGGAACTTGAGTGTATGAACTTGTGAGGGCCCATGGACATTTGTGCATCCATTTTCCTTAAGTACTCCCTGAGCTGCTCCTCTTACATCAAGGCTATACCTGCCTTGTTCTAGACTTTCTCCCTGCTCTCTGCACCTGAAAGTCTTATTACCAGGACTCAGTATCTGAGACTTTTCCATGTCAAGTCCATGTCCATTCAGCAATGTCCTCATATTTTCTCTAGTCTTTCTTTTGTCACCTAAGTACTTATGTAAACTCTTCTTACTGTCTTTGACATCTTGGGAAAGATTATAGTTGGCTGAACCACCACAGAGCCAGGATTGATCAACATGGAGAAGCAAATGTTCCGGGGAGACCTCGTTGTAACCTTCCAGTACTTGAAAGGAGTATATAGAAAAGGCAGAGAGTGAATTTTTACATAAGCAGATAGGGACAAGACAAGGCGGAGCAGTTTTAAAGTAAAAGAGGACAAATTTATGTTAGCTATTATGAAGAAATTCTTTACTCAGAGGGTGGTGAGACCCTGGCATAGATTGTCCAGATAAGCTGTGAATATCCCAGTCCTGAAAGTGTCCAAAGCCAGGTTTGATAGGGCCCCGAGCAACCTCATTTAGTGGGTGGCATCCCTGTCCATGGCCAGAGGATTGGAACAAGATGATCTTTAAGGTTTCTTCCAACCCAAACCATTCTGCAACTATATGACTCAATCCCATTTCGGCTTTGACTTTCCTAAGTTCATCCCTGCATGCACAGACAGTGTCTCGCAGGTTCCTCTGAGGTTACCTGACCTTGCTTCCACTCTCCATATGCTGCCTGTTTGTTTCTTGAGTTTTGACAGAATCCTGTTCATCCCCTCAGTTCTCCTGGAATCTTCTTTACCTGAATCTTCTTTACCATCATGATCATGTGCCTCAATAAAGGCAAATGATAAAATTACTCATTGCTATTTAGTTTCACATATTTGAGTCTTACAAATTAGAGCTCTGTCAGTTAAATACTTCTGGCATTGGTATCTCAGGAATGTCCTTGATGACAAAAAATGATTCTCAGTGGGAAATAGAATAGATGTGAGAGAAGTTTGTGATACAGTCTTGCCTCCCCATTCACGAGTTACGGGTCTCATGGGGGTCCTGCGAATCACCCAATCCACCAGCATGAATATGCACGTATGCCACGCTCATTATTGCTGCTGTGATGGGGAAGCTTGCCCCAGGACCACAGCAGGACAGGGGCTCGGCAGTTCCTACTCTCAGGCTGTCCCTGGAAAGGTGCTGGCGAGGACAAATGCTTCAGAGCACCTCATGCTAGGACATCCAGGAGCAGAAGCGGCGGGACACATGGACAGGTGGGGTAGAGGGGGAAGGGGAGACTAGCTCATGCTGCAGTTCCTATGTAGGAGGCTGCAAAGCTGCAGGAGCGCTTTCCCTGGGGCTATGTCTATGACCAGGCTCACCGGAGGGATACAGAGCACCCAGCACTTGCATTCCACCACTGTTAGCACATCTATCAGCATTGCCTCCCCTACCTGTAGCTATAGAAATGGTAGCAGAGACACGTACACACACAGAGGCAGTCCCTGCTCCTGCAGTCACTCCCAATAGGACTCGTTCTCCAGTTCTTTCACCATCCTTGTCATCCTTCTCTGGACCCTCTCAAGCAGTTCAACACCTTTCTTAAACTGAAGGTAGAACTAGAAATTATATAGGATAATGTCAAAAGATTAGTACTATTTTCTTTGATAAATGAAGATATATTTTTGACTTTTTATTCCTTTTATGGGAAGAAATAAGAACTGACGGGAAAATAAGCACTACTAAAGTGAAGAATTTTTCAATTAATTTATTTATTCTGTAAATATCATTGTCAGAGAGCTCTTTGAATGCCAAAAGCAAAACTGGTCCTAAATTGATTAAATCAAAGGAACAATGATCTAGCAAAAACTCTTGTACACAGTCATGAGTCCTCCTATGAATCTCTGAACTCAGGGTTTCCAGAATGTTGGAAGATACACAGATTAATGTTATAGTTATACCTTGGTCCATCGCGCTTGTCATATTTGCATCCTCAGCGACTCATGGATTTTTTATCCCAAGCCTTACGCAGTAATTCATGGTTCGGTGTATAATTCCCCGGGATGTTGCAGTCCCACACTGCAGCCCCTGCCAGGAGTCTTTAACTGTAACACAGAGATCCATGTGGGGTGCAGTTCTGGCCGCAGCAGCCTCGCCAAACGTGCCACAGCAGGGGGGCTCTCCTGCTCCTGATAGCCCGCATTTAAAGGGAAAACATTCCTGCTCCTACTCGCCCAGCACCTTAAGGAGCCCCTGGATGTTGCAGTGCTGCAAAATTTCTCATATTTCTGGCAATAATTTGCCATAATAATTTTCAACCTGAAATTGCAGGTTTAATATTCCACGGGAGGGTCATAAGACTCAAAACCCATGAATCCGGAGGCATGGCTATATATTTACAGAGATGGGATACAACTTAAGAAGCCCTTAAAATGCTTCAAGTTGGTTATTCTCACTGAGATATTGTGTTGTATTACGTTATAACTGAAGGAAGTTAAACAGAATAATATTTAATAATTTGATTAAGTTAAGCAGTACAGACAACAGTGAAATCCACGTATCATATCCAAGGTCTGCAAGTAGAGAGGTCTGTGAAAGGACGACTGTCATCAGACTTATGATGGCCTCAGAAAAAGTTAAGGTATGCAACCAAATATCACTGTGTTTGCCCAGTGAATGGTTGTCCCTGCTCCCCTAGCTCAGATTCATGGAGCATCTATGACTTACAGTTAGCTGTGGTTATCCTCATTCCTCTAGTCATCATTAGCTGCATGTCCTGCCTCAGGAATCTTCCCATATTATTTATAGGAGATTTTTTTCACATAGCTAGTAAGAGACCAAAATTTTCTAATTATATCTAGTAACATCACTTTCCAGCTTTCCGTTTATTCACTTTGCCAGACAATGCTTTGCCAAAAACAAGGTTTGCCAAAAATACTTTGCCCAAAGACAGAGGAGGCATCTGCAGCATGTGCTGGCCGGACTCTATATAAGAGTCCATGAATCTGGGCTATCCTGTCTCCAGAGAAAACTTCATGGTAAGTGCATGTCTGTGGCTGACAGAAAGGGACAGCGTCCCTGCAGTCCATGTCCCATTTCACCTCTGCTGTGTTGTATCTTTACCTGCAAGGATTTGATATCTGTAAGATAGAGCATGTTGTATTTTCCTTTTGTGACCTGCCTGTGGAATTATGTGCAGCAGTAACAAGAGATTTGCATTTCTGCTTTACAGTACTGATAATCTTCCAGCCTGCAAGGCATTTTCTCGCAGCATAAGAGGTAAGAGCCTAATTTACTCACTCTTTATGGGACAAAAAGGTAGAAGAATACTGTAGAACAGATTTCTTCATGGCTACAGATTTCTGTACCATTTTGTAGACAATTGCTGCATGCCCATATGTTCCTGGCTACTGCTCCCTTATGGCAAATTAAACATGTTGATGGTTGGGAAGGCTTCTCATGGCAAGCAAGGTTTCCAGAGTGGCTGTGCCCGAAGCCACTAGCCACTGATGTCATGCCAGGAAATGCTTCTTGGGGATTCCTCGTGTTTAATTATGGAACAGTGAGGTAAATGATCTGCTCTGCCATGAAGTCCAGACAGACAGAGCTAGCCAACAGAACAGATTGTTGCAAAATCTTACAGACCTGTTACAAATTATACGTATTACTGTATATGAAACCGCCAAAAAATGTATATGAAAATACTTTTCAGATGATCTGCATGTGGTTTTCCTATTAGGAAACCTGGTAAAAATGCAAAGATGACTAACCAGTTAACCAACCAAGGAGAAAAGAATAGGTGTGTGCTCCTTCTATTCCTATGAAATAAAACAGAGTAAAATGGAGGACTTGCATGTTACTAGGAGTTGTTGTAAATATTTTGTTACTAGGACCTGTTTTAAACATTTGTCAACATTTTTCTTATTTAGGTAACTAAAAGTTATGACATTACATCTAATTAAGCTCTCTGTTTGCCTAACTTCCTAGGAATTCAGATACTGTCTATTTCTGGATATGTGCTATTTCTTTGGAAATCCAGTACTGCATTTAGATATTCAATTTTTATTTATGAATTCTTAAATTAAGGTTTCTAGCATTGCCTGTAGTTGTTCTCACAAACAATTAACATACATAGAAATAATTGGTCAAGCAGTATTTTACCCTAATGTATTATCTCTCCTAATTTCTCATGTGCTACTTCCCTGGGTTAAGTCACTTGCAATAGATCTGTACCATTGCCAAAGAAATATTAGTGAAGTAGATTTAAGGTGAGAGCTATTGTAAAATTTTAGCATGAAATCAAATAAGAAGTGAAATATAATTTATACAATTAAATTTTTGGACAATGGAACATGAGTGAAAGTCTTACTTTGTTCAGACAGAACAAACCTCTAACATTTCCAGTATAATTTTCACAGATCATTGAAACAGTTCCATTGTCCAGAGACAGGATTATTTCTGTGTGTATCTTTCTATTTAAACCCAGAAACAAATTTGTATGTATCTCTAAGATATCTAAAAATACATTGATAAAGCAAACAGGGTCTAGCTAGCCCAGACTAGCACAACTAGCACAGACAGCATTCATGGACAGCTTGAAAAACAGGAAAGTGGTTTTACACATTTACCCACACTTTAAAATCACAACCTATTTTTAAAAATCAGGTGGCTGGAATCTGAGTTTCCTTTAGCCTGAAAGGCTTAGGTTTGTTCCACACATGCTTTAGGTTGCCTTTGTCACAAGCTTGGAGGGCAATTCGTCATCAGACGACTGACCTTTCTGCTGGAGGAGGTGTGCCAGTGTGAAACCAAGAAGGCAGCATCCATCAGTAGGGCAGGAGGATGAGCAGGATGGCAGTTTCTAGAAGGATGCCGTTGTTTAACATCTACACTTGTTTCTGTCCATAAAACTCCCTGTTAAGTGACACAAAAAGAGAGGTGCACACCTTATTTCAAAGACTGATGTTATGATTCTGAGCTGCTTAAATGGTGTGGGATGAGAAGCAAACAAGAAGTGAATGATTCAGAGCACCAGCAGAAGACATTTTTCACTAGAACAACTTCTGGACTCACATTTCTCTTTTGTGTATATGCCAGCAAGGCTTTTAATATCTTTATGGTTTGTTTAGTGGTGTGAACATTCTCTTCCTGTTGCATGTGGCCTGACTGATGGTTCAGTTTTGCTTTGGAACCCAGTAATTAATATTACAGAATCACAGAATCACAGAATATTCTGAGTTGGAAGGGACCCACAAGGATCATCGAGTCCAACTCTTAACACTGTCTCCCTGGCGTGAATTGAACCCGGGTCTCCCACATGCCAGGTGGGGACATTTTACCACTGTACTAAAGTGGATTTCCACTTGGAGAAGGATACAAAAGCATTCACAACATTATTTAAACCTTTCAGCTTACTAAATTAACATTGCTCTATTACTGTTGCATTTAATCCTTGCAGCACTTCTCCACAAATGCTTTCATTTAAAATTTTCCTGATGATATCTCCAATCTCCTGGAGCTTTTCAATCTAACTGGAAAGAACAATTTTTGAGGAGGAATTAGGGGACCCTAGAATTTAGTAGTTGCCCTGCTCATCTTGAAAAGTTGTAAGCAACTTAGCCATTTACCAAGGTTATACAGATGTAAAGAAATGTAAAAAGAAACACAAATTTTTCAGTTGGCACCTTTCAAACTTTGAATCACATTATAGAATACATCAGTGCTAGAAAGGTAACAATGCTAAGAGCTTGATATTTATCATCACCATTCACAGCTTAAATGATGCAAGGAATGCATCCTCAGGAACTGGGTAGATGACATCAAACAGAGGGACTTGTGAAAATGCTGCAGAGCAATGCTACCTCAAAGATCCTGAAACGACTTTGTCCTGGAGTCAACAGGAAATTCATGCATTTTAGAAAATGCAGTATAAAATCCTGTATGTCAGAAATAATAGCCCCATGCAACAGGTTATGTCCTTTGGCTGGAAAACAGCATTGCAGAAGAGGGTCCTGCGTCCTGGTGCATGTGTCAGAGTGTGCCTTTGGAGGAATGAAGGTCAACAGCACAGTGTCAGGCATTCACAACAGCATAGCCAGCAGGAAAAGAGAAGGGATTCTTTCCCTGACTTCAACTCCCGTGTCTGGAGCACTGTATTTAGTTAGCTGTTTCCTAGTATCAGGAAAGATGGTGACATTGTGGAATCAGTCCAGTGGACATCCTCCAACATGGATAGAAGAAAACTATATACATGAAGAGGCTGAAAGGTGAAGTTCACCCTTGTCTAAGCTGGGGATGAAACTAAAAAGTGGTTGTCTTTTTATCTTGTTATTGTTACAAAAAGGAGATGATTATATCATGGAAAGACACAGACTCTTATCAGATGGGCATAGTGAAAGGCTGAGGGATAATAAACTTAGGTTTCAGCCATAGAAATTTTGTTTAGGTAATAAATAACTGGGGACAAATCACTATGGGGACATCAGACAATAAAGTGGGAAATATCTATTCTTGGACACAATAAAAAGTTCACGAGAAAGGGATCTTGAAACCTGGGTCCAACACTTGCCCTGACTGCACAGAAAGGTGAACCAACAAACTGCCTGAGTTTCTTCCCAAATCCTACATTCCATTTTACTACTGGAGTCTATCAATAAACTGTGTGGCATCAAAAAATATTAACTCCTGTTGGTAACATATTGGTTCTTCCACAGTGTTTTCTACTGACTGGCTCAACCAAATAGTGCAACCATGTCATCAGATGCTGAGATGGCCATTTTTGGGGCTGCGGCTCCTTACCTCCGGAAGTCAGAGAAGGAGAGAATCGAGGCCCAGAACAAACCTTTTGATGCCAAGACATCTGTCTTTGTGGTACATGCAAAGGAATCCTTTGTGAAAGGGACCATCCAGAGCAAGGAATCAGGGAAAGTCACTGTCAAGACTGAAGCAGGAGAGGTAGGTAAAATGCTAGATTTACAAAATGTTTCAGTCCCACTCTGACTCTGAACTGACATGCATGTCCATTCGTGCCCTCTGACAGACCCTGACTGTGAAGGAAGATCAAATCTTCTCCATGAACCCCCCCAAGTATGACAAAATCGAGGACATGGCCATGATGACCCACCTCCATGAACCCGCTGTGCTGTACAACCTCAAAGAGCGTTACGCAGCCTGGATGATCTACGTAAGTGGCAGCAGCAGCTTCCTTTGGGCAGCTGCAGGAACTGCTCTGCCAGGCTCAGGGCAAGCCAGCGTGCTGTCTCCCTTCCTCACAGACCTACTCGGGGCTCTTCTGCGTCACTGTCAACCCCTACAAGTGGCTGCCCGTGTACAACCCAGAGGTGGTGTTGGCCTACCGAGGCAAGAAGCGCCAGGAGGCCCCTCCACACATCTTCTCCATCTCTGACAATGCCTATCAGTTCATGCTGACTGGTGAGTGGCTCCCAGGGTGATTTCATCAAAAAGACACCTCAAAAATGTCCACTGAGTTTGCCTGATAAGTCTGATGATACTTTTCTCTGTTCTTCATTCATTAAGGCTACTTTCTTCTGTTTCTTCCCTAGATCGGGAAAATCAGTCAATCCTGATCACGTACGTACACCCCCTGCTTGGGTCCCTGTGGGTCTGCCCAGGGCCAGAGCATTTCCTGCTTGACCACACGCTCTCTGCTTCTCTCCTTGCTTGGACAGCGGAGAATCCGGGGCCGGGAAGACTGTGAACACAAAGCGTGTCATCCAGTACTTTGCAACAATTGCAGCCAGTGGAGACAAGAAAAAGGAGGAGCAGACATCAGGCAAAATGCAGGTAAATTACACAGGCTGGTATCAGTGTTTCCCTCTGACATGATTTTCTTGGAAAGGATAACCAGCAACAACTTTCTCTTGCAGGGAACGCTTGAGGATCAAATCATCAGCGCCAACCCGCTGCTGGAGGCCTTTGGAAATGCCAAAACTGTGAGGAATGACAACTCCTCACGCTTTGTGAGTTTTTGTTCCAAAAAGAAGTCATCTATAAGGGAATAAGGATGTAAGAACAGAAGCTATCACTTCTGAAGTGTCACAGTCAGATGAACTGTGAAATGTCACAGTCAGATGAACTTAGTTCGTTGAACTAATATTTTCCTCATTTTTTACCAACTAGAAATTAACCAGGTAATCTAATTAAAAATACGTCTTTAGAAGTACAATACAGCACACAAAGGGGGATCATTTAAATAAGTTTAATTATCTATGGTATCTATTCTCACAACTCAGAATTTAACAGCTTGTCAGTCTATTTTCTACCACCCCCAAAAATCTCATGTAACATTTACACCACCACAGTATGGTCTCTGACTAAAAAATGGCTTTCACTATATCCGTCTGTTTGAATTGCAACATAAATGACCCTTCTTAGTGGTTTTCTCACTCCTGTGTATTCATGGTTATCCATTAAATAATCATGGATAATAACGCTGAGGCCTTTACACTAGTACAGTAATCCCTCAAATTTTGTGGATCAGTTTCAGAAAGGTGTTGCAAGGAGCAAAATCTGTGAAGTAGCGGTAAATACAGGAGAAACGGTAAATATGTTAAAGCTGGTAAAGACACAGGAGAAAAACCTGCCATGTATTGAAGCAGCAAATGGTGAACCGTGAAGTATTGAAAGATTACTGTATTCCCAATATAGACAGTTCCCTGAATTTACTTTTGTCTTGTTTTGCTTTTTTAGAGAAAAAATAAAACTAAAACAACTTCCAAGTTCAAAGCATATATTCTCTGGAGAATATCTCAATGAAATTCCAAAATGCTTTTTTTTCTTTCGCCTCCAAAGGGCAAATTTATTCGAATACACTTTGGTGCCACAGGCAAACTGGCTTCTGCAGATATTGAAACATGTAAGAGATGCTACTAGACTGATCATATTGCTTCCTCCCATTCCACGACAGTATTCTTTCTCAGGCCTAACTTTGTCGTACTATCCTTGCCAGATCTGCTGGAGAAGTCCAGAGTCACTTTCCAACTCAAGGCAGAAAGAAGCTACCACATCTTTTATCAGATCATGTCCAACAAGAAGCCGGAGCTCATTGGTAGGAAGCATTATGAAGTGTTTGATGGAATCTGCATGTGTTTAACATTTATCTTCATTCTCACACACAGATATGTCTATTCCCCTTTTCAGACATGCTCCTCATCACCACCAACCCATATGACTATCAGTTTGTGAGTCAAGGGGAGATCACTGTTGCCAGCATTAATGACCAGGAGGAGCTGATGGCTACAGATGTGAGTGTCACAAAAGCTCATTGGGATGGTGAAGTTCCTTTTCATGGCTCAGAGGTTTATTTGTCTGATTCTGCTACCAGAGTGCCATTGACATCCTGGGTTTCACTGCTGATGAAAGAACAGCCATCTACAAGCTGACAGGGGCTGTCATGCACTATGGGAACCTGAAGTTCAAGCAGAAACAACGAGAGGAGCAGGCAGAGCCTGATGGCACAGAAGGTATTTACAAAATCTAGAACTCCCAATAACAGAAACATAGCTGGCTGTCAGCATTTAGGTGTTTTACTCCAATTTATTTTCACAAAAATATAAATTTCAGTTTTCAGAATATTATAAATTTCAGTTTTCAGAATATTATAAATTTCCCTGTAAGATATCACAAAATTTCAGTGCTGAATCCTACAATTACTTCTTACAGGACATCCACTTACAATTCTCACTTCTCCTATGTCATTTTCTCCCTCTCTCTGTGTTCAGTTGCTGACAAGGCTGCCTACTTAATGGGTCTGAACTCAGCAGACCTGCTCAAGGCCCTCTGTTACCCCCGAGTCAAGGTGGGGAATGAATATGTGACCAAGGGCCAAACTGTGCAGCAGGTAAAAGTCAATCTGGTAAGCTTTGTGTTGATTTACGCTCTTTACTTTGTGAACTATTTTCCTTCTGGTCTATTCTTCTTTGTTTTAGGTTTACAATGCAGTGGGTGCCCTGGCAAAGGCTGTCTACGAGAAGATGTTCCTGTGGATGGTTGTTCGTATCAACCAACAGCTGGATACGAAGCAGCCCAGGCAGTACTTCATTGGTGTCCTGGACATTGCTGGTTTCGAGATCTTTGATGTGAGTAACACAGAAAACATTGTATAACCTTGAAAAGCCAATTAATTATCAAGAGATATTGGAGCTTAATGGTGGGAATCTTTTTGAAGCATTCCATTCTCTTCCAATTTCAATTTAGTATTGCAGTGTTTGGAAAGCTTTAATTTGTTCTTTTCTGGAAATATTTTCCTTTCTTGTATATGTCAGGTTTTTTTCCCCAGCACAAGCCATGAGCTGCATGTAATAGCTTTATGAGATGCACAAGGACAAACTATTAACACCAATGTTACGTTTTGTCAATATTTTGAAATTAATATTTAAAAAAATTATCTGAGTCCAAGCCAGGAATGGCAAACACTGACAATGTCTCATTTTTTTTCATAAGGACAATGAAAAAATTCACATAATATGAGAAAAAAAAATTATGTAAACTGTGTCTTGATAGGAATAAAACTATCAAATAATTTGTGAATTTGATTTAAAAGTAAATCATATACTTAAACATCATCCAAGTAGTAAAGCAAACAAAAAGAAGCTGAAAATCCCCTCCAACCAAATAAAAAAAGACCTGTTAAAATAGTTCATTGGGCACTTTAACATTAAAAAAATACGTATTTGTGTTACTTGGGCATCCCAGCATGGGATTCTGATATGGGATTCTGAGTGTGAAGGAGATATATACATATATATATATATATAGAGAGAGAGAGGCAGCTCTTCATCCTGGGAATTAGTAAATCTTATCTTTGATTTTTCTTTGGGTAGTTCAACAGCCTGGAGCAGCTGTGCATCAACTTCACCAATGAGAAACTGCAACAGTTCTTCAACCACCACATGTTTGTGCTGGAGCAGGAGGAGTACAAGAAGGAGGGCATTGAATGGGAGTTCATTGACTTTGGGATGGACCTGGCTGCCTGCATCGAGCTCATTGAGAAGGTGTGCAGATTACACTTATAATTTTATTTTCTTAGTGACAGAATTTCAGAAATTTTCTTTGTCCTTACTTTTTCTTGCTGTAATGCTTCACAAATGTATCTACTGGTATTATCCATTTATGTTCCTGGCTATTTTTATTCAAATAGTACCTTTTTATTTCATATACTGTATTTATTCAGAAGGTAAGTGCTAAAGACCTTCACGACTAGGTTACAAATCATGTACCTTTAGGTATCCATTAACTGCACTGCTATGTACATTTAAAAAAACATCATTTTTCTTGGATGGCAATAGAAGAATTAATGCAATCACACATAATCAGATGACAAGGATTCTCTGCAGGTGCATTTTCTAGTTTACAGAGATGAATGATCTCTATTCAGGAATCTAGACAATTTCAATAATATGATTTGCATACTAACTGTGATTTCTGAAACATAATTTCTAAGAAAAATCATAGGTGCATATAGGAAAAAAGTACAGGATGAACAGGGATAAATAAAAACATCACTATGATCAGACACTGTTTTGTGTAGTATCCTCTTGTATAGGAATGGAACAATAGAGATATATCATCAAAAAATCAGATTTTGGGAAGTAGCTGAAAGATCTGTTCATTCAGTGAGACCATTCAAATTAGTTTGTTAAGGAATTAATGTGAAAAAAATGGCCTTTCAGTTCATCAGTTTCAAAATTATTTAGAAAGTTTTGTGTGATTCTTGTAACACTAGCACCCATGAAATGAATTAGTTTCAGATACAAATTTGTATTTTGTCTAGAACCATGAGAGCAAAGATTAACAAACGTTTGATTTATTTTTGATTCAAAAATTCCATTAATCTCATGGTTTTCTGTGCCTCAGTGCAGTTCCCTTTTGGAGGCAGACCTGCATTTCATCACTATTATTTTTTGCTGCTTCCCCCAGCCCATGGGCATCTTCTCCATCCTGGAAGAGGAGTGCATGTTCCCCAAGGCAACTGACACCTCTTTCAAGAACAAGCTCTATGACCAGCACCTGGGCAAGTCCAACAATTTCCAGAAGCCCAAACCTGGCAAAGGCAAGGCTGAGGCCCACTTCTCCCTGGTGCACTATGCTGGGACAGTGGACTACAACATCTCTGGGTGGCTGGAGAAGAACAAGGACCCTCTGAATGAAACTGTCATTGGGCTGTACCAGAAATCATCTGTGAAAACCCTGGCCTTACTCTTTGCCTCTGCTGGAGGAGAGGCAGGTCAGTTCTCTCAAATGTCATCCCTCTGATACACAGTGACTGAGCCCCAAAGCAAGAGATGTCTCATATTCACCTTTTCAGAGGCCAGTGGTGGTGGTGGTGGTGGCAAGAAGGGTGCCAAGAAGAAGGGTTCCTCTTTCCAGACTGTCTCAGCTCTTTTCCGAGTATGTGAACACCTTATGTTTTCATTTATGTAAAGAATTATTCTGCATTTTTAACATGCTCAGACATAGTAAAAAAGTAAAAAGAATCCCAACTAATTAATCAATAAGCAGAGATTGCAAATACAAAGAACTTCTCTTTAGACCATCATTAAAAATAAAAATAAAAATCTTATGGAATGAAAAATGGGTCTGTAAAGACCTAAACTTACACTTAATGTAAACATAGTTATCTCATAAAAATGCCCACTTTCTATTTTTCGTTGGGTTGATGGTAACATTTTTTCTTATCCTACAATGTGATGTTTCATGTTCAGAGTCAGAGAGGATTGAGCTATTGATTGATCTATTCTCGATAGTTAATTTTCGTCCCAGTATATCTCCATTGATGGGCCTTTCATGCTAAGTTCAAACAGTGCAAAGGGGTTTTTTTTCCACCTTTCTTAAACACACTCACTAAGTCATGAACCCATAGGAGAATCTCAACAAGCTGATGACCAACCTGCGGAGCACTCACCCACATTTTGTGCGCTGCATCATCCCCAATGAGACTAAAACACCCGGTAAGATGCTCAAGGAGGCTGAGAGCTTCCTCTGATAGATCTATTCCCCTCTGCACTGGAATCAGTGCCATCCATTTCTGCTTTGCATTGTTCAGGTGCCATGGAACATGAACTGGTGCTGCACCAGCTGCGCTGTAATGGTGTGTTGGAAGGGATCAGGATTTGCAGGAAAGGGTTCCCCAGCAGAGTCCTCTATGCTGACTTCAAACAGAGGTAAGAGCTATGAAATGAAGAGCATCAGGTGTCCTCACTGACTGCTGTCACACAATTCACCTTTTATGGGGTCTCTGAGTACAGAAACACAGTGGAGCACAAAACAATCATTACAAGATTAATAAATGCAGTTTGGGATGTAGCTAAAACATGTTTTTAGGTAAAAATTACAAACTCTATCTGAGGTCTTTGGCCACTCTACCAGACAGTTTCAGGGGCAAAGGCTTTTTCTCCTATACACATAGTGACAATGATCCTCTTGAGCCATTTTCTACAGCATAGTCTAAATAAAAAACATGTGGATTGAACTCAATGTTAGGAAGCGGTTTTTCACAGAGAGAGTGATTGCATATTGGAATGGGCTGCCCAGGGAGGTGGTGGAGTCGCCATCCCTGGAGGTGTTTAAGAGAAGACTGGATGAGGAGCTTAGTGGCATGGTCTAGCTGGGGGGTGTAGGGCTGGATGATCCTGGGCCCCTTCCGGCTCGAAGTGGCCTGCTAGACTGTGAGGGATCTAGGTTGGTGTTACCGCGCTGGGATGTGCTCTCGGTCTCTGTACGGGTGTTAGGTGGTGAGTTGGACTAGATGATCCTTGTGGGTCCCTTCCAACTCATAATATTCTGTGATTCTGTGTGATTCTGTGATTCTGTGAACTGACTGGAGATCAGGGGCCTCTTTTCCTCTGTGACTGATCGCTCAAAGACAGGAAAAGTATCCTTGATTTTGTTACTAGGTTAGGACTTCATGATAAGGGTATCTCTAAACAAGGGATGAAATTCCAACTTCCTCATCCTGATTCTGCTGCAAGCACTGCTGGTGGGTTCAATAAGAAGTACAACATTGTAATATGACTTTGTCTTCTTTTGTATTTCCACTAATTCCAGATACAAGGTTCTTAATGCCAGTGCCATCCCAGAGGGACAGTTCATCGACAGCAAGAAAGCTTCTGAGAAGCTCCTTGGGTCAATCGATGTGGACCACACCCAGTACAAATTTGGACACACCAAGGTACAAACCCCCCATTCTCTCACTCACCCTGTGCCCGTGCTTTGCTCTACCTGACATTGATGTGCTACAACATTCCCTCTCTAAGGTGTTCTTTAAAGCTGGGCTGCTGGGGCTCCTGGAGGAGATGAGGGATGAGAAACTGGCACAGCTCATCACCCGCACCCAGGCCTTGTGCAGAGGCTTCCTGATGAGAGTGGAGTACCAGAGAATGGTGGAGAGGAGGTACACGTTCCTCTTCTTCAGTTAAAGACACTGGGCTTGGGAGAAAGTGTTGACACTTGGGAGACTGAAAACACTCCTCATATCTTCTATTTATGCTCCAGAGAGTCCATCTTCTGCATCCAGTACAATATTCGCTCGTTCATGAATGTCAAGCACTGGCCCTGGATGAAGCTGTTCTTCAAGATCAAGCCCTTGCTGAAGAGTGCAGAGTCTGAGAAGGAGATGGCCAACATGAAGGGGGAGTTTGAGAAAACCAAGGAAGAGCTTGCAAAATCTGAGGCCAAACGGAAGGAGCTGGAGGAGAAAATGGTTTCTTTACTGAAGGAGAAAAATGACCTGCAGCTCCAAGTGCAGTCTGTGAGTACCACCATTTATTTCCCATTTAGAAAAGGATGCTGTTTTGCAGGCAGAAGGTCAGACAGATCTTCCTTGAACAAATATCAGATATTTGCTGAATTATGCATCATATGGAACATGAAGCTGGAGAAACTAGTGTTTCACAGTAGCATGGTGAACTCAGCAAATAAAAGAATTAAAGATTTTCAAGTGGGAGTTGGGGCTTCTGCTTTCTGGGGGAGACACCATAGATAGCCAAGATTAAATACTCACTATGGGATTGTACGTGACATCGCAGCTCCATTTGAGCAGGTGAGTTCTGCAGGCAGTAGCTCTGTCTCACCAGATGAATTGATTTTGGACAGCAAATCCTATAGATACCTTGCTAAATTGTGCCTCTGCTTTCACTGCCTTGGATCCTCGCAGGTTCTTCTCTGTGAAGATGCCTCAATTCTTCACGGCATTTCCATGTCTGTACATGTCCAGAGTGTTTCTGCCGAGTTGGGGGGTGGGGTTACCATGCCCCATGAGGAGGGACAGGAACACCCTACAGAGCGGTGCATTGGCGCTGGTGGTTGTCATTCTCTCGTAAACTGGCATATGAGAGTGTTGTAAAGATTCATAAAATTCTAGGGATGCTTTATACACAGCTTGTCAAGCTGGCACTGGAGTCATTGGGGTGGGAGGGGAGATCAGGTGCTGCTCTTCCTGCAGCCATGGGTTTGACTGATGCTGGGGAAAATCCTGGTCCCCGTGGCAGCATCGATCCCAGTTGTAGGGACCAGCCCCTGACGGCTACAAGAGGGGGTGACTGGCGGGGCAGGAGGACAGGCACATGGGTAGGAGAGGGTGGAAAATGACTGGAATCTCCCTTCCCCACCACTCCCTCAGCTTCTCTGTGCGAAAAGAAAGAAAAAAAAAAAGCTGACGCTGCTTCAGCTCTGCTTAAAGGAAGAAACAGCCCAATCCCACTTGAGAAGAGATCAGCAATTCCACGTTCGTGCTGCTCCAAATTCTGGGGTGGGTGGTGCCACTTCTGCTGTGCTGTACATGCTGCAAACGGACTGGCACCACTCCCACTGGGCCTCCCCCGGTTGCAGGCAGGGTGTCCCTGCTCCTCCCACGCTCACTTGCCTCACCACTGCACCCTGCCACACCAGGACATGATGGGGGAGTTACCAGCTGCCCATTGCTGCTTGGCACACCCTGTGGCTTGCAAGTAAGACCAGGCAAATCTACCTGATATCTAATGTGAAACATCGACTCGGCTTTGCTCAACTTGGGTCAGCTCATGCTGGGGCTAGCTCCGCTTGGCAGGGGAGCAGGAAATGTATGGCCAGATTCTCCGCTGCAGCCACCCCTGCCCCCTTACCCCCTCTCTCCCCATTCCCTGCCGTATCACGGGCAGGAGGGCTGTGCCCTAGCAGCTGCATCTCTGGACACAGCTGTGGGTGCAGTTGCTAAGAAACCTGTTGAGTGACAGCTGGTATGCCCTATCGCAGGGAACACACAAGCCAAGTTTGGGGATGCTGGGTCCTAGCACTGTTCCCAGCGCTGCCACCACCTGAGGATGGTTCCCAGTGGCAGCATGGCCATCCTAGGGTCAGAAGTGGTTTCCTTCACTTCCCTGACCCATCTGAGGGCGTGGGGTGGTGCCGGGAACGTTGCTTAGTGTTCCAGGGCTGAGGAGGGCAGGGCAATGGGTGGGTCTTATTTGCATATCCATGATCAGCCTGTCTTCTCAGATCAGAGGTTTCACGGCATTTAGGGAGACCTGAACCCCCACAACATTCGAGGTATTACTGCAATTCAGATGGGTGCTTGTAAATTCAGCCACTTCATAACAAATAGATAGCTGTTAACCCAGGATATGGGAAATATGGCTTGAAATTTCTCCTCAGCCTAAAAAGCAATTAATGCAGAGCTCCTGCTCCTGAAAAATTGTCTCATCTCCCAGTCTTGTAATGGTCAAGGTATTTTACCGTGTTCAAGAGTGCTCATTATTCCCTGAGAAAAAGAAAAAGAACAGGTAGATACACCCTGATGCAAGCAGGGATTGAACCTCTGTGGGCTGTTCAAATCCTACCCATCCTGCTTTAATCCAAAACACGTTCATGCAAACCCTGTATACAAAATTTGGAGAACATATGTATTTATAATAATATTAAACCATCAACTCTGGGGAGCCCCTTCGTATCTCTGAATTATTTAGACATAATTTAGTAAAATGCAGAATAATAAAACAAATGAGTGATGAGGCAAAATATTTCTATTCTGAGTACTGCAGTTTGGCATCTCTAACCTAGATTTTCATCATATGCCGTATGTGGTAGTTTTATTATTAACAATGTCCAATGAACCTGGTAGGCACATAGAAAAAAATTATACGCATATTCCAGAAAGGAAAGACACTAATTATTGCATATAAAGCAAAAAGCATGCAAGTCCACTCCACTGGCAAATTAGTGATAGAAATGGTTAATTCTATGATATCTTTAAGTGCATGAGATATACTTACAGCTACAGATCTTGAGAAATATTTTCGAAAGAGTAAAAAAGAAATTAAAAATTGAAGAGAGAATTTGTAGGTTTATTTCCCAGGCAGAAAACCTGACAACATTATTAAGCTGTTTGAGTGGAAAGGCGATTTCAGGCATGGCTTCTATATAGGAAAATATACTAAGATAACAAATACAAAAGAGAAACTTCTAAACATTATAAACAAATACAACATGTTCCTCCCCACCAGGAAGCTGATGCTTTGGCTGATGCTGAGGAAAGATGTGACCAGCTCATCAAAACCAAAATCCAGCTGGAAGCCAAAGTAAAAGAAGTGACTGAAAGGGCTGAGGATGAAGAGGAAATTAATGCTGAGCTGACAGCCAAGAAGAGGAAGTTGGAGGATGAATGCTCAGAGCTGAAGAAAGATATTGATGACCTTGAGCTAACACTGGCCAAGGTGGAGAAGGAAAAACATGCCACTGAAAACAAGGTATGAGGCACAAGGTGTCACTGATGCTCCAGAAAAGAACCCTGGGCTAGTCCAGGAATTCTGAATCTACTGCCTTTATTTACACTTGCTCCCTTCTTCCTAAAGGTGAAAAACCTCACAGAGGAGATGGCAGCCCTGGACGAGACCATTGCCAAGCTGACAAAAGAGAAGAAAGCCCTCCAGGAGGCCCATCAGCAGACCCTGGATGACCTGCAGGCAGAAGAGGACAAAGTCAATACACTGACCAAAGCCAAGACCAAGCTGGAGCAGCAAGTGGACGATGTAAGCACAGAGACATAGAGCAGGAAGGGGACAGGTACGGAGTTAGACCAGACTGGTGGAGCGCTGATGGTCAGATGGAGAGATGGGCAGACTCCAATAGGATGAGTTTCAACAAGTCCAAATGCCGGGTTCTACACTTTGGTCACAATAGCCCCATGCAGAGCTATAGGCTGGGGATGGAGTGGCTGGAGAGTGGGCAGGCAAAAAGAGATTTGGGAGCGTTGGTGGATAGGAAATTCAACATGAGACAACAGTGTGTCCAGGCGGCCAAGAAGGCCAATGGCATCCTGGCCTGCATCAGGAATGGTGTGGCCAGTAGGACAAGGAATGTTATCTTTCCCCTGTACTCAGCACTGGTTAGACCACACGTTGAGTACTGTGTTCAGTTCTGGGCCCCTCAGTTTAAGGAAGATGTAGAAATAGTAGAACGTGTTCAGAGAAGGGCGACAAGGATGATCAAGGGACTGGAGCACAAGCCCTGTGAGGAGAGGCTGAGGGAGCTGTTGCTGTTTAGCCAGGAGAAGAGGAGCCTCAGGGGTGACCTTATTGCTGTCTATAACTACCTGAAAGGAGGTTGTAGTCAGGCAGGGGTCAGTCTTTTCTCTCAGGCTACTGGAGACACAATAAGAGGACACAGCCTCAAGCTCTGTCAGGGGAGGTTTAGGCTGGATATTTAGAAAAACATTTTCACTGAAAGAGTGATCCGTCATTGGAACAGTCTGCCCAGGGAGGTGGTGGAATCATTGCCCCTGGAGATGTTTACGAGTAGGCTCGATGAGGCACTAGCTGATATGGTTTACACGATGGGATGGTGATAGGTAATAGGTTGGACCTGATGATTTCAAAGGTACTTTCCGACCTTGTAAATTCTGTGATTCTGTCTGGTTGTGTGTAGCTAGAAGGGACCCTGGAGCAAGAGAAGAAACTGCGCATGGACCTGGAGAGAGCCAAGAGGAAACTTGAAGGAGATCTCAAGCTGGCCCAGGACAGCATCATGGATTTGGAGAATGATAAACAGCAGCTGGAAGAGAAACTGAAGAAGTAAGTGTGNTTGAAAATAAACAATGTTGAAATAATTATTTTTAAATTGTGGCCCGATTGCCACCTAACCCCCTGTCTCTATGTTAAGCTGTGTTTCTCACCTTCTAACTTCCTGGAGCAGCCTAGAGCTTGCAAGTCTGTTCATGTTTGTCTGCTTAGAACCCAGCTGTTCACTAGAAGAAATGTCAACCTACTCATCTACTTTATTCTCTGTAATCTCCACAGGCAAACCTGGAGAAGATGTGCCGCACACTGGAAGACCAGTTGAGTGAGGTTAAGACGAAAGAAGAAGAGCATCAGCGCATGATCAATGACCTCAATGCTCAAAGAGCTCGTCTGCAGACAGAGTCAGGTGAGATATATGCACCTAGATTTGCAGATCAATAATGTCAGAATTATTGCAAAAATTACTCTTCTGAATGCATGATCAGTTCAAAACTCTTTGTCTCCCCTCTAATGAGAAATGCTTGAAATGGGATCGTAACTTTTAGCAGGAACTGCTAACTTCCTGGTTTTACAGCCCTAAATGTCCAGAATGTATCAATGACATCAGCATGTTGTGTATCTGTAACCTTTCCCAGGGGAATATTCACGCCAAGTGGAGGAGAAAGATGCTTTACTGTCTCAGTTGTCAAGAGGCAAACAGGCTTTCACCCAACAGATTGAGGAACTCAAGAGGCATTTAGAGGAAGAGATAAAGGTGAGGAGGCCTTTCATACCCTGTTTTATGCTTCAGATTTAATCTCTCTGAGGTATTTTACACATTGGTGTGTTGGTAGTAGGATGGCAACAGGTTAGGTTAGGTTAGGTAACAGGTTTGACTGGATTAGATTGGTAATAGGGGATAGGTTGGACTTGATGATCTCTAAGGTCTTTTCCAACCTTACTGATTCTGTGATTCTGTGATTTACTTGCCTACTGACCTATCATGTTGAGATGATGTCAGGAAAAGACAATGGCTTTGCCTGATCCATTGAAAGGGGAGATTATCTCAACTCTTAGTAATTTGTTTGTGTGTCAGAGTCCCCAGTAAATTGAAACCCAATCTGTCAGCATTTCATATATGAGGAAACTTCACCAACAAGATTTGCTAGTTGGAGGCTGTGTTCAATTTACCATTTGAGTGGGGCCTAAGTCAACAAAGGAGGGGACTCTCAGCGGGTCTTCCTAATGAGTTGTTCCACTGTTAGCACATTTATAACAAAATCATTCTAACAGTTACAAAATAACACTTTTTATTATAACAAATTGTGACAAGTGAGGGTTCCTGGTAGTATGAGATAGGGTCTGTCTGCAAAGACAGATTTAAAACACAAGCATAAGCACAAGTTCTAAAGCAAAACAGTCCATTAAGTACCTTACGAATCAAAAGGAAGTTCTAATTTCTACTGAAAGCAATTAGCACACACATAGGTTACTGCTTACAGATGACCCCATATGAGGTGGACAAGGGAGGTTCAGTCCATTACCTGCCCCAGCAGAGTGGTGGAAAAACTTCTACTGAATTTCTCCTCATTTTCAAACCCTTTATATATTATTTCTTTAGATTTAGGTGGAGTTCTGAATTACTTTAGTCAGAAATGCTTTATTTGGGTAAGGTGTCAGGCGACTATTATTCCTTGATGGATAGCTGGCCCAGGTCAAAGGGGTCACCGCATTCTCATCCTATACCTGGTTTACTAAAGTCCAGCTATGGTGCCTTCACAGAATCCCATTCTTTACTATACAGGTGCTTCTCACTGTTTGGGGAAATTTTGTGGGACAGCAGGACCTTTACATTAACCAACAAGTAGCAGCTGGAGCCTCTTTTTGCCACTAGGAAATGGCAGCAGGTCCTTCCTCTGTAAATCTTGTTCTGTTCTTACTTCTGACTTCATCTCTAGTTCACACAGGGAAAAAAAACTCACTTAGGTAATTCAGTGTTATAATTTTCCCTAGAGTTTATTGATTATTTTCCTTGTTGGTCCTTGCTTCTTTCCCCATTGAACATATGGTTGTCATTTTGCATGGAAGAGTAACCCAGTGTCTAATTTAAATTCACTCAGATTTCCCAGAATGTTTCTGTTCCTTGACCAAATATTCTTGCTTCTGTAGGCCAAGAATGCCCTGGCCCATGCCCTGCAGTCCGCTCGCCATGACTGTGACCTGCTCCGGGAACAATATGAGGAGGAGCAGGAAGCCAAGGGGGAGCTGCAGCGTGCCCTGTCCAAGGCCAACAGCGAAGTGGCCCAGTGGAGAACCAAATACGAGACGGACGCGATTCAGCGCACAGAGGAGCTCGAGGAGGCCAAGTAGGTGGGAGGGTGGGGAAGGCTGGCAGAGAATAAGAATGGAAATCTGTGGAGACCACTGTAATACAGTCGCCCAGGGAGTTGCCCACACCGCTGCTGCCGTGGCAGGTTACGCATGCGCAGTTGCGAAACGGATCTCTTACATCGCTAAAAAATCATGCCACTGAGATCTGAAGCCGCAATGTGGGGGGTGCAAAGTGCAAGAGGGCCGACTGTAGTTACGAAGAAGTCAGTTTTCAGCTGTGGGGTGGGCTGAAAGCAGACTAGTAAATAAATTCTGCATGTGGTTTGCATCAAAAAAGCACAGACAAACATGTAGGAGGCAGGGAGAGGCAGGGAGAAATGATGTACAGAAATAGAAAAAGAACCGGAACCACAGATAGTGAAGTGGCAAACCATGCTTTTGAGAAAAGCAGCACAGAACTGAAATTCTCTTTGCTCACTGACTGTGAGCTGTATTTACCACTGAAGTGGTAAAAAATCCTGTTGTGAAAAGCCCATCAAACACACATGACAACTTCCCTTTTGCTCTCAAACTACGAGATGTGCTTAACACAGGAAGAAGCTGGCACAGCGCCTGCA
>WEKX01019058.1:0-36706 GCA_013390025.1 Pitta sordida
AACGGATCCTCAAGGTGTCCCTATAGATCATTGTCAATGCAGGGTGGAGAAAGCTTCCAAAGTTCTGTTGTTAGGGGGCCATCTTTTATACTGGCTGTCACACCTTACCCCTCATCCGTCCCATGGTCTCTTGCAAGCTCTGCCTTTCTCTGCCATGCACGCCCAAGGAGGAGTGCCCATGGTGTGATCAGGGTCAGATGCGAGTGGCCTTCTGCCAGGGGGTGTGTTTTCGAGTTGCAATTAACAAATTATTCTTCCTGGACAGCAGGTTGCTATGGTTCCTTGGTTCTTGGAGAATAGGTACAGGATGTGGCGTTCCATCCCCCCATATCAGGGAAGGGTGCAGAACACACCAGTACCACATTGTTCATTGTTCTGGGGCCCCTGCGCCTTGGTTTCCATAGGAACCGCACTCCAGTCGTAGTCCAGGGAGCAACAACTTGGCAGCTGCTACTTTCAGGCAGGTAGGCTGCTGCAAACCCTTGTCAAGATATTAGCCTAAGTTTTTGTGGTACTATGCATTGTCCAAGTCCCTGGTAACAATGTTGAGACAATACTCTTCTTCTGACTGACTCTTACATATGATTAACATAATATTTTAATTACTTTTTTTAGGTCCCTGTTGTGCAATTTGTTTCTATACATTATAACTGAGTTTTCTAAGCAAGCTCCAAAACCTACAGTGGGTATCCTAAGTGTGCTTAAGACAAATGATAAGCAAGTTAACCTGTAATTCTAGAGCTAACCCAGAAATATTTTTCCTTCCCTTCCAGTAACAGTAATATGGGTTTAATATACTCTGTAGAGTTCCTCTGATCTATCAAACATGGATGATGCATTTCTGACAATCCTCTTTGGACGCATCCTGTGATCATAAGTGGTAGCAGATTTCAGGACACTTTGGTGGCTATAGTCTACAAAGCAGCACTGCTTTTTACAAATGCATTAAACATTAATAGGGACAAATGTTAAGTTTCTTAGTGCAGAAGGTTTATTTGCTGGGACATATATTTATTTTTTATTAATAATTTTTACTATACCACACATTTCTCTTTAGAATTTGAACTCTGAGAAAGATTCCTTGGACTTAGAAAAGGTTGTTTCTTTTAGACCAAGGGAACAAAATGAAAATTGCTCAGATTTACATTTCAGTGAAATCTCATTAGTAATGCATGAACTGTGTTTCAGAACTGACTTGTACAGGGAATTAAGTACCTTGTAACACTCATCATCTTCCATAAGGAAACTGCAGAGAAGAGACATCCTTTCCCTTTTTTTTTTTCTAAATCATCGAAAATCAGGAAGAACGGTGTTGGAGGCAATAATTGTTAAAAAAACTTCAAAATGTTTATTTTTAATTATGAGGGAATGTCCTGCTTTATTTGTTACTAACTATGGGACATCATGGAAAATACTTGTATCCTTAAATACTTGTATTTTTGTGCAAAAGTCACAGATGCTGTCAGTATGAGTTTAATCTGAATGGATAGATCCACTACCAAGAAACCTGCTAATGGAAACAACCGCACCAGCTCAAAGCTCTTATGAAAGCTTCTTTCTAAAGCTCCTCAGATATTTTTCTTAGCTTTGTGAGGATTTGAGATTCTGACCCCAGTTTTCAATCGATGATTTTCATCTGACACAAAAATGGTTTTTCCTATAAGCCTACAATAATCCACTTCCACTGTCTTGCTATCCTAAACTTACTCCTAAAGCATGTGATGCTTTTATAGTAAATAAACCCAGCCCATCATCTACTACTGCTACACATCTTTTTATATGTTAACATAATAGTATGTACCACAGCTGACCTTTATTATGCTATATAATCATGCTGAATAGGACAGTAACTTCAATACTTTTCATTCAAATATGACTTCTCTCTTGCATAATATGTACTAGCTTGCCAGTTTAAGTTCTTGTGTGCATAAATCTGCTTCAAGGTTATAAAACCCAAAAGAAATGCCAAACCGTAATCAATGAACTATCTGTGCACATAGATGCAATATGAAGAGGAGAGAAATTAAAGATTTCAATGACAACTCTAAGCAGCTACTGTTGACATTAGAAATGCAAGGATTAAAATTATATCTGCATTGAAATGCTAACAAGTATGATGGTTTAGACAATGTGCCCTGTTTCTAATTATTATGCATAGCTTGCATATAACGTAAGTAGTTGTAACCTTTGTGTGAAGAGCAAAGTCAGGAAATGTTAATCCATGGGGAAACCATCACTTCTCTCCAACTGCCATAGAGGAACTTTAGCTGAAATGATTGCTCTTGCTCTCCACTTCAGGGGAAAAAATATCCTCTTTGCAGTTAAATACCCTCTTTTATGCTGTGTATGTATTAGTCAAATTGATTTCTATGAGAGTTCTCCAGGCTGACTTGTGCTACACTATCAGTCAGTGCATCTACAAAGGGAGAAGTAAGGGGAACAAGGAGAAATGTTAGAAAACATATCCTCTGGAAACTTGGAAGTAGGAATTTTATCAAAGCTGGCAGGACTTGAGACTGGAGAACCAATATACAGGTCATCTGGAAAGTAAGTGGTCTGGTGGAAAATTCAGAATTTGAATTTATACTTCACTTAGAGCTCTGGTCTTCCTTCTCTCCTACAGATGGGCTAGTCATTTGAATAAGGTTTTTGGGTTCAGCGTCACTCAGTGAAGGGCCTTAAGACCACTTTTGGCAAAGATCTGCCTAAAATGCTTATGCATATGTCCTACCTTCTTAAGGTCTGTACAGGACACCTTAGAGTGCCACTATGGCAACCACTCCTTGACCCTACTGTAACTGACTTATTGGCAGTGGTTTCAGCTACAGAAAAACAAATGCTCTCCTGGTTTTTGAGTGCTGGAACTAGAAATTATTAAGGAGAGAAATAACATGTGACTGATTGCAAAGTAAAAAAAAAAATTCAAGTGAGTAAACATCACTGTTTGATAGTCTGATCAGGATCCTCAAAGCAGTTGTGCTTTTGTTGCTCCCAGCTACATGGTTTTACTTTGCTGAGTATCTGTTTTTTGCTTGAAAGGATTTAGTCAGCTTCACATAAGTAACTACTCCTTGGCCTGACTTTTATATTTCTGCTCAAGAACTTGTGATTTGTTTTCATGCACACCAGTGCATACTGTTGCCATCATAACTGATTTTCGCGGTTGAATTTTTTCTCACTTGGATCCGTCCTGAAGAATCCTGTTTTAAGTGTTGCACTGCTTTGGCCTCTCAGTCAACTTTCTTCAATGGAAACAGAGAATGCTAAAGAATGAAATACTTAATTTAGAAATTATTGTGTTCTTCAGTATTCTCTTGTGTATCTCATGTATTTTATGCACACACTCTTCAGTGCATGGGCTATCTGCCATTGTACAATGCAGAGATGTTATCATAGAAAGGTTTGAGTTGGAGGAGACCTTAAAAAACATCTAGCTCCAACCCTCCTGTTATGGGAAGGAAACCTTACACAAGACCATATTACTCAGAGTCCCATCTAGCCTGGCACAGGAAACTTCCAGGGATTAGGGATCCACAAATTCTTTGGCTCGAAGTGGCCTGTTAGACTGTGAGGGAACTAGGTTTGTGTTTACCGCCCTGGGATGTGCGTTTGGTCTCTGTATGGGTGTTAGATGGTGAGTTGGACTAGATGATCCTTGTGGGTCCCTTCCAACTCATAGTATTCTATGAATCTGTGAAAACCTGTTCCAGTGCCTTACCATCCTTACAATAAAGAATTTCTTTCTATTATCTAGCCTAAACCTATCCTCCTTTGGCTTAAGGCCTTTTCACCTTGTTCTATCACTATAGACAAGTCCTTCTCCAGCCTTCTTATAAGCCCCTTTTAGGTACTGGAGCCCCATTTATGTACTTGTCAATGAAAAACAGCTAACAGTCTCCTCACACTTAAAGGCTGTAATGTTCCACAAACAACAAGATTACTGAGCCATATCCAGTTTTTATCTTTCAAATTCTACTCCAAATTCCATTTACACTGAATTGTAATACAAACACTTTTAGCTGATGGGAGAATACTATGATTTCTTTTAACTCTTTACGCAAAATAAATGAAGCTACATAGAGATGACTTGATTTTCTGAAAACAAACTGTTTGGTGGTTCTGAAATCCTAGTTGCAAATTTGCATGTGCTCACCCACCTCATCCCAAAAAGAAAGAATACTTTTTTTTTTTCAGAATAGCTTATGGCAATAACCTAGACCTTAGCAACAAGCCTTTTTTATATACAAGAAGGTAAAATGTATACAGCAGCAATAACAGGGAGAAATCAATGGAAATGTGAATATCAAAGCTTCACATTACAGGTGCAGATATAGAAAGAACCTTAGTTATATTAGGTATGATCTGAGCAAACAAAATCTCTCTTGAGAACTAACGTCAAAAACTATAGGTACTAGAACAAAGGAGTGAAAGCTTTGATTTCTACACAGCTGCTTGGGATTTGAGCTGGACATGGTGGCTACCAGGATAAGCTGAATCTGTGGTATGGAAATGCTGAGCTCTGGGGAGAAAGTATGCTTGAGGAGAAGAAACTCTTTTATGGCTCAGCTTACTTTAGAGTGTGTCCTGTATTTTAAAAGCATATCAATAACCTAGGGAGTGAATCTGTAGCTGTAGTAGCTACAGAGCAGGATGAAAATTCGGTCTTTAAAAGGCAGAAAAATAAACACACATTAGAGAAATTCAGGATCCTGGCATTCTTCATCAGGTTTTATTTCTAGCAGTTATTTTCACACTTCATAAACTGTCTTGTAAAATATCTTTTGTTCATGATATATTTCTACTTGACATCTTCGGATTAGGTTGTTTTGATTTTTTTCCTTAAAAACATTTTATCAGTGGCTTTTTTCCTATTGAATTGTACACTAAAATATATGTTTAACATTTATGTATACATTCTCAATCTTAAAACATGGAGATGGCAGTCTGCTTTAAAAGAAAGAAAAAAAAATGCTCCTGGGATGGACTTGATATGCTAAATTTCAACCTGTAGTAAATTTTTACAGTTGAGTTATAAACCTCTGGGAAATGGTGGAGTGGGTTATCACAGAAATGTTAATAGAACCCTAACTCCAGCAGTGATGTTGTAATATATACATCATTAAGTTTCCATTCTCATGGAACACTTGGTGTACAGAATATTTACATTTATAGTACTATAGTGTATCTTACAGTGTCCCTCCAGGTAACAGCAAAATGATAGTTTCATGAGGAAAATTATGTGACATTATTCTAATATACCCATGCTGATTTAAGCTCAGAGAAGCTCAGGGGTGGAATTGCCATAATGCTTACCTATATTAGCCTAGAAAGCATTCAGCCCCTTTCAACTGTTAGTTTAGTAGTTGCTCAGAAAATGGTGATAATTCAGAGGATTTTTGATCCCTCTGGCTTCTACAGTAATTGTATCATACTGAGTAGCTTTTGGGTGGATTTTTTTTTGTTTTTATTAAAATAAATGTAATATTCAGACTTGCTATGTGTGAGGTTAAAATATGAACCACTTTTTTCAATGTGTTTTTGTTACCTCTTTGTTTATTTACCAATTTATCTATGTAGGTTTTATACTAGGCATCATTTTCCCTCAAATGCCAGTGCATAATTGCTTTTCATTCTAACTGTAGCAGAAGTTGTAAGGGGGAAATTGTTACATTGTTTGGAAGGAGACAATTAGAGCAGCACCCTATTTTGGATTTAAGAATGGCATGTAACAGAGGAAAAAAAAGGAAAAGCCTTTGAAAGAGTGACTGTGATCTTTTGTCAGTGAGGATGAACATCGATGAGGAGAGATCCATTGATGAGGGCAAAGAAAGACAGACTTACCAAAGTCAGTAAAGGACAATGAGCATTTGAGCCTGATTAACTATTCTGTAGCACTTTATGTTCCTCCTGACCAGCATGGTCATGTTATTTCTGCTTTGCTTTATTGCCTGAAGATGAAAACACATTTTTGTTTTTGAAAATGCAAGGACATTTACCCAAATAGAGTAAAAAGCAAGTTTTATATAAGTTGTTGAATATCTTTCAGATATTTTGAATGTAGATATTAATTTTGGCTCAATTTTCAAGGTTTTCTGCCAGGACTGAACCTGTAAGACTTCACAACAGGATATGTGTGCCTGTGCTGTTCACATGATGCAAGTTAGCTAAACAGGAAAGTAAGAGTTATTCATAACAAGTCCCCATGTGTAGAAGCCCAGAAGATAAGAGGGCTAATGTGTATGTCTTAAACACCAATAGGTGAACGGCTGTGGAGCCAAGGAAGGATTGTTGGTAAGAACAGGTGGTGAGAAAGAAAAGGATGTGGTTGGAGAATGAGTACAGACTTGGTATTAGGAAAAGGTTTTTTACTGAAAGAATGATTTGGATGTGGAATGGGTTGCCTGCAGAGGTGGTTGAGTCGCCAACCCTGGAGGTGTTCAAGGGGAGGCTGGACGAGGTGCTGAGTGATATGATCTAGATATAGAGGATAGGTTAGTTGGATTATACGTTGGACTAGATGATCTTCAAGGTCCTTTCCAGCCTTATCTATACTGTGATACTGTGATACACGTGAAGGTAGGGCAGCACTTGTCTGGGACAAACATACATATTCTGGCTCCTGGAGATAAGAACAATGCAGAACAGCACAAACACAAGAATAACCCTGAGAAGCAGAAATTAACTGCAGGAGGTATCAAGACACCCAAACCCCTCTGAACCATATCCAGAAAGATCTAGAAGACCAGACTTCACAACACAACTCATTTGCATAGAAAGCAACAAACTTTTCTATAGAGTGGTGAAACCTTATCATTAAAAAGGTAACCCCACTACTGTGCCCCAGGGTGCTGGACACTGTACCACCTGGATTGATGCTGGGCATGGAGCTGGTGATCTCTCTTTCTTTCTTTCTCCCCCCCTTTAACACATCTCTCACTCAATCTGCCCTCTCCCTCTACCCCTTTATCCAAAACACATTGTTGTGGGCTTATAATAGCAGAGAAGGGACTACCACACCAATTTCCATGCCAAGTGTATAATTTGCTAATAAAACTCTGTATGTTTATTTTACAGACCTTCTGACTTTTGTCTTTCCACCTGACCATGAGCATTTACAAATCTTCAGTGCTCCATTCCTCATAAGGTTGGGACACCATACCATGTTATTAAATAAGTTACATAGTTGCCTACCTTAGCTATGAATGTTCTGGAAAGAAGTATGTATGAGGTGTAATGGCTCAAGTAAGGGTCCAATCCCTACTACAAGGCAAGATCTTTTATTCCCAAAATGCATATAGAAAGACAATAACAGATTGCCTCTCATAGTGAAGAATGGGCCATGGTGAATCTTTTGCTCTGAAAATGCATTTGGGCTAAGACTTTTCCCAGAATATGTCTAAAAGCTATTTTGTAGCATTCCACTGCAATTAGTAATTTACAGGAGTTTTGACTGTATCCCTGCAGAGCTTTGTTTGATCCAAAACACACAGCAGCTACCAAGTACTCTTCTGTAGAGTGCATGCAGCTATAAGAGAATGACATTTGAGTTAATTAATCTGTGGAAATTCTGTTAGAGAGGAAGATACTAATGTTGACGACTTGTCAGATTCTTCTTGCTTTCTGAGAATACTTTTATGACAAAGGATTCCAGCAACAGGCATCAGTACCAACAAATCACCTTGTTAATCTGTTCCGTTTTGTTCTCTGCATTCAAAGAGCAATCAGATATTTTCTGTTGGAATGACTCTCATTTTAAATTAAGGGAAACAAAATAAAAACCAAAATAAATCTCCATCAGAGAAAAAGGGCGCACTTGTTTTTTGTTCACAGACTTCACTAAAATTGCTGCTGGTCTCTGTAGACTGCTCCAGCTTTTTAAAAGCTTAGCTCATGGCAGCAGCCACAGCATGTATAGGTATCCAATTGCTGTTATGTTTATGGTTGTGGATATAAGTTTTCCATTTTAAAGTGATTTTCTCTAAAATCACACCCATGACTTCACCCTCTTGAGGCGCTAAACCTTGAGTTTATCTCCCTTAACTTTTCCCTATCCTGGTGAGGGCACTGTCCTTCACCAGGAGGATGTAGGACATAAGAAGTGTGACCAGCATTTCACTTTAAAGGATGTAGGCTGTTCCTGCTACAGAAGAGGAGATACTCTTGAGTGTGCGGGAAGTGTGTTTGGTGGGGCTGGGAGTGTATAATCATTAGAATAATCTCAGAACTCAGATTTTGCTTTTGGACTTGGAGGTTGCCAGACAATTGTCAAAAATGACTGAATTAAGTAAAAAAAAAAAAGCTGAATGGAGAAATTACTTTAATAGTATTGCTCAGTCACTTATTGTGATTAAGCTTTATCATTTAGAAATATAGAGTCACAGAATCACAGAATACTATGAGTTGGAAGGGACCCACATGGATCATCTAGTCCAACTCACCATCTAACGCCTGTACAGAGACGAACGCACACCCCAGAGTGGTGAACATAAACCTAGATCCCTCACAGGCGCACAGGCCACTCCGATCCAGGAGAGACCCACAGGACCATCCAGCCCTACGCCCCCCAGCTAGACCATGTCACTAAGCTCCTCATCCAGTCTTCTCTTAAACACCTCCAGGGACAGTGACTCCACCACCTCTCTGGTGTCGTCAGCCTGAAAGAAGAGGTCCACACCCACCTGGCGGCAACCTCCCTTCAGGTAGTTGTAAACACCTCTGAGCCTCCTCTTCTCCAGGCTGAACAACNTCCTGGCGTAACTTAAGGTATCATTCTCTATGGCTAGTAACTTACACCATGCTTTTCATACAGTTTGTAACTCTTCCAGAAGCACTATGGCAAACTTCTGGCAATTTAACAATTTCTGGAAAAAGTTTGACTTATTTAAACCTGATTAGCATTTGATCCTTAATGAGGAGAAAAATGTTAAAATGCACAAATATGTGGAAGTTCAAGAAATTATCTATGATAAAGGAACTTGATAAAAAAATTGAGGAAGTGAGTGTGAGAGTACCTTTAGATACACTTCTTGTCATCTATTTTAACTTATTTTTATGCTCTTGAATATGTGCAGTGACAATGTGTCCTGGGCTTACACAGGTCTTTTGATTTTATGTTGGAAGAAAGAAAGTGGTCTTGGGCAGAGAGGAAGCATGACACAGTCCAGTAGGCTCTGCTCTTTGGTCAAGGGGGTCCCCTAAATATGCATTTTGTTGGAAGCACTTGGCTTTGCCCCATGATAAAATCAGTCATTAGAAAAAGCAAAGGCCTCCAGAACAAGAGCAGCCCACATTCAGAAAGTATTAGGCACTAGATGGTTAAGAGGTAATGAGAGAATCCAAATTCTGCGTACTAACCTTATGATCTCCTCAAATGGGTCCTGTGAGAACGCTAGTTGTAACATTTTGGGAAGTAGCTTGTCAGCAGTAAGACGTAATTCTGAATGGCAGCATTACATATTCAGGATCAATGAGCCTTGACTGAATCTTTCTCTCTCTGTGTAATTAAAGATTCTGTGCTTATCATATAGGTTGATTTTATATTCTGCATCTTTGCATTAGCATAGAAGAGAGATGGCTTTCTGCAGTCTCTGCAGGGATACATTGGATCTGTGATGCTGCTAGGGCATTGCAAGCAAAGATAATTATTTTAAAAGTTGCAATGATCACAAGTGCATAACTGGCGCTTTCTTAGTGGTATTATAGAGTGCCCTTTTATAAGGGTGCTCCTGAATTCTTGAAATACTGTGTCCAGTTCTGGGCACCCCAGTTTAAGAAGGATGTTGAGCTCCTTGAGAGGGTCCAGAGAAGGGTGACAAGGATGGTGAAAGGACTGGAGGACAAGCCCTATGGGGAGCGGCTACGGGAACTGGGGTTGTTCAGCCTGGAGAAGAGGAGGCTCAGAGGTGACCTCATTGCTGTTTACAACTACCTGAGGGGAGGTTGCCGCCAGGTGGGTGTGAATCTCTTCTCTCAGGCTGACCACACCAGAACAAGATCTACACCAGGGGAGGTTTAGACTGAATGTTAGGAAGAGGTTTTTCACAGAGAGAGTAATTGCATATTGGAATGGGCTGCCCAGGGAGGTGGTGGAGTCACCATCCCTGGAGGTGCTTAAGAGAAGACTGGATGAGGAGCTCAGTGACATGGTCTAGTTGATGGGAGGCTTGGATGGATGGAGTGTGGTGCCCATGGTTCCACACTTGTGGGCCTCATCCCTGGGTGGGTGTTCACTTGGGAGTTGGACTAGATGATTCTGTGGGTTCCTTCCAACTCAGAATAGCCTGTGAACCTCTGAATTCACTAGTTCCTTTGAAAAGAGCTCCCTTAAGTGTTTTGTCATTTCACATCCAATAAATTGCTTCTTTTTGCCCTCATGACTCATGACAGGAACAAATCAAAGAAAAACTTTGAGACTTAGTTTCCTTCTTGCTGCTTTCACAGAATCACAGAATCACAGAAAATTATGAGTTGGAAGGGACCCACAAGGATCATCTAGTCCAACTCACCATCTAACACCCGTACAGAGACCGAGAGCACATCCCAGAGCGTAACACCAACCTAGATCCCTCACAGTCTAGCAGGCCACTCCGAGCCGGAAGGGGCCCAGGGTCATCCAGCCCTACACCCCCCAGCTAGACCATGTCACTAAGCTCCTCGTCCAGTCTTCTCTTAAACACTTCCAGGGATGGCGACTCCACCACCTCCCTGGGCAGCCCATTCCAATATGCAATTACTCTCTCTGTGAAAAACCGCTTCCTAACGTTCAGATTGAACCTCCCCTGGCGTAGCTTGAGGCCGTGCCCTCTCGTTCTGGTGTCGTCAGCCTGGAAGAAGAGGTCTACACCCATCTGGCTGCAACCTCCCCGCAGGTAGTTGTAAACAGCAATGAGGTCCCCTCTGAGCCTCCTCTTCTCCAGACTGAACAGTCCCAGTTCCTGTAGTCGCTCCTCATAGGGCCTGCCCTCCAGTCCCTTCACCATCCTCTTCTAGGCAGTCACTGGCTTTTCTGTTTCTTCAGGTCGTGCCCACAGTGATGCAGTCACATTTTTTTCTTGCTTGTGTTTTCACAAGGCTTCCCCAAATATAATTGAGCAGTAAGAGTTTTTAAGAAAAGAATTTAAGTGATAGCATAGAATTGTTTCTCAGGCCTCCCTGTATTCATTCCTCTAGCTAGAGAAATTTCTTAAGGGGAGAAAAAAGATAAGAATATGTTATCTCAATTTGCAGTGCCCAGTATGTGAAAGATGAGACAACTACTTTACTTAGTTCTTCATACAAGGTCTATTAAACACAGCGATCTTTTCAAAGTCATTAAGTTGTATCGTATTAAAACTAATTAGCATTCCAATTTGTGGGGTTTACTCTGTGGTTTTTGTTCTGTTGTGTTTTTGTTATAAAAATACATAATTGGGAGTTTGGAATAATTAGAAAACAGAAATAGATCTGAGCTGTAAATAAACTATCTTGAATTTTTTTCTTTTCCCAAAGGCACCGAAGATCTGAAAGAACAAAGTAAACATCTTGCTGCAGTGAACTTACGCTTAGAAGCAATGACTTGAAATACACTTACACCGTTGAATATCAGTGGAACTTTGTACTATACTTTACAGGTAAGAATTAATTGTTGTCATTGTCTATTTGCAAATTTTGCAAGATGTTTAACATTTTGATGTGTTAGCCTCTTGCATTTTATTATTCTGTTATTATCTTGGTGGATTTAGCAAGATGCTAATCCTAAAAATATAACAAATCTCCCCAGGAGGGAATTATACTCCATAGGAATTGCTCTGCCCCTTCTGTTTATATCTCACTTTGTCTTTCACAACAAAGTTGATACTTTTTACAAGTTTAGGAAGGTTACTTTCTATTCTGAAGACAATCTGAAATCTTTGGAATGACTTTTTAAGCAACATAGTATTTGAATATGAAAATTAAATGTGTACCTTACTTCTTAAACAAATTCTTCTAAACTGCTTATTATGTCTCTGTCAACAAAATGCTTACACGTGAGCTCAACTCCGTGGTTCAAAGCACAGCCAGTGTTATGTGGAGACATTCTAAATGGAAGGGAGAGAGAGCAGAGTTGCAAGTTTTGTCAAAAATATTGTCAGGGAGTAGGGAAAAAGAGGCATTTGTCACAGAATATCTATCAGCCAAGTGAAAAGGTCTCTGGCTTTTGGGATTGAGCATCCTGCTTCGAATTCTGGACTTAGAACAAGCTTGCAAGCTAAATTTTGAAACTGAGTCATCCTTTTATTTTTCTGTCATAAACTTTCTTGTGGTTTTTTTTAAATGTGATTGGAAAATTATAGAAAGATGAGCTGCTAAATGTAGACTTTCCTTTGCACATCACTTCAAACAGTTGCACAAGTACTGCAGTGGGTGAAAGGATCCACCCTCAAACAAAGAGCATGACAGCTGCTGCTGTAAAATGTCCAGAAGCACCTTTTTTTGTGTGTAAGACAGAGATACCTGGAATCTTCTTGCCTGTTATCACCGAAGTGCTGTAGATATCATCAGGGTAGAATGCTTTGTTTTTATATCTTCCATTTTATTTAGGTATCTATGAGGCTCTCTCTCTGGAAGGTTTCATAAGATTCTCAACATCACAATTCCTGTTTGTTCCATTTCCAACTGGTACTTCATCACAAATAGCTTTCAATATACTATGTTTTGAGCACTGTGAAGAATAATATCAGAGAATACTATGGATTTGATACCCAGCAGCAGTATTCTTAGTTATTGTGATAGCAGAGTCATGTACAATACATTTCTAAGTACTTCAGAGACTAAAGCTGACCCCTTCTGGGATAACTTGCTGAAAGGTCTCTCTGGTGTCAGTTTATCAACAGAGTTTTCTTTCGGAAACCTGCAATTGAGAATGGGATGGGGGAAAAGAACATTTTGCAGGAACCCCTATAGAAATGTAAGTACCAAACTGAAGGTAGCAGTGAGCAAGCATGCAATTGCTAGTGGAAGATGACTTGAGAATAAATTGATTTTAAAACCAGCAGTTTTATAGCTCCCTTCCTCAAGATAATAAAGACTTGGTGTAGGTTACAAAAATTCTATCACAGCAATAAAAGCTTTATAAAAATATTTGAAAACTTCTTATTTTTATAGGGATATAGCTGTGTAAAATCTAATGCCAATTGAAACATCTAATGGTAGTTTAAATGTAATATCCAACTAACACTGATGTCAATGAAATGCACATACCCAAAACGGGTTCATATTTTGGAGCTGTACTTAATTTTAACTAGGTTTAGTTTCAAATTTCATATGCAGATGAGTAAATAAGTATTGTCTTGGAGCCTGCAGGCACTTTTATACATGTCTGGAAAACAGAGTATTATTATCTATTATAGTCCTGGATTAGAAATTATTTACTTTTGCCTTCTCTTTTGTCTCTGTTGATAAAGTGTGTTTTAACAGGATTTTAATGCAAAAATGAATACATGAAGAATTGGATCTCTTGTAACTCATACTTGTGGTTTAGTGGGGATGTAGGAAATTCAAATTTACGTGTGTTTTCTGGCCTTCCAGCAGCAGTCCAAATAATGGTTTCTAACACCAATTAGGAATGACTCTAACCCTAAATCTCCTAGTATTTTTGGAGATGGAAACATATTTGTAGCTCCATGGTTGTGATTCAGAAGATTGTTCCAAATTTTAAAAAAATACTTGGTTTTTTCCTCTTCCTCATCTTTGGAGGTGTAATAGGGAAGAATGTTTTCTGTGAATAAAAACACACTGCTCTGTGTCTTCAGTTGAGATTAAGTTCTTCTAGAGTTCAGAAGTCATTCAATATCCTAGTACGTAATACTGAAATTCTTTTTTGTCCGCTTGCTTACTGACATCATCAATTACTTAATGGTAACAATATGTTCTGCATATACCTCAGCACCCAACAAACCTAAACCTACTTCATCATTCTCTGTTAAACAATTTATTTTTACAAGCATTTTATGTTCTCCCTGCCCAAAGGAGAGAGAGTGTAAAATTAGACTCCTAAATTGCTAGGTAGGAGTTTTCAAAACCTTAAAGTGTCTCATAATCAATTTTTATTAAATTAATTCAGATTTCAACATTTTAAATACAGGTGAGAACACTTTCAAACACTAGGAAATAAGCCAATAAATAACACCACTGCTTATGGACACTTTTTTGTAGAAGAAAGACTACTATGAACATCCCCGATTGTTGGCAATCGGGCTTGTTTTACAGCACCCAAGCAGCCACTCTCCCTGACTGAGGCAGTTTGCACAGGCAGGGTGGGCAGGCAGGGTTGCAGATGCTGTCTTGGTAGGTGGTGTCTCTCCTTGTCTTTGTCCTCCTAACCCTCCCCTGTCAGTAATGGCTAGAACCAGATGGATAAAAGCCAAGGCAAATGCCACAAGGGAGGTTCAGACCCAAACAACCTCTGTGTCAGTGGATGTGGCTGTCCAGACTCCTGGCTACAGGGAAAGCCTGAGCCTGATGGCCGAACAGGAGGACAGCCTGCAAAACACCTGTGTCCAGTGTGAGCTGGTGAATGACCTACTCTCCATGATAAGAGAGCTGAAGGAAGAGGTTGAGAGGCTGAGGAGTGTTTGAGATAGTGAAAGGGAAATAGAATTGAGGGCCTGTGCACTGCCATCTTTTAGAAACTCTTGAGATCCAGAGGAGCCTTATGCACCTCACATTCCCCATCACGAGGTAGAGGAAAGAAATTTCGAGGATGAGGGGGAATGGGAACAGGTCTCCTCCCATGGGGGTAAGGAATCTCTCTCCTGTATCCCCCTACTTTTTCAGATACCACCTTTTGAGTTGCCCCTGCAGAACAGGTTTGGGATCCTTGACTTTGGGGATTAGGAGGATGATATGGAAGGAGGCACTTCACCTGTTAAATCACTAGGAACTACCTCTTCCACCAAGCAAATCAGAACCTGTAGTATCAAAAAGAAAGGGAGGGTAGTGGTTGTTGGTGACTCCCTTCTGAGGGGAATAGAAGGACCTGCCTGTCGACCAGACTCATCCCACAGGGAAGTCTGTTGCCTCCCTGGGGCCCGGGTACAGGATATTGCTGAGAGGTTTCCAGAAGTAATTTGACCTTCTGAAAGGGATGACAACTCTACCACCTCCCTGGGCAGACCATTCCACTGAGGGATCACACTCTGTGTGAAAACGCTCTTCCTAACACCCAGTCTAAACCTCCTCTGGTGTAGCTTAAGACCATGTCCTCTTGTTCTGATCCTGGCAGTCTGAGAGAAGAGATTTACTGTTGACCTTTTTTTAAAAGCAGTTTAATGAAAGAGTTATGAAAATATCACCTTTAATTCAGAAAATAACCTCTTCCTCTCAATCTCACCTTTTCATGCTGAGGTTATTTAGTTATAAAGCACAAGTAGACTACTAAGTTGCTCTACTTCAGTGTTACTATTTTGGTTTTCTTTACTCAAGGTGTTTTTCATGTTTCCGATAATAAATGGAGCTTTTCTGTGCTTTCTCAAGGGAATGGATGCTTTCTGTGCTTTGCTGATACTGTGGAAATGTAGATGAGAGTTAGCCACTTAGTAGGATTTGCCCATCATAAGTTTAGCACTGTGTTGGCTGAAGCAGTGACACTCTAAGCATTAGGAGTTGTGTACTTTGAAATCACCTCTCTGTTTATTGCTTGTCTGTTGGGTTTTTTTTCCCCAAGTCATCTTTTGTACCTGATATATGTTTTTTTCATAGAATAGCTACTTAAGCAGAAAACTATCAACTATTACACGGAAATTATTTAGCAAAAACTAAATCAGTATTACAGAAACCCTCTAACTACAGTGGTGATGTTTTTTTGTATTCTTTGACTCTTAAATTTTAGATGAAATACATTTGCACATCCAATTGTGACTAAGTGCCTAATATTGTAAAAGTGAAGCTGTTCTCTGTACTTTCTATTGTACTTACCTTATCTTTTCAAAATGCCATGATAGTTATGTTTACAGTTCGGTAGGCAGATGCTTTTTGGAGGTGACTGGGTATTTCTGAGCACACACAATCAGTTGAGGGAAGTCTAATCCATACGTTGTTGCTCGAATACTATACCAAGTGCATAGCTGCTGAAGCTGTGTCTTTAATGCACAGTGAACCATGTTGAGGGACCCTTTGAATAAGTTAACTTGTGTACAAGTGAATGCCTACAGTGTAGTTACTTAGCAGAAGACCAGAGCTTGCTTTCATGTTTAATTGCATTGAGAAATGGCAGGATTTCTTCAGTCAACTACATCACTTAAAGAAAAGCTTTTCTTTTAGGCGAAGATGAGGGAAATGCTTACACAGTTTTACCTCCTCCATCACGAGGAAAGGGACAGGCCAAAGGCATCGCAAAGCATTAATCTCACAAAGAACTGCAGGTTGTTAATATGCATGCAGGCCACGCCCATTGCTCCACCCCCCGGAACTCCGGAGCTCTGAGGACAATTCTCTGCTCCTTCCCCTTGTCTCCCTCGGCACAAGCGAGCAAAGGGAACCATTTCTGAGCGGCTGCTGTGACCATGTGTGTGCTTCCAGCCCAAACCCTGCGCCGCTGCTCCCCGCCCCCAGCCCAGCCTGGCCCAGCCCCGCTGGTTGCGCCATCCCGCGTGCGCTCGCGCTGCCACCGCAGCAGGGAAGGGGTGTTCGAGCTCTGGTCAGCATTCTTAGAGCCTGGAAAAACCTTAACTTTGCAACATTGAGACACCCCGTGCGCTTATGGTGGGGTGGGGGCTTCGCTATTGAAGTTTCTTTCCCTTTAACATCCACCGGTGCCGGGAGAGGCAGCAAGGCAGTGCCACCACTACAGTCCCAGAGGGCGAGGGAATAGAAACTTCCTTCTGGCACAGTGACAGCAGTGTGGGAACATCCCACCGCTGCCCCGTCCCAGCACACAGCGCTTGCCTCACTTGTCGGGCAGTTTCGCTGCATCTACGCCATCACTGGGTGCACTGGCCAGCAGACCCCGGGCACAGACTGCAATGCCTTCCCTGCCTGAGCCATGGAAACAGTAACACAGACACACGCACACAAGCACTGCCTGCTTGCAGCTCGCACACACGGGCGGGCAAGCGACACTGAGGGACCTGCTCTGCCTTCCAGTGGCCGTCCCTGTCCCACAGCCCCCAGGCGCTCCCTGCTGTTCCCAGTCCAGAGCCCCTGAAGGCAGTTTGAATTTTATTGAGCTGTTGAGAAAGTCAGCATGTATAAAGCTTCCACAACACTTTTTAAAATTCTATAAATTATACGTGCATACATACACTGTACATACGAATACATGACATGTCTTGTGGCAGTGCTGCACTGGGTCTCAGTGGCCACCTGGGACATAGTGCAGCGTGATCCTTTCACTGTAGGGACTGGGCGCGGAGACACACAGAACCAGCTCCAGAGCCGGACATGGTTCAGCAAGAATGTAAACTCGAGGCTGTGCCGGAGAAACCCTGAACCCTCCCTCCGTCCCCTTCCCCGGGTGAGCCAGGCCTGGGGAGGGCCCATCCCGCCTCACAGGGAAAGCCGGCACTGCCCCTTGGCAAAGCAGAAGCAGAGCGCATGCGCTGTCTATGAAATATCGCAGATCCCCAGAGCCGGACTGCAAAAAAATTGCTTCGCAAATGGGTGAGGTCGTGAAGAAGAAGTCATGATACACTATAAATACTAGGTTAATTTTGCCTTTTAACCTGTGAACTTGTGTGAACCTGTGAAAAGTGGGCAGATATTGCAGAACTATCCCTTAAAAACTGACGAAACCTGTGTCAAAGCTTTTGTATAAAAATCATATAGGAAAAATATCAGGAAGGTGCCAAGTTGACCTTGGAATGAAATTAGACTGAAAATTATCTCTTCTCAAATAGCTGCTTGAATTCTGTCAACAGCTTTGCTCTCAATCTATTTTCCAGTGATGGGCATCAGCAGCACAAAAGGCATTGTCAGAAAAGATTGTAATTTCCACTTGCTAATAGTCTCAATAAAAAGAGACCAAATGTGCCTTAGGACTAGGTATCTCTTTGCTCCAGAGGTGGTTGTCTCAGTAGATGCTGAAGAGCAATAATTTGTTGATAATGTGTGTGCTATCTGATGTGACGAGCAGAGTGTCTCAGGCTGCAGCTTCACAAAATGGTAAGTCGGGCTTTCAAGTGGAAAGCAACATATAAAAAATTGCTCAAATGCAAAGCACAGAAACAGTATAGCCTCACTCTGCTGTCTCAGCAGTTCTTGTTCAGTCATTTAGTGCCTGTCCTCCCACAGCAGGCATAGATTTGGCATGAGCATTGTATTGTTTGCTGTGTGGGTGGCTGGAGAAATATGTAATTGTGTGCTTGCGATTGATCCAGATCACATTTGTTCTGCCAGTGGGTCAGACAATATATATATTAAACATTGATGACTGTTGAACCATGACTTGAAATGTTCGCCAAAGTACTCGGTTTGAAGTTTAATAGGGGTTTTTTTTTCATTTATACAATGCTATGTATTTCCTGTACAGAAGACTGACATAGTGGCAATTAAAAATATTAGAAAAAAAGATGGAATTTCAACTGTTTCAATTTTTAGAATTTTTTCAACATCTTTATTTTTCACACCTTTCTGTTTTCGGGGAAAATTTATTTTTACCCCAGAAAAAGGGACAGGATAGAGGTTGAAAGGAGTTTCTCAGAGTTTTGAAATTTCCTTCTTCTGGAGAAAAGAATGAAGGAGACTCAGGAGAGGAATTAAAATTTAAAGACTCTTTCCCTCTGCCTTGCAAAAAATGGGCAAAACATTCAGGAAAATCCCTGACTTAGGATGCTTTTGTTCTAACACCATTTCCAGCAGAAATAGCTAACCTTTAAGAAAGTTTCTGTAAAACAATTTTATTTAGAAGCTCGAATTCTCATGACTTCTGATACTTTTCAAGCATGTTTAATTCTTTTGTTAATGCATGCTTATTTAGGACCAGAAAGTTTTGAACTCAAATCTGTTCCTTGGATACAGTCTATTTATGACATAGCACAGTTTAGGATGTATAATACCTGTATATATATATATATATATTGGTATACAGTGTCCCCGGCATATTTGCAGCTTGCATATCTGCGTGTTCAATTAATCGCGGTTGGATTTCCAGTGAGTTGTGAGGCTGTGTGCATGCGCAGAATGTCCTGGACCCCAGATTTTGCAGGCAGGAAGCACCAAAGGGCACTTCCTCTGCTTTAATGAGGTACTACAGTGCGAGCCACACTCCCAGAACTGCATCTCCAGACTTATCAGTGGAGGGTGCGTGGCTACAGGCGGGGAGTAGTTGAATATTCATGGGTTCGGTATCTTCACTGATTTCGTAACTCATGGGACCCACCCAGACCCGGGTATTTCCTGGGATGATAGATGTTGAAACCTGCCACCAATGCTGGAGTTTTCATTTCTCACCTTTTCTCTGATCTCCATTTTTCAAAGTGACTCAGTGTCATAAAAAACAGGGTTACAAAGTTCCTTGATATTGGGGAAGATGTGATTAATATATACTACAGCAGAAGGCTACTAGGATACTATTATATATCTTACCTTATTTAAGTATAATAATAAGATGAAAATGTTACTGCTCTTCCATTTGGATTCAAAAGTGAAAAGTATCTACAGATATTCAAGAAACTGTGCAATGCAGTATAAAATATGAAGAATAAAGTTATTCAGATTGTACACATAACAACAGTCTCCTTTCAGACTGTGTTGATGTAACAGCCCAATAAATTTTATAAAATGGTGTATCATTTGTAGAGTGAGATACTTAGGGTGAGCCAATTGTGCTCATGGAAAAAATGCAATTTCAAGGAGCCATGCCCAAATGCTGTTTCAGCATATCACTAATTAGCATGCTACCTCAGACTGTCCCAGATTAATATCTTCTGCTGTGTGCACTGTATATAGCAAGTAATCATGATTGATTACTGAAGAGAGTTGTTGCAAACCACTGAAACCATATGATAAACTTGCTGGAACAGAATGGAGAATTTTGCTGTACGAGTTCTATTAGCAGTGTAATACCGAAAAGTGTGGTCTGGAGTTAGGGTAGACTTTAGTGACTAAAAGGTCTTGACTGGGAGCTGTAGAATTTTCTTTGATTGTTTTGTTTCATTTTTAATATTAGAATGTGACCTTTCAAACTTACACACAAATAAGCAGTGAGAATCACATTTGTACACACCAATAAAATGCTCGAGATATTAGGGCATTCACTGCAAATGATGCTACATGAATTTGTCTTGATTCATTCTAATTACAGACTTCAGGCATTATCTGAGTGCCTTTACTGCCATGCACTCTTTCCAGGGATACATTTGTCTTGTGGGTGTTCCATTTTGAATAACTAATCAAACTTCCATAGAACAAGTACTCTAACATCAATTTCTTGCATGTGAAAGTGCTCTAATCACTGTCATACAAACTCAGGCTGCCTCTCGATGTGATTAAATGAATTTCTGATTTTATAAAGTAGAATAGATTCAAGAAATAATTTGAGAGATCTACCTCAAAGTCACTAACAGCCTGTTTGGAATGGGCAACAACCTCCTGTGGGAAACCCTGGCTGAAATCCCTGGTCTGAAGAGGATATATAAGAGACTTGCAGCCAGGCAAGAATGGCCAAGTCTTTTAGCCACTGACTGTTTCAGAGCTGGACTTCCTAAGAAACAACTCCTTCTGGGAAAGAAGCAGTATTACATGATTAAAAATATTCACTGTTTTAGAACCCATTGTGAAATTTAGTAACTCCAAAACACTTTTCCTTTGCTCTCCCATCCAAAACCAAATGAAAATATTTTCACAGGGATCTTCCTTTACCATCCTAATTAATATTTCAGGGATTTTTTATAGCTCTCTATTAATTTTACAAAATAGTAATATCAATAAAATCCCCATGTACAACAAAAATGCAGCCACGACCTCATTTAATATATGTTAGTGTATATTAATAACTGCTCATATGCTAAATTTTGCTGTGAGCTCTGAGATACTCAGCAAAAAATGACAAATAATATAGGTATTTCTTGTATTTGTAAATCCTACTGTGTGCTCTCACAGGCAGCAAACAAGCCTTGCCCTTAATTCCTTCTCTATGTGTAATTGCAATGGCTTTTAAGTACTCTTTTGTCTTTCTCTGCAGTACCTTTGTGGTAATAAGCCCCAGGACGGATACATAAGTTAGCTTGTATAACATTATGGCATCCTAATGTGTGAAAACAGTTGAAACGTATAATTTTTATCCTGTCTGTTATTCTGTGTAATGGGAAATATCTAATTTTTTTTTCACATGTATCTGGGTGGCTCCACTGTGCACTATGTAACAATCAGGCGGGTTTCTGTATTCTCTTCTGAGACATGACAGAATCATGAGCAAGTAAGTTATGGGCTATGAGACTTGTGGATTGATTCCAGCATCATCCACCCTCTTCCCTCTGTCTTAGTTTTCTTCCCTTGTGAAACAAAATCTGTTACTTTGGTTTATCCATCCTAAAGAATAAATCGGAATGTACTAGAATATACTCAGTAATTAATCTCCAAATGATAAAGCTTCACCTTCAGGTAGAATCTACTTACTATATATAGTATTCTGTGAGAGTGCAAAAATTGCTATGACAGTAAGGTCAGATCTGAAAGTACTTGGAGAACTTTAGTGGAAACAGTCCAAAAAAGAGACATCTAAATGCAGACACAGTTGAAAGGCTGGATGAGGTGCTGAGTGATATGATCTAGACGTAGATGTTAGGTTTAGTTGGACTATAGGTTGGACTATAGGTTGGACTAGATAATCTTTGAGGTCTTTTCCAACCTTATCTATACTGTGAATACTGTGAAATTGCGAGATGAAGATGGTAGGCCTACATCTCTTCTGTCATGAGATTAGGCTGGGGCACCTGGATCCCAGATAGTTAGTATGAAAGGACAGAAGAAAGGAATGTGCAGGCATAAGAAAAGCTCAAAGTGTCAAGCAGTCATGGAGATTTGAAGGAAAGGCAAAAACTTTCATAGCACATTGTAAACCAGTTCATAGGAAAGCTCCAATCTGTCTAGAACTAAGAAAGCTAGGACAAAATCCTTGTGACAAACATGCCTAACTGAAACACATAAGTCAATGAAGCATTGTGAGGGGCTGTCATGAGAGAACTTGCCTACATGTAGCAGGATAGAAGAATGCTTAGCCAGCTCATAAATTTAATTTTCTTCATTACATAAGATGCTTTTGTCAGTTTTTGTTTAATTTTCATTTTAAAAAAATGTAATTCTCTCACATTCACCACTTTTGCATCTGTCTCTTCCCATATATTGATAAGTCATGCAGGAAACACATTGTGCATGCAAAGGGATACAGCTGACATTAAAGTTTCAACAAGGAGAACTGTTCCTCTTCAGTACCCTAAACCATATAGCAGACCAGTAGTAGCAGACCAATTACTTCAGCTCCATGGGAAAAAAAATGTGTAGTAGTTACTCCTCCTAGACAACAGGCCTACCATATGCCCAAAATTACATATGGCCTTTTAATTTGTTATTTAATAAAATAGAGAAATATGTGACAATTTTGCAATCAACTAAGAACACTTCAGTTTGGAATATTCTAACTAATCACTTTATTTTTCACAATAATATAACAAGCTTCTTAGGTGGATCTTTTTCCTGAAAACTACATGACAGCTTAAGTAATTTCCATACTTGCAGGGAGCAGGATTAAGAGATTTTATTTTCTTAGAGGAAAAAAAAGAAAGAAAAGAGGAGAGGACATCATAAGGCAATGATTGTCAGGGAATATTTACAGACACTTGAGTGAGAAGATGATAAATAGGGGAGGGGAGACCAAAGTGCTAGTTTGTGAATGGCATAATGCCTTGCTTGAGTAACAAGGAATGGCATGTCTTCTGACAGTGCTGCACTGGGTCTCAACGGAGCACACAGGAGACACAAAGGACCGAGTCAGGGACTGGGGCACAGTGCTGCAGGGCTCTAAACGCCATTGCGAGCTGCAGAAACAGCGTGCCCACCTGCGCACCCTTCCCCCCTGCACCGTGTGCCCTCCCTACAGGGAGCACCAGCACCGCCCCTCAGCAAAGCAGAGGCACTGCGCATGCGTCGGCCACATAAACTCACAAATGGTTGAATCAAAACTGAGAGAAATTTTCCTCGCAAATTCCCGAGGCCGTAATGCAGAGGTCGCAATGCAGCGGAGATTCACTGCACCGTGGTATAGGAGACCCGACTGTATTATTTAATAATTTTAAAATTTTTTAAAGCCAGGTTGTGAGAAGTGAACACACCTAGTTATCATGTAGAGTACATATAAAATGAGTATTTATTTTACCGAAAATGAGAAAAGTTGATATTTTGCTGAGTACCTCTAGTTAACAGAAAATGTCAATAGAATAGAATGCTATCACAAGATAATGGTCTCCTCCTGCTTCATAAGTGCTGAGTCAAAAGCACAATGTTTATTTTCAAGGCAGGGAACATTGATCCTGTGACGACTTTCTGTTTCAATGACATTCTTGCTATTACATGAGCCATAAGGGTAGACGTCCGGACTGGATGAATAAGGAGCTTTTGAACGAACTAAGGAAAAAGAAGAAGATGTACAGTCTTTGGGAAGAGGGGGAGGTAACCCAGGCAATGTTTAAAGATGTTGTTAGGTCTTATAGGAAAAAAATTAGGGAAGCAAAAGTTCAGTTTGAGCTGAAATTGGCCACCTCTGTTAAGGATAATAAGAAGTGTTCCTATAAATTTATTAATGGCTAAAAAATGGTACAAGGGCAATCTCCATTCTTTATTAGACGAGGAGGGAAATATAGTTAATGAAGATGAAAAAAATGCAGAGGTACTCAGTATCTTCTTTGCCTCCAGTTTTAATAATGAAACTGATTCTCTACAGGAAAAGTGGTCTCTTAAACTGCTAGACACAGATACTAAACTGGTAGATACAGGGGACAATATAGCCCCTGTGTGATCCAGGAGGAAGATGTTAGGGACCTACTGACCCACCTAGATCCTCATAAGTCTATGGGACCTGATGGGATTCCTCCAAGAGTGCTGAGAGAGACAGCAGATGAGCTTGCTAAGCCTCTTTCGATGATTTTTCAACAGTCTTGGCTTAATGGAGAGGTCCCAGATGACTGGAATTTGGCTCATGTGGAATCCATCTATAAGAAGGGTTGGAAAGAGGATCTGGGGAATTATAGACCTGTCAGCCTGACTTCAGTACCAGGGGAAATTATGGAACGAATCATCTTAAGGGGAATTGCACTGCACTAACAGGATAACAGGGAGATAAGATCCAGTCAACATGGATTTGGGGGGGAGGTCCTGCCTGACTAATCTAATTTCCTTTTATGTTCAGGTAACTTGTCTAATCAATGAAGGAAAATATGTAGATATATTGTACCTAGATTTTAGCAAAGCCTTTGATAACATCTCCCATAGTAAACTCCTGGTGAAACTGGTGGCTTATATAGGTTCACTCTCTGCTGGGTTAAGAACTGGCTGGGTAACAGAGCTCAGAGAGCAGAGTGAACAGTATCACATCCAGTTGGAGGCCAGTCACTAGTGGTGTTCCCCAGGGTTCAGTGTTGGGTCCGGTTTTGTTCAATATCTTTGATCTGAATGAAGGGTTGGAGTCAATCATTAGTAAGTTTGATGTTGGGTAGGTTGATAAGTTAGGTAATAGGTTGGACTTGATGATCTCTACAGTCTTTTCCAACCTTGCTAATTCTGTGTATATTAGACTGATGCACTTACAACCACTTTGTTTAATGGATATTAGTTCAATAAAGTGATGACTGCTTATTGTGAGGCTAGTTACAGTCTCATTGGCTTCAAGGAAAGAACTTCTCTGATAATCATAAAGGGTATAGATTTTTATTTTGAAAAGGGAACTGTGCTCCTATAAATGAGGTTCTTTTTTTTTTTTCTTACTCTCAGTTACTAAAAAGATTGTTGCAGGATTACCTTTTGATGATGATGCAACAAGAACTTCTTTTGGAAAAAAAAATAGAGTAAGAATGAACATTGCTTTGCAAAACCTGATCTACTGAGTATTTGAGTCTTTTAGCTTGGAGCCTTTCCCGGGTGAAAACTGGTAATTTGTTCTTTGGAGAAAAAACAAATAACAAAAATGCTTTCAGTACTGGAATCACTATTCACTTCTTTGGAGTAGACTACGTAACACATTAGAAGACAGAGTAGATGAATTCCCAAGAGTAAAACAACCTTTTACTGAAAAACATTTTCAGTGCAAATCGTGGAGTAAAGTTCTAGCGTGTGGTCTCTTTCCTTTTTACATTCCTGAATATTTTAGTGTCATTACCGAAGCTAACTTTTTATTTTTTGTACTTTGTTTTACCTTGTAAGAGAAGGCAAAAAAAGATTTTTTCACTACACTGAATTTTAGGCTTTAGAAGATGTTTCATATAAACTAGGTTGTTTTGCATGGCTGAAAGGCAAAATCTAGTGAGCAAACATCATTTAGCCTTCAGAAAAAGCCCCACACCGGCCTTATTTGAGTAGCAGCTAAGGAAAGCCCTACTTAATTTTTGAAAATTGTCACTACTTTAAAGTGAGTAGAGTGAAAGAGAAGGAAAAAGAGAATAAAGAATCTGACCCATATTCTCACTGGGGAAAAAATGCTTTTCTGCAAATGTGATATCAACTATGCCCATCAGTAGTCCTATTGATTTTAATGGGTCAAAGTACTTTATTACACTGGAAGTCACAAAGAATGTGACCTGGATGGTCTAGTGGTAAAGCAGAGGACTTAATTATTTCCATTTTCTTGTCAGTGCAGTAATTTTACACTGCATGTTTATGAAAGCGTGGGAGGCAAATTGCATGCGTTTGTACATGTGTGGGAGAAAACTAAAGGAAAAGTAATTAGCTGGAACCTCCTTACACACAGTCAGGAAGCACAACATCATGGTACATTTGATTAAATTACATCGTTTAGAAAACCATTCTGAAAATTTTAAGAGAGAGTAATTTAGAGGGGCACTGTAATAAGCAAATTTCAAACTACAAATGTAGTAGTTTGGATGTATGCCAACCACAGTGTTTAATGATAAACAAAAAACTTTTGATTCAAAAAATGTGAGAGTGTGCTTGATGATTTTTCTTTCTATCCAGATCAAATACTGGAAAAGGACTTTCTTATTCCAGCATTTCTGCTAGCTTCTTTCCTTGAAATCTATAAAATGAAGCAGAAAACACTTTGAAATCTGCAAAAAGATTGAGTTTGGTGTAACAGAGATGAAGGCTGGCTTAGGTAATGTTCATACATAAATTATAAGCCAAATTTTTCTACTGATAATAGTTATTTTTTATTTATAGCGACTGAGAATCTGTCTGTATAATTTTTTCTTCTCTTAGATGATCCCTTTTTTCAGGTGTCAATTATATTTTGTAGCTATAGAAAGTCCACCATTTCCTTTTAATGAAAAAAGCTTTTCAAGGACTGCACAATGGTTACCAAGGGCTATTTTACAACACATCAGAGGGACTAAAATTCCAGTTGGTTTGAATTGAGCTGATGAAGATAATAACATATGAGCACTTTAATGTAACTAGTTTTAGAGAAAAATAGACTTTTAAATTTTTTTACAAAAGGACATAACCTGGATTTAAATGCTTGTAGGCAGTCAGAGGATTATTTAAACTCTCCAATATTGCCATTTCTGCAGTAAGAATCATGTTAAAATTATCTCAGGTGATAGGTGGGTGTGCCAAGGCCTATTGAAACTACAGCTATGGGACAACAGTCTTGAAAATTGGATTTTTAACTTGTAAGATAATCTTTTATGGTTAAATAAGAAATTATTCTTAGCCTGCTGATGATACAAATGTACATGGAAATCCTATAGAAAGAAATAAGAATATTAAAAAAGTCTTGGTCTTGCTCTTTAAATCACTTGCATTTCATTCTACTGTTAGATCTCTTCGGTTTTATTTTGTGATCTGAGGTGTGCAGTAAAATCCACAACTTGTATGAAAATCTAAGGGAGAAACCAGAACAAAATTATTTGGGCTTTAATGTCATGGTGGAAAACCAAAGAGTGGGATAAGGAAGACTTTTAACATCCATAAGTATATGTGTGTGAGATGTTTGAATCTGAGCAGAACTGTGAACTCTTAGACAATGAAGTTCTGCTTAAAGAACTGTCTCTCTAAGCAAAAGTTTCCTTATCAAAGAGATGAATTAATTTACTACTGATAAAAATGACTTATAAATCTAACATCTAAGATACTTGTCAAAACTCTCTCTCTATTCACTTCCTCATCTAGAATATGTGCCATAACCCTATAGATTAAAAAGAAAGACTTAAGAGAATAGTTGGAAATTAAACTGATTTGTACCCACATGCTTCCATTTGTGTCCACTACTATCAAGTGATTGACAGCCTAACATAAATCAAAATTTTTAAACTTATTAATATAATATGAACTGCAAAAAGATTAAAGTCTCATTTACATAACCTGAGATGAAAGGAGGTGAAATATTATAATTATCTTTTCAAGCTAAATTTGCACTGCCATTTAAAATTAACCTATGCAAATGACAGGTTAAACCCCAGGAAAGCTCCAACTCTGTTTGAAAAAAGTACAATCAATTTCCAATCATGAGTGTGTTTTTCTGCTAACCCTCCAATTAGCCACTTGAATCCATAAATATATGCCAATATCACAAAAATTATTTTTATTATTGTTTTATTCTTGGCTTTTATCCCCCCAAAAGAGTCTAGGTTGTGAAGTCTGCATCCTTATTTGCATTAAGCAGCACTCTAAATGTTACATGATTTATCTATACAGTATTTTGATCTATTGCTTAGCCTGAATGAGGATAGTTAAGCACAGTTATGTTCATAAATAAGCTGAGAATCCATATTTTTTATAGTTCAGATGTGCATAGGATGACTTTGGTAAAAATTGCATGAGCAACAAGGCAGTTTTCTAAAGGTTGCCACCCCTGTTGTGAATGAGAAAAGGAAGAGGATATATGTATATTTTTTTTCCCCAGCAGAATTACAAGTTCAAGAACATCCTAGCTAAGGACCTCCATTACACTTCAGTTTATATATAGACTGAAAATACTTTCAGTAAAAAGAAGAGGGCTTATATTTCCATGTAATTCCTTGCCTTTCATGGGAGAAATTTGAATACAGAGGCCGACACAGGCAATTTTCCTTAGTGAGCTGACATATCTGATCAGGTGGATCCAAGAAAATTGAATATGTTACATGAGCTATGAATTTGGCCTTAGTCATGTGCTCTCTTGGCAGGTATTTCACACTTGGCAATTGGAGGCCTCAATATTTTATTAAAGGTGAATATAGAGATAGAAATTCTAGTGAATGCAGGCCAATGCCTAAATCAGTGCAGTAGGGTTTCACAGGAAGGAAGACTGAATGGGTTTGGAAGTTCCTTTGTATACATGGAGTACTGTGTCCAAGATACGTGAGACAGCAAATGATTTTCCCTGCTCCTGCAGAAAAAATAATCCCACAGGGGTTTCTGTCTGTCTTATTGGTAGTATCCTCAGAAATTATGAGTCACAGACAGTATTGTCTCTAAGTTTGCCAGCTGGTAAGTGTTCAATTTTCAACATTTGAGGTGTCTGGGATTTGAAAGTTGTGTAAAGTGCCGGGTTCTTCACTTCGGCCATAACAACCCCATGCACCGCTATCGGCTGGGGGAGGAGTGGCTCGAGACTAGTGAAGTGGAGAGAGACTTAGGTGTACTGATTGATAGGAAACTCAATATGAACCAGCAGTGTGCCCAGGTGGCTAAGAAGGCCAATGGCATCCTGGCCTGCATTAGGAACAGTGTGGTCAGTAGGTCCAGGGAGGTTGTCCTTCCCCTGTACACGGCGCTGGNAAATTTTGTTTTGGCAGCCAGTCTACGGGCAAAGAAGAAATGAAGTCCTGGTTTATGAAGGATTTATGTCTCACCACAAACTCGGCACTGAGATATTTCTTTGTTCATGAAGACCATTCTCAATCTGTTGCCAGTTTCTGTCAATCTCAACCTGATTTCTAGTTTACTCACTGAGTGAGAAACAGTGTATGTCCCGTGGCTAGTCTAGAGCACAACATGTACAAACTGACCAGTGGACATGTACTGACCAGTCAACATGTACTGACTAGCCCAGAAGTGGCTGTCAAATACTAAGTTCTTTCTGCCTTTTCTTCTGTGGAGTACTAATATGGTCTCAACCATCTAGTGAGACATCAATTTTCACAAAACTCACGTAGAAGCTTTGAACTCTGACAGACAAATGTGATAGAAACTAGTCAAAGAGAGAGAGGAATGACACTCGGTGTAGTCATCTCAGATATTGCCTTGCCAAATCAGACTATAAAATTAATGGGAGGGGAAGAGAAAGAGAAAAGGAAAGAATTATTTAAACAGTAATGAATGGAATATTTCTTGCTTAAGTTGAAGACAGAAACTTTTAATTTAACTTGACACAAAAAGTTCCATTCATTGTGGAATCATAAGGATGATTAAGCGGCTGGAAGAAAAGCCCTATGAAGAGTGGCTTAGGGAGCTGTGTCTGTTTAGTCTGGAAAAGAGGAGGCTCAGGAGTGATCTTATCGCTGTCTATAACTACCTAAAAAGAGGTTGTAGACAGGTGGGGGTTGGTCTTTTCTCTCTGGCCGTTGGAGATAGAACGAGAGGTCACGGTCTTAAGTTCCAGCAAGGGAGGTTTAGACTTAACATTAGGAAAAAGTTCTTCACTGAAAGAGTAAAGATCTGGCATTGTAATGCGTTGCCCATGCAGGTGGTTGAATCGCGGTCCCTGGAGGTGTTTAAGGGCAGACTGGATGAGGTGTTGACGGTCATGATATAAATGTTATAGCTGTTAGGTTTTAGTTGGATTATAGGTTGGACTTGATGATCTTCAAGGTCTTTTCCAACCTTATCAACACTGTGTTACTGTGATACCATGAAATCAAATAGTTTGTTCCAAGGCACTCATGAGAAAATAGAGAAAATGAAGGACTAGTGTCAAAAACTGACAGAGGAAAAGACCCTTGCAAAAGAAGTTATCAGAACTATCTTTATGAAGCATTAGGATTCTAAATTGTACTACATCTATATTTGGAAAGGGGATTAATTCCCATTTCTCACTTTGTTTTGGTGGTGCTCAAGTATCCACAGTTTTAAGGTATCTGAAATTCCTCTTTCTTTAGTTCCACTTTTATAAGATGCTTTCACAGTCACAGTAGGTGCACATGGATACCCACATGCCAGAGAGAAAGACAGAAGGTTTATAAACAAACTAAACCAGTGCCTGCAAATATGAAGATGAAATGAGAATATTTCTATCCACCAAAATATGCAGGCTCTCTAGGAATGAATACACATATAATTGTAGAAATATGGGTGAAATCTTTTCTATATTTGAGCTTGACCATACAAGGCTCTGTCCGTGAGGAATCAGAGATGGTAACAAGGATAACAGAGCAATAAAGATAAGGATGTGCCTTAATACTTAACTGTGTAAATTATGGCAGAGGTAGTGATGTATTAATCCACATAGCCAGTAGCTTAACACTTGGCTTTGAGTATTGACTTTTAATTTGTTATTGTGACATAGAGTTTGCTTTGCTCAAAAGTGACATTAACCAACTGTAGTGCAAGAAAAAACATGTAATATTGTTATGACCAATGACCGGTAGCCAAGTTTCTTAGATGCTGCCATTATCTGTATAAAAGGATATGTTGCACTGTAATAAACTGTCTTCACATTGTCTTCGTAAAGAAGCATTGAGGAGTCCATGTAGTTTATTGCCACATAGGAAGAGAACCTCGTTCGATTCCCGCTGGGTAGGCAGTGGTGTGGTTTAAGAGTTGGACTCGATGATCCTTGTGGGTCCCTTCCAACTCACAATAATCTGTGAATCTGTGAATCTTATTTGGCTTGGTGTGGAGTTTAAGATATTGTTGACCATCTAAGAATTTAAATCAGGTGCTGAGCATTTATGGACAAGCATTTATCACTTAGGACTACAAACAACATAGTTCTTACTCTGATTATTTTTGACATTCTGTTATCAAAAGTTTCTTTGCACTTCTGATCTTAAAACTTAGAAACAATCACCTGAGGCATGGTAGTACTGAGTTGTCATACTGATGTGTTGGTACTTTTATATAAAGCATCTTAGGCCAGAGGTTACTGAATTGCTGGTGGCTAGGTTTGAAGAGGTGGGAGGAATGCCCTTTGAATTTCTGCTTTAGCAGTCCTAAATGCTGAGGTCTTGGGAGGATCAGGTGAAACTAGCTTTCCTTAAGAAGCTAAAGCTAAAGATGAAAAGATTTAGTGGCTTGTATTCATTTCCCCATGGGAGGGGGCAAAGAAAGGGCGACTGCAGGTGCTGGCCTGAAGCTCCCAGCTGTCCACCGTAGAGAATAAGAGAATAATTGCTTCTCCGTACCATTACCCAGCAGGAAGGGAAATCTCCTTAGAAGTTTTTGCTAAAGAGTGTTTGGCACATAACATTGAAAATTATCCTCCTGAAAGGGGAGTTTGTGTTAAACCGTCAATAACAGTATTACTGTCATCCATTCATTCAAGAACTGCTGTGATGTGTGTCCACTTTTACTGTTTTCCTCTAGAAGGACAAATTACTCAATCTAAAAACATGAATATGTATTTTTTAGGAGTTGTGCTATTCTGTATGTAATCTATTTTTCTCTGGCTTCATAATAAGATGAATTATGTCACTGCCTAAATATAAGTGAAGTGTGATGCTATCAAAGCCTGAGTTCTGTGGCTTCCTATCACTGATCTTTGATTGGTTTGATGAAGGGATTTGATGATGCTTTTGTGTCATGTACTTTGTCTACTTTTTTTCCTCCTTGTTTGCTATGTTGAAGAACTTGTGGCGACATTAGACTTTGTAAGACGAGAAATCCAAAATTTATTCTAACCCAAACATCTCAGAACCCAAAAGTGTAGGTTTTAAATGCTTAATGCTCCTAGAATGCTGCATTTTTCCATCAGCAGACTCACTCTATGTACCTGTGACCACAATAAGTGGCATGCAAGGTGCCTAAATTAAGCCTGAATGTGTTATGCCATACACCCTAAGAATTACAGGTGGAAAAACGTATTCTGATAAGGCTACTATCTTCTACTGGTAATTAAGTGTATCTGCGATTACCATTGATTTTTAGAAAGATTATGAAAAGACAACAAGCACATTGCATGTAAGAGATCCTTTTGTTCTCTGAGTGTTGCACTAATAAGTCTGTTGTTTCCAGATGCCAAATGTCTTGCATTTAGACAGACTGGGTAAAGCAAGTGAAACAAATATGGACACAAGCCAATTTAGTATGCCTATTACCATCAACCCAATTGCATGACATAGTTTTCCAGTTTTTTTAAATTGAACTGTTTGTCAGAAGTTATTTCAATCAAGAATCAAGTCTTCTAGTAGCTGTTATAGACATAGCAAAACAAGAAGTTACTGAGCTGGGTCGGACATTCATGCTGAGTCTTCATCTTTATATTTACATCTTTTCTAACGAGTAAAATGATCGACTCTCTAGCAACATGTATAACGTAGCTGATGTCTAAGTGCCCTTGTAACAAACTCCTTGAAAACTTTGAAGTATTGGCATCATGTACACATGAGGCTGATCTTTGGGAAGGAACGAAGTTTCCTGTTTTACAGGAATAGATTTCTTTCTCTAAAGAAATTAAAAAGTCTGGAGGGAACTGGAGCACTTATATCTGTCCTAACTGACTCTTACTAGCTTTTTGGTAAATGCTTTCCTTCGAGAATAATGTCAGCAGACTCCTTTAAGACTTTACAATGTGTTTTTAAAGGACTAAACTTGGTGCAAATAATCATAGTAAGGAAAAAGGATTCTTACCAAGGGATGCTGCCGTAGTGTAACAATGACAAGTGCAAAAATTTTCCCCAAAATGTCAGAGTTTGCCAGCCAACATTCTATGAGCAATCTGCATTGTGAAATTTTGTTTATGTCAGAGTCAGTTGTAAAGGGCAATAGTGAAACCACTTAAAACTACTGACTGTCATTGTGGTTAAACCACAATATTTCTTCATAATGGTTTGAAACACAAATTTTTGATTTTATAAAAAAGAATAGGAATACTTTTTATGAGTGCTTTGTCACCAAAATTACTTACACATAGCATAGAATTTCTGTTCTGTAGTGACTTTTTTGCCTTGGGTTAATTTCTAAAGATCTGCATTTTATTCTGTCTGTAGTCTGAAAAATTTAAATTCTGAATGTATCTACAAGAATGATCATAGACCATCAGCAGCAAAGGAGGAATACATTCTCTGGGTTATCACTTCAGCACTGTGTACACAATATGTCAGAGTCTGAAACTTTCAGATTAATTACCAGTCTTGGCGATGCTGTATGTGCTTTGTTGCCCTTCAAGCTTGCAATTAATATTCAGACAGTTGTGAAGGGAGGATAATTTGGTGATTTTCAGTTTATTCTTCCAGGGAATAAACAAGAGAAGAGAATACATATTTCTCTTTTACTGCAGCTCAGAATCAGTTGATTAACTTGTGTCTGCAACTGTACAAAATCAATGTCAGTTAGAGTACAACTTTATTAAAGTTTTCTTGAATTTACATAACTTTCAGCACCATTACATGTATAATTTATCATGACGATGCAGTATCGTTGTAGGGCATTTATAAGCTTTGTGCAGTGGGGCAGAATTTCAAACTTGGTCCTTCATTAAATTTTAATTCAATAACTTAGCTAAACTAGGTGAGTACTGATAGCAAGAACACCAAGAGCTTTACCAGTCCTTAAATTAAAATGTTCTCTGTGTTCAGCGCCTCTGCAACCCCGCGGGACAAAGGCTAATGTGCTTATGAAAGTGTGTTTACCTTCAGCATGTTCACTAAGTTTTTCTTCCAAACATTTTTACCAGCCATAGGTATGATGGTACAGCTAAATGGCTGCTGATTTAAAGTATTTAATTAAAAAAATAATTTAAAAAATCATGGGAATTTTGCTTGGTAAGGGAAGCAATGAGGAAAACCTGAGGTTTCTCATTTTTTTGGTTCCTACCAGTTTGCTAACGATAGCTCAAGAAAGATCTTTTTAAAGGAAAATATTTTTTCTCCTTCTAATCAAGCAGTGACAAAAATTCAGGAGGTAAGGATGGTTGTGAAAATAACTTAGGTCATAGAAACATAGAATCATATAATAGAATTATTAAGGTTGGAAAAGACCTCTAAGATCCTCGAGTCCAACAGCTGAGTTAACCTAGCATTACCATCTTCGCTACTAATACATGCCCCTAAGTGCTACATCTTTTAAATATGTCTTCTAAATAGCTCCAGAGATGGTGACTCAACCACTTCCATGTACAGCCTGTTCTGATGCTTGAAAACCCTTTTGGTGATAACATCTAATCTTCATCTCCGTTGGTGCAACTTGGGGTTGCTTATTCTGGTCTTGTCACTGGTTACTTGCAAGAGGAGATTTTCAGGCAGTTGTAGAGTTATAGGTGGCTTTGCCCTTACTTTTTTTAGCTGTTAGAAAATTCGTGTCTACCTCCACAAATACTGTGACTCCTAGAGCTCTACTTTCTCTATTATCTGAGACACTTTAGGGGTGTGCTTTTTGTTTTCTGTGTAGAAAGGATGATCTGTTTTCAACTGTGCCTCAATATCAGTGAGGATAAGGGATTCATTATTGACACGCATGTCGTTAGAAACTAGTAAGAATAGGAGATGAATGACTGATCTTACACCCATTGAAATAATAACACAAAAAGTCAATGTCTATTGATTTTTACGTATTCTAGACAATGCCTCAATTGAATGAAAGATCTATGCCATTCTGTTACAGTCATAATTGGTATTGGTCACTGGAAGTATTCTTTCTGGATTCAGTAGACTTCTTCATTTAAGAAATGTGGATATTCTCTAGCTTGAGACCTTTCTCATTTACTAATATGCATAATTTCTCGAATAAAATACTCTAACATTATATAGAATATTAAATACAAATAATGATATCCTGAGAGTGAAAGAAAATGGGAAAAAAAGAAAGAAGCTTAAGCCTCTCCTCCACCCTCAAACCTTCCTCTTCTATGCCAGAAATAGAAACTGTGATGAGAAATGACATTGTGGCTTTGAGACTTGCATTGGGCTGAAGACAAAAAAGAACAGTTAACCTTGTTATACTTTTCCTTCCATAGTTTGAAGAAGGTCACATGGTCGAGATCTCACTTTTCATTTCTATTTCCAGGTATATTGTCTCATCCACTTCATAAAAGAATGGCTTTTATAGCTGCGTGTTTATCCATCAGCTGGTTTGTTTTTTAAATGAAAATGTTATCTGTTTATTATTCAGACACAATTTTAAGCAGTTTTGCTAAGCATATTTGAATTCAAAGTCCCATTAAAAATGTAATATTCCTCTTCTACTTTGACCCCTATTGCACTGATGTTCAGTTTCACAATTTTAAGTAGAAATGTAATATTGTATATCTGTTCAGGCTGATGTAATTTCCAGCACTGAATTACCATTCATTGGACTGCCAGTTCACCTTCCTATCATGGAAATTTTGTATTTGCTCACTTTTTTCTCCACATTTACAAAATGCATTATTGGTCTATCTTGTAATTGCTTGACAGCAGCATTTTCTTTTTTAAGTCTAGAAAACTTATCCCTTTGCTTCCTATCATTTGATAGAAGCAGTAAGAATTGCTGAGTTAAGATAAAAACCCTTATTTTGTGGCAGAGAGGGGAGGGGGATGAGAAACAAAACGTTAATTTGTCTTAAAGTTAAAAGTACTGACCCATGCACTGAAGATAAGCATATCTAATTTTAAATCTTCCATGTCTATTGTAATGTCTAATTGCATAGTTAAATGAGCTGTAAAAGCAGAAATGCCGCTGTAACCTCTAAACAATTTTGCACAGTTCTAGAACATTTGAGATAACAGAAGAAAACTTAAAGAAGCTCTTCTCCTCTAGTAATGTTAGTACTTCAGAGGACAGAGTTTCTTGAACAAGAGAAGCTTTCTGCTTGGGCAGCACTTTCCCGTTACTCTGGACACACTTTAGATTTAAGGAGGAAATTGAATGCATCATGTGGGCTATGAACACACTAAAAGGTCCAAAACCATTAGTAGATGTGTCACTCAGTGCTCAGTTCTCATCTCCGATTGATGTAATGCTGGAATAATTTGATTGAATTCAGTAACTTTATTCTAAATTAACATAATTGCTACTGTAATTATTTAGCCTACAGAAGCATCTGGAGCCCCTAACTAGGTCAGGGCACAATTTTGCTAGGCTCTCTGCATTACACATGCATATACACAGATTAACATGTCAAAGAACTTTATATATAGACTGTTTCTATCTGAATACTTTGCTTGGGGCAAAATAAAATAATGGAGAGGTGAATCCGCTAGTCTGAGCGCTAGCCTCTGTGACTGACTTCACTGAAAGTTCCATAGACTTTCTGTACACCTATTCTCTTTCTAGAAAATGCTGACAANGAATAAACATTCTTTTTATTTCCCAAACTATCCAGAATGACAGACATTGTCAGAGAGAACTTCCCAGGTTTTATGCTTTCAGGACCTGACAATTTTTACTAGAAAGGAAAGTGAGTTATGTAAGGAGAATTTATTTTCCCTTTCCCCCCCCCCCCCCACAACACCGGAAAAGGTTAAGCCTGCTC
>WEKX01019058.1:38367-56737 GCA_013390025.1 Pitta sordida
CCACCCCCCCCCACCCCAGCAAGACCAGAAGGGTTTAGATCAGCTCCTCTGATAACACATCTTCATACAGTGCAAGTTAGTGACACTAGTGAGACCAGTCACCAGAGAGACCAGATACGTTGTGACCATTCTTCTGATAGCTGTGTGAAGTACAAAAGTATTTATCTGCCTTTTTGTGATATAGTTGGATTATAGGTTGGACTAGATGATCTTCAAGGTCCTTTCCAGCCTTTTCTATACTGTGATACTGTGATACTGTGATAGAATCCAGACTTAGAACAAGTTCCTTGCTAGTTTTTTGCAGCAGTACTGTCTCGTATGTGATCTAAGCCCAATGAACTTATTACCCAAACAGAGAGAAATGTTTCAGTAAATGAGATAATGGAATTTGTGTCCTTCCAAATTTTCTACTAGTGCCTCTTCACTGAGCAGGGTTTTTTGTCTGCAGGCTCTTCAGACAGTTAAACTTGGGATACTCCGGTGCTGTAGTAAAAATGATGGAATTACAGGAACATGATTGTGCAGCAAAAGGACTAATAAAAGCTTCTGTGTCTATATACCTGAGTGTAGATATAATTTGTAAAGAATATGAAAATATAACTTTTTTTTAAATTAATTTCTGGCTTGTTTTGAAGTCAATGGCAAAACCTGAGAGTGTTTGAGTAAGGCCAACATTCTGAATGCTTGTTTTCTTTTTCCATTTGACTTCATATAAAATACCAATTTTTAGGTCTTTATCAGTGTCTGGTCAGTTTATATTTGAAATGCCTCAATACTTTCTCACTATCTCCTTAGAAAGTGTTTGATGGAGATAATTCTTAGGATTTTCCAGCCAGGGCAGACTTGTTTGGCTTGTGCATTCTTACTGCAGTTGTAATTGGGTTTTTTTCTTAAGTTTTGTATCATGACCTAGATGTCTGCAACTGGAATTTCATAGCAAAATTTGTGACTAATAATGTGCCTCAGTGTTATATAATTGAAAGTAATGTTTTCTTGAAATACTAGTGTCTTTGAGGATATTCCCTTCTGAGAAAACAAAATGCTTCGGCTGCAAATTTCCAAGTATCATGAGTTTCAAGGGAAATATTGCGAGTAATTCATTTTAGCAAGCCATATGGTAAAAGATTAATGGATTATTTGCTCTGAGAACAGTGGAAAGAAATGTAGGACTCTGCTCTTAAATTTATCACAAACCTAACCATACACTGTAATTGAGTTCAAGGGAGAAAATGTCCTAATTGTGATTGTTGCTAGACCCTTGATATCTCAAATAAGGGAGTCTTTTGCAGCATTGCCAAAGCATTGGCTTACTGTCCATATAAAGTAAGCATAAATGTTTTTGCATTGTGTCAAGATATTTGTGTCATCTGTTTTATTTATGCCACTGTTAATAATGGACAGTTGTAGTTCGCCAGTGCTGGAAAGGATAAAATTAATGCTATTAATTCAGCTACAATGTTTGTGGATCTGTGAGCAATTGAGCAACATAACTCGGGGTCGCTACCTGGATTAATGATGCTTCATGTCCTGAATTGATCATATCTAAATGTTAATCAATTCCAATCAAATGCCTGATGCTGGTTCTTTAGTTTTTTTCCAATTAGTTATTTGTCAGTTGTATGAAATCAAACAAAGGTATTAAGCTCCCATGTCAATTAAATTGCTGTGACTACAATAATTAACAGTGACTTCTGATGACAAGTTTAATTAGAAATGTCTATACTACATTTTACACAAATATGGCGATTTGTTCTTTATCAATTAAAGTAACTCTGCATTTCTTGTGTATTTTTACTAACAGACAGCTTTCCAAGGCTTCAGTTATCATCTTATATGACTGGCAAGGAAACGGGAATGAGTAACTTAGAGGACAAAGTGACATACCTACTGATACTGAAGAATTTTGAGACTGAACCAGAGGATGGCAATGTCAACTAAAGGCATTTAATCAGGTCAATAGAAACTTAACTTTATAAAAATCCCCACTGAAACTGTTTTCTGTGCACTTACTAAAGCAACTTTTTTTTTGGTATTGAATGAGAGTTGTTACAGACCAAGTATTCCTTTTTTGTTTGATGATTACTGGACAAGGAAGATTGATTTGCTTTTTCCAATGGCTCTACATTAAAATGTTTTTGTTTTTTTTTTCCTCTAATCTCTTTTATGGTACTAAAATTTTGTCTGGTCTTGGTCAAAGCATTTAACTCCTAGATGCCTTGAACATAGCTTTCCAATCATTCTTGGAGAGAAATTTTTTTATGTGAAATATGAGAGTTTACATGGTGACAATATGCCTCATCATTGTGGTATGAACTATTTAAGTGACTTTTGTACTCCTGATTATATTCCAGCTGGTCTCAATGACACACAGTGTGCTCATAAAATTTATGCAGAAGAATAACAGTAAAGGATACAGTAAAAGGTGGAAACAAATATTCCCAGGAAAACACTGCTTTCCCCTTTTCTCTAACTGACTACAACAGCATTTCTTTTCATTCTCTGGTATTTGCTGAGTATCTCTTTATTCCCAAACATAATGCTGTGAGCAGGGATGAGCAACATCTGAATCACAGAATTGAGACAGAGAAGACCTATTTCATGCTGTAGTTCTTCCCATTCTGGATGATTTCTACCTAAATATATTTTTCTCTAACTAATTATAGAGAATCTGAACCAAAAAAGTGTACATAAATACATGAACTGGAGTATGATAGTTAATATTTCATCATAGATAGCTCTAGGTGCTTATGACAGCAGCAAGAAGCTCATTAAAGAGGTCTGTGAGTAAGATTGCATTGATGACATCTGCTTCTTGCATAAAGCAAGATTTTTCTTCCGGTAGTCTGGATGAAGCTTCTTGCATTTATTACCTACTTATTACTGAGACTGGGCTCTTCTGAGAAGGAGAGCTTCTTTTGTATATGACAGACTGCTGAAAGGAAAGACAATCTATCACTGCATTACTTTTCTGCACTTATCTTTACCTTCTGTGGTGCTAATGAGCTACTAGAATAAAGTTGTAATGACAGTAACCGTACTATATGTTGGGTTAGGTTCCATTATGGTGCCTCTGGTTTCAGTTATCCAAAGCTGCTAGTGGAGGCAATATTCTTGTGATGAAAAATAGATTTTTTCAGTAGACTCAGAACCAAAAATGATAAGTTTGGCTTAGTAGTTATTAAAATCCCACAGATTTCTTGTCCTCTAACTTCCTTGTATTGTAACTATAGTTTTCACAAGCCTAATTGCAAGAAGAAATTGTACAAAGATGGTCCCAGACAAGAGAGAACTGTGCAAGCTGTGGTTTCTGGAATGTAGGAAGTTTAATAAAATAGGCAGAAAAGACTTTTTTAGAAGTGGGGTTTTTTTCTTTTTTTTTTCCTTGTGCTACTTTTTTATTTTTATGATTAATTTCATCTCCACTGATTCTATCTTTTGACTTCATCTTCTTCTGCATAAAGTAAAAGATTTTACCCTGCCATTTGAATGCCACTCGAGCGTCTTTCCCCCTCCATGTTCCCCTGACAAAAATAGGCATTGTAAAAAGAGTATCTCTGGATTTGGAGTTGTTGTGCTGCTTTTGTTCCTACAATGATTTTAGAAACTTTATTAAAATAATTCTTATAAAACAAATGATAGAATTCTGACTCTGAGTGGATTTTGCACTTATTATTTTAGCATTTCAACTTCTAAGGCATACTTCTCATTATCATACTAGGGCATGTTACAGAGTTCAGTGACCAGAAGCATCAAGATGTAATTAAAAAAAAATCTAAAATTATATCTAATTAAAAACTGTTCCAGGCAGAATGAATTAAACAGCCTTGAAGTTGCTTAGTGCATCCATCTTCCTGATGTCTGAAGGAGGTGAATTACAAAGGTGAATTATATAATGGCAAGAAGCCCTTGCAGCAGGTAACTGCAGAAATGGAGTAATCTAAAATCAACTGGAATTACAGAATAATCTGGAGTGGCACATTATATCATCAAATCTCCTGGCTTGGCAAGAAACATTAAAAAAAAATCTTATTTGCTACCAAACCCAGAGCCATAAGAGCCTTAAATATTTTTGTGGTGGATGATGGTGGCATAAAAACATTAATCAGATCCATGGATGAAAGATAGTACAAAGTACGTATTAAGAGGAGTGCTAATATTCTGATATATTTGTTTAGTTTGATAATCTGAACAAGCTGTTTCATCGTATAGCATCTTAGTATGGCTTCCAGTATTTCTTCTGGAAAATCTGTTAACTTCTCTTCGCTTTATCCCATCCCAGTTCCTTATTCTTTCTGGCTGCTTCTCCACTCTTAGCACAAGTTTTTAGAAATGTGTCCATTAAATACATATACATCATGAAAGGCTACTAGTCCAAATTCTCATCTGTTCTTGCAGCAACATTTTGTGTCTGTAAAACTGCTGAAGTATGAGTGAAAACTCAGTTCAGAGTCACAAACCCTAAATCACCAATGTATAAATTATTGACAAAGACAAAAAAGAAAAAAAGCTAGATGGCTAGGCCAAATTAATGCCCACTAAATAATTATTTAAAGAAGCAGTTATTTTGTTGTCTGCAGTGTTTGTTAAGCAGTAGTTCATAATNCCCCTAAATCTCCGATGTACAAATTAGTGACAATGACAAAAAAGAAAAAAAAGAAGCAGTTATTTTGTTGTCTACAGTGTTTGTTAAGCAGTAGTTCATAATAATAATAGTGTATCTATCTGCATAAATTATGTATATGCAAGGAGAGTATCTGATGCTGTAGCCAACGCCCTGTTGCTTAAGCACTATGGCCACAGCATTAAGCAGACTTCAGGAGCCAAGAGACGAAAAAAAATCTAGCAGCAAAACCCACTGCACTGAAGACATATAAATTAAAAAGATTAGAACTGACTGCTCTGGGCACTGTAGAGTAATGATTTTCAGGCCAAGACAAGATTCCAGATGCTCTAGGAAAATCCCATGATGAGCAATGTCAACTGATGTCAAATGCTACTGAAAGATCTAAGATAGTAAATATAGCAATGCAGTTGGTGTTGAAAGCAGGTGGTTAGCTATGTTCCACAGGGCAATCTCTGTGCTGTGGAACTCCTAAAATCAAAAGGAAATACGTTTTGAGGAAACCCAAACCCATCAGCAAAATGTATTATAGTCGGCCCTCTTGCACTTCGTGCCCCCCATATTGCAGCTTCAGATATTAGCGGCATGATTTTTAGCGATGTAGGAGACCCGTTTCGCAACTGCGCATGCGTAACTTGCAGCCGTGGTGGTGGCGGCTGCAGCAGCTGTGGTAGCTTTGGCCCAGGCAGTGGAGTGGGCGGCTGTGGGGGTTCGGGCAGCAGTGGGGGCAGCACGGGTGGTGTCCGTGGTGCGGTTGACGGTGGCGGGGGTGGTGGCGGTGGCCGCAGAGGCTGCGTGTGTGGTGGTGGCTGCAGTGGCAGTGCAGCCGCCATTCAACATGGAAGTCGGGCTATGCGGGTCCCAAATAAGACCGTGGGTGTGTGATACAGGAGACTTGACTGTATTTTTTTCTAAGTGCCTACAAAACTGAAAAAAAAATCCTAATAATGAAGAAAAAAGTAATGTCCTTGTAACAGAAATTTATATATTAAAATTAGCACTGCATGAAAATATATTACACTATAAACCAACACTTTATATATAACAAGTTTTCATGATATAAAAAACTGTCTTTCCAGTAATAATCATTATATGCACTGGTGAATGCATCAGGTTTGATGACTTCTCAAAGCGCAAATTATCATTAAAAAGGTGTTATGGAATATGTGACTAAGTAGAACTGGTTGTAAAATAGATGATGATAGAAACAATTCAGAAGGCTGAAGTTTAAATGATATTATTTTGTATCCATTATACAAAGTGACTGAAACATGTTTGGAGGAGCTGGAGTAGATTCAACATTGGTCTACTGTTTATTTTGATCAACCAAGAAAAAAAGGAAGTGCAGACTAGATGCCAGCTCTCATTAGTAACCTTTGCATAGTGAAAACATGCAGATAAAGATGACTACAAGAGAATGTGTGTCATCAAACTACAAACAAAAGTTATCCAAGCAACAATCAACCAAAGTGTAAACTGTGGTACAAAGTAAAGCACAAGTGAAGCATAGCAGGCCAATGCAATAGATTGTGTTAAAAAAAAAGAAAAAAAGAATCTGGCAGTTTTGCATTACGCTTAATGGGTTGATAGGATTTGGTTTGCCCTTGAGGGGGATATACAGTCGGGTCTCCAATAATGCGGACCCATGGTCTTAATTGGGATCTGTGTAGCCCAAGTTCTGCATTGAATGGTGGCCGCGCGGCTGCTGTGGCCACCCCCACTGCCACCACCCGCGTCACCGCCGCTGCCCATTCTGCCGCCACTTCTGCCCGCGCCATCACCACCGCCAGGGTTGCGCATGCGCAGTTGCAAAACGGGTCTCCTACATTGCTAAAAAATCATGCCACTAAGATCTGAAGCCACAATATGGGGGGCATGAAATGCAAGACGGCCAACTGTGTTAGCTTCCCATTACAGTATATATTTTTTTTAATTGACAGGAGATTTGTTATTGTAGCTTTGAGGATATGTGCTATGATGTGACTATATATTAAGAAGCAGAGAATAATTTTTTTCTTATTCATTTTAAGTGACTTACTAGACATAGGACACCTGAATTTTGGGGCTGGTGTGCAGGAATGACTGGTACAGGCATAGTAAAACTTGCAAGGATACGGTCATATCTCCTGGTGTTCATGAGTCAAAGCATCGCTTGCTGGTCATCACATTGTAGCACTTTTGGTCACCGCAATAAAAGGAAGATTTTAAGCTGTTAGACAGCATTCAAAGGAGGACAACAAAGATGGCGAAAGGACTTGAGGGGTACCTGTATGATGAGCATCTGGGATCACTTGGTCTGTTCAGCCTGGAGAAGAGGAGACTGAGAGAAGACCTCATTGCAGTTACAACTTTCTCGTGAGGCAAATAGGAGGGCCAGGCATTGATCTCTTCTCTGAGGTGATGAGTGACAAGAGCTGAGGGAATGGCCTGAAATTGTTTCAGGGGAGGTTTAGATTGGATATGAGAAAAAGATTTTTCACCTAGAGGGCGATTAGGCACTGGAAGGAGATCTCCAGAAAAGTGGTCACAGCCCCAAACCTAACAGAGTGCAAGAAGCATTTGGACAATGCTCTCAGGCACATCGTGTGATTCTAGTCCTGTGCAGGACCAGGAGTTGGACTCGATGATCCTTGTGGGTCCCTTCCAACTTGTATTCTGTGATTCTGAGATCTTGAAGACTGATGGTGCAGCTAACTAGTTAGACCATTTCATTTTACCTTCCTCCAGTAATCCAGGCATTTTATTCTTAACACATTGCCCAATGGTAAACTAACTGTTAATAAAAGTCTGTGGAAAAGTTTTATGACTCTTAGTCATTGGCCTTGGGTCATATCTAATGAGCATGAAAAACAATTTCTCCGGATTCTCTAACATTTTTACTACATCATTCTTAAAATTATTTTTGTATATAGAGCAACCAGCTAACTGGAATACACTTTTTAAAAACTAGAGTATTTTCAGTGGATGTAAAAAAAGAATAAAAAGATCTTGTCTCTGCCAGAATCTGAATCAAGCTGTGAGTCAGTTTGCTTACCCTACTCAGGATCTGACTCTTTAAGAAGGTGCTATAAACTAATCTGCTACATTTTTAAACTAGTCCTTTGTGCTGTATTTTGATTATCTCTCAAATACCACTTTATTAGACAGTTTTGCTTAATTACTTTTCTGTAATCAGAAACTGCTGGCTAAGAAAAAAGAATTGTCATATCTTGAGATATGGTATCCAGGGAGGTCCATATCATTCTTACAGGATTTTATTAAGAGTGGATTAATTGAATGAGTCTCTATTCTTATTACAATCTGTCCTTATTAGAATGGATTAATTCATCACATTTTCTCTCCTCATCACAGTCTTTGACACAAGAATGAATTATCACATTCTTTCATTGGTATTTGCCAGCTGGCTGATGGTTTCCTTGGTTTTTAGCCTGTTTAGAAAAGAGAGAAATATTAGTAACTTGTTGTAATGAACTTGTATGTGTTGGTAGATAGAGGAATATGGTGACCTCTGTTTTACAAGGGACTGTGGTGAGAACTCTTGTTTCAGATGATCCAGAGTTTCTGGCAGGTTTCTTAACAGAAATTCAAGAAAAGGATTCAAGAAAAGGATTCAAGAAAAGATGTAGAAAGGAGTGTAATTGAAAGCCACCTTCCAGTAGTCCCATTTTTACTGTAGTGGATTGCTTTATAGTCATATTCTTAATTTTGGCTCAAGGAAAATAGGTGAGACATGAGCAACTGACTGTCATCTGCTGACTCTTTTCTCTCACTGTCTTCATACCTACAGTAGCATAATTCCTAGGATAGGTTAACTTTCAAGACCTTGCACACTATAACAAGTGTAATATGCCGAAGTGAGGAATCATGCAAACATTTTTTTAATTGTAAACTTAATTTTCCTTCTGAAATGAAGGTGCCATGGTGGAAAAACAACTTGAACATAAAGTATTGTGCATTTTGAAGTTCAGATTACGTGTGATCTTATTAGAACCATCTCTGACGTATTTCTAGGAAAAAAAGCAATGAGATTTGTGGTATTATTCCAACATTATTAATGTTGGAAAAGATCTCAAATATCATTGAGTCCAACCTAACATTGCCAGGTCTACCACTAAACCTAAGCATGTCCTATCGTCCCTAAGCACAATAGTTACTAGATTTTGGATTCTTCCAGGGACAGTGATTCCACCACTTTCCTTGCCAGCCTGTTTCAATGATTTACAACCCTTTCAGTGTAGAAATCTTTCTTAATGTCTAATCTAAACCTCCCCTGGCACAACTTGAGGCCATTTCCTCTCATTCTGTTGCTAGTTGCCTGGGAGAAGAGGCTGATCCCCACCTTCCTATAACCTCTTTTCAGGAAGTTGTAGAGTGTGATAAGATCTTCCCTGAGCCTCTTTTCTGCAGACCAAACAACCCCAGGTCCTTCAGCTGCTCCTCATATGTCTTGGTCTCTAAACTGTTTACCAACTTTGTTGCCCTTCTCTGGACTCACTCCAAGCCCCCAATGTCTTGAAGTGACGGGACCAGAACTGGATGCAGTGCAGGAGTTGTGGCCTCATCAGTGCTGAGCAGAGAGGTCCTACTGGCCACACTACTTCTGATACAAGCCAGGATGCAATTGGACTTGGCCACCTGAGCACACTGCTGGCTATAGTCTGGCTAACTGTTGACCAGCACCCCAAGGTCCTTTTCCAGCTGGTAGCTTTCCAGCTGCTCTTCCCTCAACCTCTAGTGCCACATGGGGATCTTGTGATCCAAGAGCTGGGCAGGGCACTTCTCCATATTGAACTTCATACCACTGGCCTCAGTCCATGGATCCAGCCTGTCCAGGTCCAACTGCAGAACTCTCCTACCCTCCAGAAGAACAACATTTCTGCAAGCTTGGTGTGATTTGCCTGCAGAGGGTGCACCCAATCTTCTTATCCAGATCATTGGTAATTATCTATCAGGTCATCTGATTATTTATCAGATAATGATGTTATGCAGGACTGGTCACAACAGCGAACACTAGGGAACACCACTTGTGACTGGCTGCCAATTGGATGTCATTACACTCACCACCGCTCTCTGGATCTGGCCATACAGACAATTTTATAACCCAGTGAACAGTGCGCCCATCCTAGCCATGAGCAGCCAATTTCTCCAGGAGAATGATGCAGAAACAGTGTCAAAGGCTTTACTAGAGTACAGATAGACAACTTCCACAGACTTTCCCTCATCCACTAAGCAGTGTCATAGAAGGTGATCAGGTTGGTAAAGCAAGACCTGCCTTTCACAAACCCATGTGGTTGGGGTTGTCCTGTACATGCTGTGTAATGACATTCAGGATGATCTGTTCCCTGACCTTCCCCAGCACCAAGGTCAAGCTTACAGACCTGTAGTTCCCTGGAGGTGCCTCAGTACAGTAGCTATAAGCCGTGCTATAGCTTTAATGAGACCAGGAAAGGCAAAGGCACAGCTACATCTGAGTACTTTCTTTAGTACAAACACTCATATGCATTGTGATTTGACACTGAAGAATCAAGGCAAGCAGACTCCTTCACAGAAAGGTTAAACATTACCAACTTAAAGTACATTAACAGAGCGTCAGAATTTGTTCTGTGATGCCACAGAAACCCTACTGGCTGACTGTGGGAACAGATCTGCTTTTAGGCCCGAGTTCTGAAAACCAGTATAGCAACAACCATTAAGGCAAATTGAATGAGTTAGAAGCATGAAGAAAATTATAATACCATCCTGTTTTATGGTATTAATATGTAAATTGTATTTGATCTCATGTGTTTTTTTCTCCAATGAGAACTAGTATGGAGACCATACTTAACTTGAATGGCTTGTTTGCTGCAACTCCAGCAGAATGGGTGTAGTCTGGGCACTGCCAAGGCACTAAAGACTCCCTAAGCTGTACACTTCAATTCTGTATTCCAATTTAGGCATGCAGGGATTTCTATTCCAAAATAAGTTGCATGAGTAATTTTCTCTGCTCTTTCCTCCTACATTAGTCTATATATTTTACGTCCTTCAGAAAGTGTAAGTCACATCTCATGCACAGCCAAGCACAATCCTATATATTATTTTTGGTTTGTAAACAAAGCAGTAGAAGAAGAATAATTTCCTTCTTATTTCGGCTAGTTATTAGTTTGTACTATAAACATGAGGCATGACGACCTTTGTAATTTATTTAATCTTACCAAGCTATTTCTTTACTAAAATCTTAGAAGACTGAGGCACTTATGGTAATTATATGGTACATACAATCTATTCTCCTCTATACTTATAAAATCTACTTAGTTTTAACATCATATAGTGTCTCCTTATGCTTGTATTACAAAGCCATATGAATAGAAATGGTCTTCAAAATATGATTATATGCATACAGTGGGCATTGTCTAATTGTAGTGCCTTCCACACAAACAAAAAGATAAATGACTGTTAACGAGACTCTTCAGACTTTTTTTCTTTTCTTTTCTTTTGACCTTTAAAAATGATGCTCCTATATTGTATTTTCTAACTCAATTTTAACCTTCTTTTCAATGAGATGGCTACTTTAGTCTGCACTGGTGAAGTCTAATTTGTATATTGTGTGCAGTTTTGGTGACTGCAATATAAAAAGGACATTTAAATATTACAGAACATCCAAAAGTTGGCCATGAGGATGGTGAAGGGCCTTGAGGGAAAACCGTGTGAATTCCATCTGAGGACATCTGGTTTGTTCAATCTGGAGCAGAGGAGACTCAGGGGAGACCTCATTTCAGTTACAACTTCCTCATGAGGAGTAGAGGAGGGGGAGGCACTGATCTCTTCGCTCTCATGATCCCTGACAGAACTTGAGGAAATGGTAAAGAGCTGAGTCATGGAAGGTTCAGGTTAGATATCAGGTGAAGATTGGGCATGGGAGCAGACTGTCCAGGGAAGTGGTCACATCACCAAGCCTGACAAAGTTCAAGAAGCATTTGGACAATGCTCTCAGGTACATGGTGTGACTCTTGGGCTGTCCTGCACAGGCCTAGGAGTTGGACCTGATGATCCTGGGATTGTTCAGCCTGGAGAAGAGGAGGCTCAGAGGTGACCTCATTGCTGTTTACAACTACCTGCGGGGAGGTTGCAGCCAGATGGGTGTAGACCTCTTCTTCCAGGCTGACGACACCAGAACGAGAGGGCACGGCCTCAAGCTACGCCAGGGGAGGTTTAATCTTAACGTTAGGAAGCGGTTTTTCACAGAGAGAGTAATTGCGTATTGGAATGGGCTGCCCAGGGAGGTGGTGGAGTCGCCATCCCTGGAGGTGTTTAAGAGAAGACTGGACGAGGAGCTTAGTGACATGGTCTAGCTGGGGGGTGTAGGGCTGGATGACCCTGGGCCCCTTCCGGCTCGGAGTGGCCTGCTAGACTGTGAGGGATCTAGGTTGGTGTTGTGCTCTGGGATGTGCTCTCGGTCTCTGTACGGGTGTTAGGTGGTGAGTTGGACTAGATGATCCTTGTGGGTCCCTTCCAACTCATAATATTCTGTGATTCTGTGATTCTGTGATTCTGTGATTCTGTGATCCTTGTGCGTTCCTTCCAACTTGGGATATTCTCTGACTCTATGAATTACAGAATCACAGAGTCACAGAATCAGTAAAACTGGAAAAGACCATAGAGATCATCAAGTCCAACCTATCACCTATTACCTAACCTAGCCAAACCTGTTACCTAACCTGTTGCCATCCTACTACCAACAGACCAACCTACCTATAACACACTACCCTAATATCTAGGTCATGCCACCAAGTACATCATCCAACCTTGGATAATATCATAATATAATAATATATTATAGCATAATATCATCCTCCTGAAAACAGAGTCCTGAATTCTTGACTGAGGATCTCCCTAGTATCCTGGCATCTAGGAGCTCGTTAGGCCCTATGGTGCTTTAATTCGTTAATGATTTCTTCAACTCCTTTTTGTAATGTTTGGAGTGGGAGAGGAAAGCTTAGCAGCCAACCATTACACCAAAGTATATTGACTACTTAATTATGTTCACACATTACATGGCTGATATGGATTATGGTTATGGTGCCATAAAAACACTCATTATTTCCTGTTAAGGACTTTAAAGTGGTATAATTACCAGAACTTGGTCCAGAAGTTTGGAGCTGTAGATGCAATGCCTGTGCCTCTAATGACACTTCACTAATTGTTTTGTCATGTAACATTAATAAAATTTTGTTCGGGAATTTTTTCTCCTGCTGAAGTACACTTCGTGTGTGTGGTATGAGTATGTTGTTACACGCCCTGCCTGGCAGAAAAATAGAAACTGTTTACTGTGTGCCCTTTTTAACTTGAATAGTTTCTCCCAGATGAAGGGAGGTGTAGTTTTGTTTTAATTGAGGACCTGCAGAAGCATATTGAGTTGTACTTTATATTGTTTAATTTTTCTTTAAGAGAGACTCTTGTGGTACAGAGATACAATTAGCTGGAAACAAGAATGGTTCCTTTCTATTCTTTCTCTTTTATGACCTTTTAGAAATAAAGATATTGAAGCTTGAGACTTTCTGAACCAAACCTTTTTGAATCAATGTTCTAGTTGTGTCAACTTGTCTAATTAAATCAGGCAATCAGGCATGAAATTTGTCCTTATTATTAAAGTCAATGGATAAGTTTACATCAGAAAAAAAAAGACATATATATTTTTGTCTTTATTAAACCTTCAATTTAATACATAGACAATTTTCTTCTCATCGTTTGTTTTCTAGAGTCCATAAGAATATCTTTTTGCATAGGCATCTCCTACCAATTTTATTTACACACTTTGGAAGGAAATTTGTTGCTATAGAGATATTTTCATGGGACTCATTACTGCAGTGAGGAACAAAGGCAAAAAAGTAACTTGTAAATCACTTGAAAAACATTTATTTGATACACTGGCTGATTCCAGAAAAAAAATCCAATATTTCTTTCTCAGCACTAGAAACTGTTCTGTGAGTTTTGACAGTGTCACTTGGAAGCCTGTATTTCAGCAAGATCCCAGGATCTGTCAATAGTATCTGTATATAAATGGCAAATCATTTCAGTTTGCCAGCTGTTTAGAAATTGTCTGCCCAAGCAGACAAAATTAATCTAACTCCTGTTACAGATTAATGTTTAGCTGAACTAATGGACCCTTAGGAAGATGTCCCTCCTCTGATTTGAACTCTGTGCTTTTTATCATTATTCTATGGTTTTGATCTTTTTAGTTGAAACAAATAACACTGTGCAGTTTGGGTATGTTGACCTTAATCCAGAAATCAAGCTACTATTAACAGATGTCTGCATGATGGTGTACCAATTAAAATTAAGAGAGTAAATTCCAGTCTGCATACAAACAGCAATTTGCATAGCTCTTCAAAAAGAGGAACTCAGATGTTTTAGGAACTCAGTGTCATTAATCCTTGAGGCAAGTGGGAAGAGATCAGAAAGCACTGAAAGGCAACAGTAGCTTTAATTTTATTTGTAGTAAATGTGGATTGATGCTGCAACTTTAGATATATACCAGATACCTGTGATTTCTCTGAAGTTAGCCAACTATTGACATGATTATTTTGCTTCCAGCTACAATGTTCAGAGAAGGGAGATGTATGTAATGAGTATGGCAATTGGAAAGCGGACAAAGGTGAGAAATAAAACAAATATTTGCAGTTACTGAATGAAAGTATGATTAAAATAGTTGTTTACAAAAATGAAGAAAAAAACCTCCCAAAATCCCTGTTAAATTTGACTCCAGCTCATAGAGAAGGCAAAGGAAATGAATATGAGCGAAAATGTGAAGTAAAAAATTGGCCTTAAAGTATAGAGATTGGCAGATCTAGTCCCAGCAGGTTCTCATATGGCACAGTGTGAAAGCTATTTTCTAAGCTAGCTCTGAGACACCTTTTGTGCACCTTGGCATCCAGTAGACCTATGTATGTTACTTTTTGTTACCACAGTTATTTACAAGTGTTCTTACACCTCCAATGGGACGTTTGAAAATTGTCATCAGCTCTCTGGGATCCTCTGAGCTCAGGTATGCCTCCCTTCCTGTTACTCTCCAGAATATTTATTCTTTTAACATGCTGAGATCATTTTCAGCCTTGCTCCTGCAACAGCAACAGCAGTACAAATACATTGGGAACGGGTTGTGGTGCACATTTCACCGTGCAGTGTCTCCAACCACTGAACGAGGCTGTAAGGGAATCCCTAAGTAGTTCACATCTATTTTTAAGTTACAAATTCTTCATCTTTTTGAATCTCAAGCTTCTGGACTGTTAATGTGTATAGAGAGTCTAAATCAATGAACTTCAACACACAGCAATCTAGACATTGTTACAATGTAGAGTCTGTAGTTTGCTGTAGTTTTGTGATCCACTTTAGTACAGTGGTAAGTGTCCCCACCTGGCATGTGGGAGAGCTGGGTTCGATTCCTGCCAGGGATACAGTGTTAAGAGTTGGACTCGATGATCCCTATGGGTCCCTTCCAACTCAGAATATCCTGTGATTCTGATTCCTGTGATCCTGTGATTTTTTTTTTTTCCTTCTTTCATTTTCACATGTTGTTATGTCAGGGGACAATTTATGATGAGGATGAAATTCAACACCTGATAAAGATCACGCTTCTTACATAGAAATTGTCAAATAGTTCTCAAGTAAAATCTGAATTGTGTGTTGCTGTCCACGAATATACAGTGCAATGGACATATTTTCCTTATATGTAGTACAATTGACGCTGCAATGACAATGACTTATTAATAATTTGGAGTCTACAAGTCATGAACTCGGAATATTTTCCTAGAGGAAGGTGACCCTGGAGCTATGCATTTGTCTTTGTTTCTCTTTACCTCAATTCCCTCATCTTTGAAATAGTAATAATATTTTCTGTGTGATTGGAAGGTCTACCTCATTAATGTCAAAGACTGCCGTATATTAGGCTGGGAAAAAATAGTACATGAATTATGCACTTTATTATATTAGAGATTACATGTAACTATCTAAACAGAATTATATACATAACTTCATATTCTGAAATAATTTTCTCCAAATAACCATAAGAACATAATTTTCCACAGGAGATGCTTATGGTTTGGACAGTTAGAAATATTAGCATCTGAAAAAATGAAAGAGCCACCTACAGACTAGCTTTTTTATTAGTAGCAATGAATAAATATATTTAAAAGACATTTCATGCATAATTGCTCCACAGACTAATTTCCTGGGCTTCACTGTTAACACAGTACCAGTTCAGTGTCTTGTTCTTGAGTGCAGTTAATGCATTTGTTCTACACAACAAAAAGTTAAAAAGAGCAAAAACAGAAGCAAAGAAACAGATCTGCTCTTGAAAACACAATATGTAGTGCCATATGTCTTTAAATGCCACCTCTATAATTCACTAGAGTAATGGGATTCTAGAGATACTACAGCAAGTTACACAATCCAGTGCAACACTGGGATGATCAGCAAGGTACAGAGACAGTTTTGGATACAGCATAACATTTCCTTTTCACATAATCAGGTGGCAGGTTGGACCTCTGGAGATACTTCCAGAGACTGCTAGACTGCTTGTTTGTAAGGCGTTTTATTCACGTGAATCCTACCACAATCATGCGAGGAAGAAATACAATATAATTGCATATTAATAATAATGCTCAGAGGCTAAAATTACTTGATCAGTGCAGGAAAATTTATTTCACTGAATTTTGAACCCTTTTGAGCATTCTTAATTTCTATAAATATATACATGTGTATATATGCCCACATGTGCTAAACTGAACACATTAAAAAAATGTTTCTTTGGGATCTCAAAATTTCAGCTTAGTTATATGGAAACAGAAAACCAAAAATACGGGAAATGATCCTGTCTGGACAAAAGGAGACATGAAAACTGGACAAAATCTGATGACAGCAAAATTGAAAGGCATATAATACATGAAGTGAGCAGAGACTTCGATTTTTTTTTGCTTTTGTATGGTACCATTGATGAAGTAACTGTAATAACATGTTACTGAAGTAACATGGCATTTGGTAAAATAAAATCAGAACAAAATCTTAATATCCAAGCTAGTTCCCACAAGTTTATGTGAAATTCTGTAAATGGCTCTATGGATATTGCCAAATATACTTCATATACAGGACAGAACTTCATATACACTTCATATACAAGGCAGGACTGAATAAGAGTGTGTCTGAGGGATAGCAAGAGGGAATAGGTAATTTTAACAATTTCACTTTTCAGTGGATTGTTTGTTCATTCTCCTCACCTTCATAATCACCATTCATCAGAGACTGTATGATGTCTCGTGTAATATTTTGGGCATTAGATATATGTTAGTGTGTTTTGTAGCTATGTTAATCAGTTTTATTTAATGGAATATAAAATTAAGATTTTTTTACTTAGTAAAAAAGCCCCAAACACCAAAACCCCAGAAGTGCTTGTACAGTATTTTCTTTCAATTTTCTATAATCAGATTCAACGTGCAATGCAAATGCTGTAGTTTTAACTCCTAGTACATAATTTTAATGACAGTAAACTGAGTTTGACGTGTTCAGTATTTTTAACCACTGACTATTTCCCTCAACACATTCAATGGGAATAGTTTTAAAAACAGTTTGACCTATGTGTTTCTGGATGATCCAGGGAAAACAATGAAGCTCTTAAAAACGTTACTGAAACATACAGCAATAATGAGGAACAGAACACATTTAATTATAATTGCAAAATCAGACTGACTGTAATTTAGACATGATGGATGCTTTCACAATGATACAAATCATGCTTAGGTGTCCAGTTTTGTTATTTTGTAGAATCTTCTCTAGCTTGTTCAGAAAGCTGAACTGTATTTAGAATAAGAAATTGTCACTAATTTATGGCTTTTTATTTCAATACTCAGGGTGGGTTCTTTGTCTCTCTTTGTTTTTCGCATAATTTTTTCCCTGATTGTAATCAGAAAATGGTCTAAATGGAATGGTCTTTTTTTTTTATTTTATTCTCTGGAATAACTCTGCCAAATCCATTATTTTCTTCTTTGCTTGCTCTGTATATTTCTATTTATTTTAGAGTTCAAGCTCAAATATTCCTGATTGCTTTGAAGTGTAAAAATATTCAGGGGTTTGAGTTGTTTGAACGTTCTATGTTTGCCTAAAAATTACTGTAACCCTAAATATCTATTATGAAAGGTGAACTTAGTGTTGTAAAGTCCCTTATTTTACAACACTTGATTTGTGATCAACCCTCCTAGGCCCTATGGAAGTGAGCAGTCAGTGTCCTGCAGGTCAGATACAGAGTCAATTAATTTTTTTTTGTGATCTTAAAGTTGTAAAAACGAAAATTTTATAATGAGGTTTACAATTTTGAAAACAAGGTTGCCCATGGTAAACTTCAGAAGAAATTCTCAGAGCATGGACTGGACAGGAGCATTCTGTGTTGGATTAGGAACTGGTTGGAGGGATGTGCTCAGAGAGTGTCAATAAACGGTGCCACATCCAGCTGGTGGCCGGTGACAGGATGAGAGGTCATAGTCTTAAGCTTCAGCAGGGAAAGTTTAGGCTTGATATTAGGAAAAGGTTTTTTACTGAAAGAGTGATTCAGATGTGGAATGGATTGCCCACAGAGGTGGTTGATTCGCCAACCCTGAAGGGTGTTCAAGGGTAGGCTAGAAGAGGTGTTGAGCAATATGATCTAGATGTCGATGCTAGCTTAGTTGGGCTATAGGTTGGACTAGATGATCTTCAAGGTCGTTTCCAGGCTTATCTATACTGTGA
>WEKX01019058.1:58732-71700 GCA_013390025.1 Pitta sordida
CACCCCCGAGCCTCCTCTTTTCAGGCTAAACAGATGCAGCTCCTTCAGCCTCTCCTCATAGGGCTTGTCTTCCAGCCCCTTTACCATCCTAGTTGCCCTTCTCTGAACTCCTTCCAGCACCTCGACATCTTTCTTGCACTGAGAATTGAATACAATTCACTCACACTGCGGTCTAACCAGTGCTGAGTACAGGGGAAGGATAACCTCTCTTTACCTACTAGCCACTCCATTTTTGATGCAGGCCAGGATGCCACTGGCCCTCTTGGCTGCCTGGGCACACTGCTGGCTCATGTTAAGTTTGCTATCAACTAATATTCCCAAGTCTCTTTCCGCCTGACCACTCTCTAAACACTCCATCCCCAGCCTATAGCTTTGCATTAGGTTGTTATAACCAAAACTCAGAACCCGACATTTAGACTTGTTAAATTTCATTTTATTGGAGTCTGCCCAACCCTCCTATAGTTTTGCATAATTATGAGGGAGGGTTTGTTGCAGAAAATAAAAATTTTTTTCATTAACAATTAAAAATTAATTTCCTAATTCAAATATAGCCCAACATTTTTAGACCATAATAGGCTCAACTAGTCAATTCCATGGCTGTAAAGTATGGCTTTTCCATACGATGCTGTGGGTCTGGCTGAGAAGCTCTAAATTGTGCAAAGTTGGGATCTGCCACTGTGAGGAACATTTTCAATACCTTTAGGAGTTTGATATTATTAGCTACAATGACTGCATTCCTCGTGTATTCTTGGCAGTCCTGTGTTCTTTAAGCCCTTGCTCTTCCCAGTGCAGCATAATCCATTTTCTCCCTAACAATGCTTCAGCTTTCAATGTCTAGTTTGTATAAGATAATGAGATTTTGAGTTCAAAGACTGCTTGGAAACTTTGTGATTTGTCAGCTGAGGCATATACATAGGATAGTATAAGCATTTTCAGAGCTGCTGTATAGTATTTTTTTTTAGAATAAATAGTAGTGAAGAATCTGAATTACTTTTTTTTTCTCCTCTGAATTTGACATACAGCTAGGCAAAAAAGACTTTTCCTTGTTTCTCAAGTTTTTGTGAAGAATACAACAAATCATTCTCATTTATATTAAAAATTAAAACTTTTGTTCTTATGTGCTGAGAGTGCATCAATTGAAAGAAAATATTATGAGATGAAGGCAAAGAGACTTTTATAAAACTAAATTTTAAAAAATGATATCTGCCTACATTTCCAGAGTTTTTAAATGAAAGTCAAAACTTGTTTTTCTGGTATACCTGCCTTCAGAGTAGTTCATGTGAATCAACAATCACTACTAGGGAAAAAAGACTTAGGAAAAATAATAAAAAAGGAAATTTAGTTTTTTTCAGTAGTGTTGCTCATGAACAGCTCTCAGAGGGAAGAAGAGCAAGGACTGGGGGTTCTCTGCCACCATTGCACATGCACTCCCCATCCCCAGCCCCTGTTAGGTGTGCCCAGGTTTCTTCATGCAGCTGCCTGATGACCGTGAAAACCCTCCTCCTTCAGACTTTGGCTATGCTCAACCCTGCTGAACTAAGAGAGACAAAGGGGTAAATGTCTTGGTATCTATCACTTGTTGTGACACTGCCAATGCAGAACTAGTGCCTTCCTTCCTGCAAGAAAGCTGAGGGATATTTAAAGCACCTGGTCCCATTTAAACACCCTAATCTGGCTTCTTACCCAACGTATGTTTGGAGGATTCTAATGTTTTCCTCTTCAACTTTAAAAAAGCAGATCACAGTGACAAATTGCCAACCTGTAAAGCTGAACTGCCCATTAATCTGCAATTAAGAAAAAGCATTAAAAGGGTAATTAATTTGTAGGTATTTTTATTTACAAAACAGATAGGATACAAATAGTGGGTATTTAGTTTATACTTTTTCTTACAATGAATGCAACATTTTTTCTCCAACTTCTGCAATTTGTAATGTTTGTACTTTGCCTTAATTTTCCTGTTTCCTTTTTTCCCTGAACAAATTATCTGTTCCCTTGTTCACCTGCTAAATTTTACAGCAATGACTCTATCTGCAACTTTTGGAGTGCTTTTTGGCATCCCTAGTAAATAGTAACAGAAAGACTGTACTGCAGGTGCATTATGTTTTCACCTTAGCTTCATGTGACCTACTTCTAAATCTCAAGTTATTAAAAGAGAGATGAAAGAATTATGTATAAAATGTTTCTTTAATATGAGAATGAGAGGTGAATTTTACCTAACACATAAAGCCTCAGACATATAAATTGAAAGCATAGGAGTAAATTCATGTAATTAATTAAAACAAGGACAGAATGCAACTTGGTATTGTAATAATATTAAATCAGAAGTGTGATTTAGGTTACAGATTATCTTTGTGTTACATGCACTTTATTCATCATAATTTTCATATAGGATATGCAAAAACTTCTTCAGAGGATCCATTCCCCATAAAAATATATGACTAAGTTGACCTTGGCCAGCTGTCAAGTACCCACCCAGCCACTCTCTCCTCCTTGTAAATAAGACATGGGGAGAAAATAAGATGAAAGCTTATGAATTGCAATAAGGACGTAGAAATCACCAATTGCCACCAGAGGCAGGAGAGCCTTGACTAGGCAAAAATTACTATAATTTATTGCTGGTTAAAATAGAGTTTGATGGTGAGAAACAAAGACAGAAACTAAAATACCTTCCCCACAAGCTTCCACCACTTTTCCCCAGGCTCAGCTTCACTCCTTCCCTCCTGACTTGGCTGTCTACCCCAACCACCAAGCTGTACAGCAAGATGGGGAAGGGTGCTGGCAGCCAGTCCATAGCACTTCTATGTTGTTCCTGCCTCCTCACACTTATCCTTTCCCCCAGTGTGGGTCTTTCGTGTGGGCTGCCACTCCCGTCAGGAGAATCTGCTCCACCATGAGCTGTCCAGAGGCTGCTGTTTCTTTAGGAAATATCCAGCTGCTCTTGAGTGGAGTCTTTGGGGCTGCAGTGTGGACACCTGGACATCTTATCTGCCATAGTCTTCTCCACTGGCTCCTGGGAAACACGTGCTCTGCTGTGGTCTTTTTCATGGGCTGCAGGGCAATCTCTAATTCCAGTACTGGGTACAGATCCTCCCCCACCTCCTTCTCTCACCTTGATTTGCACGGAGCTGTTTCTCACACTTAGTTACTTTTAACTTGCTCCTCTTTCCTGGTCAGGGTTTTGCCCTTTCTTGGATACATTTTCCCAGAAGTGCCACGCCTGTGGCTGCATAGCTCAGCTGTGGCCTGAGTTGAGGTCAGTGGCTGAACAGCCTGCAATTGGCTGTGCCAGGCATGGGGCAGCCCCATGGTGGCCACAGCGGCCACCCCTGCAGCCCCCCACTGTCAGCGCCAGGGCACCTCACTCATACAACCTCGCTCAAGGAAGGTAGAAGCAGGTACAATCTCTGCTACTTGACTTGCGCCAGCGACATTGTTTTAATGTGAGTTTCAACTGGAAGAACACACTGAAATTAACATTTGATGTCCTATCCTTTGATATCTGGCATTTTTCACAGGCAGACTATAATAAAGAAGTCAGTTATTTCTATTAGATATATTTTAGAAGAATTCTTTTTTGATGTATATCTCTACTCAGATTATTACATTTAAATCACTGCTGCTATCAGTTTGAATACTAATGATACATTCTGCCAGATGGAAGCCTTTAATAAATTCACTTTTTTTCTAACAGTCATCTGTAAATGCTAAATAAGATAATTTTTAGGTTATGCCATCTTTAATGCCTTCTGTCCACCCTGATTTCAATGTCATCAGTACCTAGGAGGCAGGAGTTCTTTAATTAAATGCCATCCTTTCCCATTTATTGAGATGCAAGGCGGTAGCACAGTCAAGGCCTTTCTTTTGGTCGTTTCTGAACTGTCAGCCACTTTTCTGCTGTATGTATGTATGTATGTATGTGTACCTGAGACTGTCCTTCACTCTTTCAGTTGATGTGTATATTCCTTATGTTCAGACTTTTGAGCTATTTTCTGTTGCTCTGTGTGAAGCACTAAGTATTGGGGCTTGTGAAAGAGGGAGGGGGGGGGAAGGGGCAGGGAACTGCCCACTTACTGAGTAGAAATATTGCCTTCAGAAATAGCAGAAATATTTCTTGCTGATTTCAGATGATTAGTGCACTTTGGAGGGCACTGGCACCTCTCACAGCATGAGGCAGCTGTTACAACCCAGGACCTCAGGTGCAGGATGAATGGAACTTAATAAACGAGTATGTCCCTTTTATCAGTGCATTTGATGGCCTCTTTTCATCAGCTAACGATATTTTCCTCCAGAGTCGTCTGCTATATTCACTTTTAGACTTCTGAATTTTTTAATGGGGGCTATACTGTATCTGAAATCTATGCTGTTGTGGGAAAATGAGCTTTATATAGCTTAACCTTTTCTCTGCTGCATTCTACCTAGCTGGGCATGGCCTTTTCAGGGGAAAAAAACCCTATGCCAATCACTCCACTAAAGGTATTAAAAAAAGTAAACTGGAACTTCTGGATGTGGTGGGAAGGGGAGAATAAACACTGGATAACAGAAGAGAAAATGAAATCACAGCATTCAAACTTTCTATACCTTGGGGGAAAGAGAGAACTAAAATACTTACCTGAGTCAATAACTATTCTGAGTAGAATCCTTGGAAAAGCCTACAGGTACAGCAAACTTTTCAGTTATTGAGTTATTTTCTCACCAGTCTGTTTCATTTATTGATTAGTTTTGTCATTAAATCTCAGAGCCACACAGTTAAATCTGTTTCATCCATGCACCAGACTCTCCAAATAATACCATTATCTAAATGATCATCTGAAGTGTCAATTACAAGAAAGTAATTAATAATATCATAATGCAGAGAACAGGTTTTGTGGTGGTGCTTTGTTCATTGATTTTCTCTTTTGTTCTCTTTCTACTTCAAAGTTAGTAAAAACATGGCCATTGAAATATCTCCATCATGGAACAAAAGATGTCAATTATAGAAAAGTACAGGCACCAACAAAACATTTCAAATCGTTTTAAGAAATTTTCTGACATAGTAATCGTAATTAGTATATTTCAGTTTCAACAACTGTAATTAAACCTGACCTTTTAGCTAATTATGTCTTGACATTTATGATTTTAAGCTAGCTTTCCCTGTGGTGATGATGTGTTATATACAGATGCTAATAAGTAGCTTCTGTAGTGTGAGCAAGCAGATTTCAGATGTGCCTACACCGCATTCAGAAAACAGCATCGTGTGCAATACCTTCAATACATTTGTGCTGTTTTAGTTAATGTCATTCCTAGATTTTGTAATGGCATCCTGACATTGCTTCTTATGCAATAAAAATCACTGACACAATTTTGAGAGGAGCTTAATGAGCAGTAATACATGCTGTTATTGTTTCAATTTGCTATTTACGTAAAACCATTAAGTCACCATGGAGATTAGAGGCAAATAAGTTCACCTCTTGTAGAGGCTGCAGTATAGCAAAGACACAACTAGTCAACCATGGCAGTTGGAAACTGAAAATGTATGACAGAATAAAAGTTGAGAGCTATTCTTGCTCACATAAAACTTAAAGTCTAGGTAGGTTCAAGGTCAAACTAAAAGGTGAGATTAGATATTGCTAGAAGAGACATCAGTGATGGGACATGTAAAGAGAGCATTAAAAGATATAAGAAGAGGCATTTCTGAACATAAGAGGACTTTGGAAAAAGGCATAGCCAAGGTGTTTTTATGAAGATAATAACAGTGACATTGAAAAGCTGTATTTATGACAATAAAACCCAGACTGGTCTGCCACAGAGAGATCTGTCTTGAGTAAAAAAAGATCAGTAGACTTCAGGAAAGACCTTGGCCATTTTGAAAATCCAAGAGGACCTTGTTGTTTATTTTGAAGGGGTGGGAGCTTTGTTTCCAAAGATGTCTTTCATGTCTGATGAATACTAGATTTCACAGACCTAGTCCTAATACTGGGTGTTCAGAGTTCAATTCCCCTAGCTGCCTCCCTTTAAGTTTAAAGGCACAGCAATTTATGTAGTTTCCTTCCTGCTCCATACATTCATCTGCTTTGTAAATATCCTATCTTGAGAAATCTCTGCTGCCTGATTCAGGCTGCATAATCTCAAATCCATATGAAAGTATTTGTGTATTGTAATTACATATATATCTATGTTTCAAGTGGAAAGAAGCCAAAATTCAAAATGATCTGTCTTCAAATGGAAAGATAAGTGGACCAAAAATTAGAGCCATACAATTTTCTAGTTTTTGTGGTTATAAGTTTTCAAAATATATCTTATTGTTATGTGTCTGATTAGTACAGGCTACCCCAAAACATCTTCCCAAATCCAACAACCAGTATACTACATGTATTTATAGGGAAGTCAGAGACCATGCTATTACCCATTTATTTTCTTTCCTATGCTGACAATTCCTTAAAAAGTTTTCTTAAGCACTTTGCTTATTTGGATAAGCCATAGTTTATTTTCTGGTTTGTTTCTTCACAAAATTTTGACATGTTTTTATGATGGGTCACTTATGATGAGGAAAGGGTCAACAGAAAATTTTACAAACTGAAAGGTCTAGTCTTGCTCAGGATTTCTGGACCCTGGCTGCCTGACCTGCTTATTGACTGTGCTTTCTAATTGGGCTGTCATTGTTATCCAACCAGCAGTGTAATGTTGCTAACTGCTAGTTTAGTCAGAACATGAAAATCAATCTGCCAGTAAAGGGCATAGCAAGCATCGTGCCTATAGAGGATTGTTTATTTGGCCTTGGCATTCAAAAGAAGCAGTTTTATTTCTGCTACTCTGATGGAATACCGTAGGTTTATTTCTAAACTAAGTGACTAACAGCTTCCGATACTGTCTTTTAAATGTCTTTTTGCATTGCATTTAGGAGTGTTTTTTGATGTAAGACAAACTACAGAACACATATGTTTAAGAGGTTTGTGACAAAAGAATGCCATACTTCTTGAATTGTGGTGCAAAGAATAGTTGTGCTGTGCGTCCTGATGTCTTTTCCTGTAATTACTGCAGTTTTTCTTTTCTGGAATAAAGCTTTAGAGAGCGTGAGATCTACTAGAACTAATAGAATGCATGAAGAAAGCAAGTGACACCGTGCAAAAAGTAGAAAAGAACAGCTCATTTTTTCCTGCATAAGTTTCCTCCTAGCTATGCTGTTTTTGGCATTTTAGAAAAATAAAACAATTGATCTGATCTGAAAACTGCATGAAAAGCAAGAATGCTTTCATCAAAGTGAAAATGAAAAAAAAAATAAGCCCTTGTCTTTCCTATACTTAAGTTTGCCAGATCCAAAGGAAATGAGGTAAACACGTACTTGGATTGGAACTTGATTATAGAAATGACTTGGAACTTAGCCTGGGAATAGTGCTAAGCCATCCCATCCCCATTGTTCTGTTTATTGTACTGCTTTCTTTTCCTTTACATCTTATGTCCTGAAGAAAAGGTGAAAGGTGTTTTCTCTCTCTTTTTACTTCCTCTTCTTCAGATAGTAAATAACAGAAGTTAATCTTAACTAGTTCAAAATAGTTTTATTGCAATATTTGTGCCATTCTTTTCAATTTGAGACCCGAATTATCTCTTATCATACTGAAATCAAGAGGTAGAAAATACAGAAATATCTTTATTATTTTACCAGAAATAAAATATATAATATTAAAAGTAACTCAAGAAGTAGCAGTTTGGCTTTTGCATGAAGGATAGTCAATCATATGCTTAGGGTACTCTGTACAGTATGCCTCTCTTGAAAATGATCCGAAGGCTACTGAAGTCAGTGAAGCTCCAATAGCTTTTTAATTGGTTTTAAATCTTTGCCCTAACCAGTTGAGAAAGCAGCAACTGAGCAACCAAGGTCATTGCACTAAGGGGTTGTAGATGTTTTCTTAAAAAGAATAAACTCCAGGGAGTATCATGTAAGACTAACAGGTGGCAGTACAAGACAAGTGAAAGGAGACATTTCTTTGTGAAGCACGTAGGTAAGATGTGGCACTATTGCTGGAAGCAGTACTCTTGGGAAATACTGCTGTGTATCTCCTCTGCTCTGTTTTTCACTGCATGCCCACTGTTAACCACTGCCAGTAACAGGTTGCCTGGCAAAGTAGACCTTTGACATGAGTCACTAGATCTGCTTGTAAGTTCTTAAGTAGCTTTATGAGCATCACAACTGATGAGTATATTTTTCTATAGGTGTTTGAGATACCTTTGATTCTGGCAAGTGAAAGATGTGAGCTCTGATTAATGTTCTTCATGCAGATTTGAACTGTAAATAGTGTTTTACAGTATCTCAAAAGTACTGAGCTTGATTTGGAGCTTCATTCTCAGGAAAGTAATATCTTCACCACACGCATTTTAATAAAGCATGGTGTATGTATTTATTATCTCTAAGCTTACTCCCATTTTGGGGGAATGTAATTACAGCTGCGTGTCCTATACCACGGTATCACGGGTCTTGACCCCTTCCTGCACAGCCCTCCGTCAGCGTTGAGTGGCAGCTTATTAATATGCAAATTAAGGCCCTGGTTGCCCCATCCTGGAGCTCTGGAATGACTGCGAGGTTTTCCTGGAAGTTCCTCGTGTGGTTGACAGGTTCACGGGTTATTCTGAGTTGGAAGGGACCCACAGGATCATCTAGTCCAACTCCCAAGCAAATGTCCACCCTGGGATCAGGCCCACAAGTGTGGAACCACGGGCACCACGCTCCATCCATCCAAGCCTCCCACCATCTAGACAATGTCATTGAGTTCCTCATCCAGTCTTCCCTTAAATACCTTCAGGGATGGCGACTCCACCACCTCCCTGGGCAGACCATTCCAATGAGGGATCATTCTCTCTGTGAAAAACCTCTTCCAGTCTAAACCTCGGCTGGTATAGCTTAAGGCCATGTCCTCTTGTTCTGGTGTCGTCAGCCTGAGAGAAGAGATTCACACCCACCTGACTGCAACCTTCCTTCAGGTAGTTGTAAACAGCAATGCGATCACCTCTGAGTCTCCTCTTCTCCAGGCTGAACAACCCTAGCTCCCGTAGCTGCTCCCCATAGGGCTTGTCCTCCAGTCCTTTCACCATCCTTGTTGCTCTTCTCTGGACCCTCTCAAGCAGCTCAACATCCTTCTTAAACTGGGGAGCCCAGAACTGGACACAGTACTCAAGTGCTGGGAGAGCGAAGCCGGTCTCCTCTGTCCCGTGGGCCAGATGCAGCAAGCGGAGGGGCACAGTGGGACTGTATGGACTTCTGAGCTGTGCCTGCGCTGTTCCCTCCCAGAGGACATGCCTGGCGTGACACAGCTGTGGCTGGGGCCGGCATACATAGCTTCTCTTCCCTGTGGGACAGCTGCAGCAGGTGGAGGAGGCACTGTGGGACACGGGTGGTTACAGCAAGGGAGGCTGCCATGGCACGGGCGGTGATGGGGCAATTTGCATATTCTTGACTGTCTACTTTGAATATTCATGTGTGTCAGGTCGTGAATGTGCAGTCTCGAAATGGGCCTCCTTAATCGTTGAAAAATCACCCAGCGAAGATGTGAAGCCGCTATCTGGGGGGTGCAAAGTGGAAGAGGGCTGACTGTGTAGTTAAACTTGGACAGAAGAATCTGGAATTTTAAGAGTACAAAGATGCATAGCCTTGATCATATAGGTCTTCTTTAATCTACAAAGGAGACTGAGTACAAGATGTCTAACTGTTTCTCTGTAACAAGCATAATAAAACACTGGATAAGATGTAGTTTAATATTAATGTAAGTACTGTACACTGACACTGTTATAAACGAAGCAATTAGACAAGGTCCACACCCTACAGATCTCACCATCTAATTAGGATGATTTCAGCACAAACAATTAGAAACCTGTCAGTGGGAGCAAGTAGGGTTGCAGAAGTTTTATGAATATGAAAAAAATAGCTGATATGAAGTACACTAAAAAGCAAATGGTGTGAAAGTTCCTTCCAGCAGTATACTGTGAGGAGGATTATCTTCTGATAAGAATTAGGTAGCTGGAATTTTCATTATTCTTAGGACTTTTCTTTCTGGGGAGATATTGCTCTGAATACTTTGCCTTATATTCTGAGTTTCATCTCTCTTTCACCGAAAAATTCCTGTAAATCTTGGGTTCAGTCAGCTGTACAAAGGGGTCATCATTTCCTTCATGTGTGTCAGGCTTACCAGTCATTCACACACATTTGTGGGGTGGCACATGTGCTCTAGATGTGGAGAAAATGTACAATTGTCACTGAGAGTGTGGGTCTACATGAAGGAGTAGGGGTAACTTTGGAACCCGTACTTTCAGAAATAGAGCAGGTTTCAAAGAGGCATATAATGTGAGGTCTGTAGTTTGACGTCTTAACAATAGTTTGACATCACTAGAATTCTTACCGGTGTCCAAAAGCGATAAAGAATTGCAACACAAACACTTAGATCTGAATACATTTATCTGAACTCAAGTTTTATAGCAAGTTTCCTTCTGAGGGATGAAAAAAAGGATATTAATACTCAGCTAAGTTTATATTAGACTAATATGAATTTGTCATTTTATCTTTATTTGATGATTTATTTATGAGGATGACTTGATTTCAAGACCTATACTATTTACTGAGCTGTTACCATTTTAAATACTTCTATACCTCATGCTGTTAAGCCTTTGAACATACACACAATATACTTCTCTTACATCTAGATTTCTCACGTTATAGCAGAAAGCGAACATTTTTAATTTATCAAAGAATGTCTTTCATTTCTTGCCTGCATTTTGTTTCCTTTATAAATAATTTTTGTGTACAGTTTTAAAAATATAAACAAATCCTCTATGACATTCTTTCTGATCATTAGAATTCACAGTCTCTCAGATCAAAAGTTTTGCTGGGTTTCTCTGTGAACATGAAAAGTCCTAATCACACACTCAAGAAACTTGCATTAGAAATCTTTTCTTTCCATTGTTCCTGGCCTGTCTCAATAAATCTGAAAGGTAAGTATGATGCCTAATATAGTTCTTCTCAGATATCCCTTGAATTTAATGGACATTACACAGTATAAAAGAGGTTGAACCAGGCTATATATGATGGAAACCAAAGTGATGGATTTTTCCTAAAATTCTTAAAATTCAAATGTTTATCTTGGTATTATAAATGTTGCTTATGCTTATTTTTTCAGCAAAATGTAATAAAGGTATTGTAATGATAATTGTTAACAAAATAAGTGGGGTTCTTCAAGGAACTGACTCACAGTTCCACTTGCAGTTTGGTCACATTTCCACGACTAAAAGCATAACAAAACTCAGTGCAATATGTAGCTAGTGAATAAATAAGATTTTATGGAGTGTGGGAAGAATGAGAATGCCTGTCTTCCTCCTACATTTTGTGCCTTCATAATGAATTATCCCCCAACTTCACAGCATGGGGAACATTGTAAAAAAATGATATTTTTTATTGCTGTCATGTCCTTATTATCTCTGCAATTTTGTCAAAGCCAATTTGCAAATTCCCTTAATTTCCTCCTACTTCTATCCCAACTGTTGCTGGCCTGTCATACCTCAAAATTTCCCGTTCCTCCCATCCAGCAGTACTTCAGAGAATTCCCTGTGTACCTCTTTCACCTAGTGAACTCTGAAATTTGCCCCTTTGCCAAACAAACAGGCCCCTCATTTTTATTTTTATTTCATGGATGGAGTGTCAAGTTAAAGTAACTCAAGTCTTGTGCTCTCCCATGCAAACTGCACTGGTCAGCTTTGCTGAGTGCGTAATCCTTGAGTAGGAGAGAGGTGAGACCACTTTACTACCTCTGTGTGACAAGGCATTTCTAATAAAGTATGCGAATAGATAGTTGCATCTTTATGACTTTACATGACCTGGTACATTTGCTCAGTGATTCACTGGGCATGTTATAATTTATTGGGAATTGTCCAAGGATGTAGAAATGTGACAGTCATCACAAACGTACATGTCAAAACATGAACTTAATTAGTGGTTAGGGCACAGCAAAAACTCAACAAGAGACTTTTTAAAATTGAGAGTACAAGTACTTCATTCGGTTCCTAGACTGCAGGTATGAATTATGTCTCTAGGCATTTAAACTCCCTGTAAGTGTCTTCCAGAGGACAATTTATACCAAGCCTGAGAAAGGTATTTCCAGAGAGTGCATTATTCTTTATGGGAGATTTTATGATGGATGTCTATCTTTCACTGTTGATGGTGGAGGGATCTTTGATTGGACAGCTGTACTGTTGAATTGCATGAATTCTGCTTATAGAATTCTTCTTATAGACCTGTCAGCCTGACCACAGTACCAGGGAAAATTATGGAACGAATAATCTTAAGGGGAATTACGCTGCACCTACAGGATAATAGGGAGATAAAATCTAGTCAACATGGATTCAGGAGGGGAAAGTCCTGCCTGACCAGTCTAATTTCCTTTTATGATCAGGTAACTTGTCTAAATCTGTAGTGTACCTAGATTTTAGCAAAGCCTTTGATACCGTTTTCCATAGCAAAATTCTGGTGAAACTGGTGGTTTGTGGCTTGGACACAAAGGTTTACTCTGTGCTGGGTTAAGAACTAGCTGGATAATAGAGCTCAGAGAGTAGCGGTGAATGGTATTGTAACCATTTGGGGGCGGTCACTAGCGGAGTTCTCCAGGGTTCAGTGTTGGGGCCAGGTTTGTTCAATATCTTTATTGATGATCTGGACAAGGGGATTCAGTCCATCATTAGTAAGTTTGCAGATGAACCAAACTTGGAATAAGTGTCAATCTGCTAGAGCGAAGGAGGGCTCTGCTGAGAGACCTGGACAGCCTGGATAGATGGGCTGANCTGTACGAAATGTACAGCTCTATATTGAAGATAAGCCTTTCAAGTGCAGTAATTCTTAAAAATTTTAGGCATAGAGAGAGGTGTTTTCAGAGACATTTAGATGCTTGGAGGTACATAATAGGATTTTCAAGATCACTAAGGCAGACTGGTCACAGTATCAGTATCACAGTATAGAT
>WEKX01019060.1:0-86947 GCA_013390025.1 Pitta sordida
GTAAGTACCTCTAAAGAGCAACTGAAAGAGTGAAGAGATTTTGCTAATTATCAATAGCCAGAAAAGTAGGTCGGACAAAGCAACCAAGAGCAATTGCTAGATTTATAATACCCTGTTCTGAGTGTTCCCTGTTAGGAGTCCAACCCTGAAGCCAACTAGAGTATCTGAAAATTTTCCTATAGTGTTTCCTCTAGGAATGACGATCATAAATTATATTTTCAAACATTAACTTTCCTTTCTCCAGCTGCTCATCAAACTACACAACCTCTGCCACCAGCAGAGAGGAACTTCACACTGAATTTCACAATAACCAACCTCCAGTTCACTGCAGATATGGCAACACCAAATTCTAAGAAATTCAAGTCAACAGAAAAAGTCATCTCCTATTATGTAAGTCTGGCCATCCATGTCCTGCTGGGGCACAGTTCTTTTAATATCTCTGATCTCTCACCTTGGCTGTGATATTGGACTGACTTACATGTTTTTGTTTAATTTCTAGGTTGACCCTTTACTCCAAAAAAGCAGCATTGGCCCTGCTTATATTGGCTGCAAAGTAATAGCATTCAGGTATGAATGACATCTAGGAAAAGTCTCCACTACCTGCTTCTTAAAATGTTCCTTCCCGTTGCTCCACACCCAACATATATCAGTGGGTTTTTTAAATGGCAGTTTTGCCTCTGAGTATTTTTTAAATACATGTCTTGATCACCCACTGAAAGTTCAGAAGGATTTCTCAATAACAGCTACAACTCCCTAAAATGATGCCTCATTTCCCAGGTCGAAGAAGACGAGGGATGAAACAGGAGTGGATGCCGTGTGCAGCTACAGAGATGAGCCTTCAGCTCCCAAATTCAACCGGGAAACAATTTACCACGAGCTCAGCAACATGACAAACGACATCACCAAGCTGGGGCACTACAGCCTGGACAGCCAGAGCCTCCACATTGACGGTAACAAACCCCCTCCAGGCATTCATTATTCCCGAGGAAGTTGAGGATGTTCCACCCCTGGAAGGGTTTAAGGCCATGCTGGATGGAACCCTGAGCATCCTGGTTCAGTGAAAATTGTCCCTGCCCATGGCAGGGGGTTGGAACACGATGATCCTTAAGGTCCCTTCCAACCCAAACCATTCTGGGATTCTGTGTTAGAATCAGACTTAAAGGATGGAAAAGATCTCTGGGATCATCAAGTCCAACCTTCAATGTTGACACAGAGTAATTTGAAATGAGAATGGAGAGGATTAAATGCATCTTTCAAAAGCAGATAGCAAAAATCAAAGGGCAAAACCCTCACCAAACTAAAAGTCATGAAATCAGTAACCACAATCTTCTAATGAAACCCATGTCTTTAGTCCTGCTGAGACATTCTTGGAACATTTTCCTAATAATCACCCATTTGTTTTTCAGATTACAACGAGCCTCATAGTCCATCATGTAAGTATAATTAAAGACATATTAAAGCTACTCAAAGGCACAAATTGACTTTGTTTCCCTCTGCTTTGGCAATGTTTGTGAGACTGCAAAGTGTCTGAAGTGTGTGATAATGTACATATGGTTTTTTTGCTCCAAGAAACATTAGCAGCCCTGTGCCTTACGCAGGTCCTGTTCTTATTTCATCTGAGTCATTTTTGTTCCCTTTTACAGCGGTGAAACCAACTCCCACACAAAGCCCAGCACCACCAACAGAGCACTTCACCCTGAACTTCACCATAACCAACCTCATGTTCACGACAGACCTGGGGACACCAAGTTCTGCCAGATTCCGTTCCACTGAGAAAACAATGCGACACTACGTAAGCCAAAGTCACCTTGTTTGTCACGGAAATCACACAGAATTTTGGGCTTCCCGTATTCACAAAGACTTTTCCTTGTCAGATTGACCCCCTGCTTCAGAAGAGCAGCGTTGGCCCCTATTTCTCTGGCTGCAAAGTGACGGGATTCAGGTGAGCCATAAAATGAAAGATTAACTTTGAACTGCAGCAAGTGGGTTTTCTCACATTTGACCGACACTTCAATAAAAGTTCTTTTCCTTTATCTAGTAGTTTCCATCACTGTAATACAGATTCTATGCACTTTTGCTTTGTCTTTATCTTACAAAGCCTTTTTCTTGGTAAGGCCATATAATTAATGCAGTTCATCCGAGAACTGTGGACAGATTTATTTGGGGGTTTTTTTAATCACATCTGGGGAAAAAAAACCACAACATTTTTTTTTAAATAACAAACAGAAGCTTCATGATATTCAATTCCTCAGGTCACTGAAGAAGAGGGACAGCACAGGAGTAGACACCATTTGCAGCTACAGAAATGGCTCCCAAGTGCCCAAGTTTAACCCAGCTGAGGTTTACCAAGAGATAAAGAACATGACAAATGGCATCACTGAGTTAGGAATCTACACCCTCGACAACAAGAGCCTCTATATCAATGGTAAGTCTTTGATTTTTCTCATTCCTCTGGGCCCTGGAGAAGTTTGGGACCACTCAGGGTCTCAGGGATCACTTCAATGTTAAAAGTGTGACCTTAAGGAGAAGGTCCCACTGGAAGTTTCTGTGTAAGGTGAAGTGTAAGCTTTAAAATCTCTTCACACTGACATTTTTGGAGATTTTAATTTCTATGGTACATCGAGGAGTGGCTTAATTCTATCCTTGACCTCAGTTATTCACCTGCACACGAACGTTTCACCTGATCTCTATCCCACCAGTATTTAATTACACGGTGGCTCAGACATTTTCACATTCTACTCATCACTCTTACAAAAGCACCTTGTTCTGCTCAAGTTTTGTTTGTTTAATGGCTTCACACCCTCGGGGCCTGGTTCTGATGATTCACTCCCAAATCATCCATTTAATCATCCCCTCTCCACTTTCATTCTCTTAAGCGAGTGGCTCTTACATCACCTTTCTCTTGCATTTCCTCTCCAGGTTACAACGAACCACTTGAGAGATCAGGTAAGTGTTTCACCAAATTAATTTCAGGGAAACGTGTCAAATGAGTTGTACCCTCAGAAAATAAGAGGGGAAGAGATGATTATAAAGTGGGGAAGAGATTATTAAGAGGGAAGGAGATTATCCAGAGTATCCTTGAAGCATGATGGGGTTGGGAACGTCTTTGATAGTGAAGGCAGCTTTTCCGTAGTAAATTCACAATCCTCCTCTCCCTTTGTTACAGCTCCAAGCACAACAACTGCACCAGGACTAACAACCAGGAATTTCACCCTTAACTTCACCCTGACCAACCTGCGGTACACTCCGGATCTGGACGTCCCAAATTCCCGCAAATTCATTTCCACAGTGAAAGTCATCAACCACTATGTGAGTCTGGTGCTGGGTTTGTCCATTTTGGGTTGTGCCCTTAATCTACTTGAATTAAACTCAGCACAGGATTTTCAGTTCTCAGTTGTACTTTTTGGGTTTTTTCCTGACAGATCGATCCCCTTTTCAAAAGAAGCAGCATAAGCTCTGCCTACACAGGATGTAAAATGATGAGATTTAGGTAAGACTCCGAACCCCAGGATGGGTCAGGCTGAAAGGGACCACAGTGGGTCATCTGGTCCCACCTCCCTGCTCACGGCACAGGATTGTGTTCAGATGGTTCTGGAGTATTTCCAGTGAGGCACATCCCACACCCTCTCTGGTCTCTGTTCCAGTGCTCAGACAATGAACAGCAAAATTCTTCCCAAGGTCCTCCCAGAGCATCAGTTTCTCCCTGTTTCATCTCAATACTTGGCACCACCAAGAAGAATCCGGCTCCATCCTCTAACACCTCCCTTCAGTTACTAAAAGTATCTAAAAACACATCAAAAGACTCCAGGAAATGCAATTAACTTTAATCTGCTCTCATACACTTAAATTTGCATAGATTACCATAATTGTTCTGATGTCAGAATCAGAAGCCAGTGGCACCTCCCTGTCCATTCCTGATTCCCTTCCTGGTAAAATCATTTTGGTATCTCAGTGTCATCACCACAATTCCGAAGAGTCTGGTGAAAGATGCAGGAGCCCAACTGCACTGGTTTGGGTGCCCTTCCTGATCATACAAATCACCCAGGATGTTCTTCCAGCCTCAGCAGTGTCCTGAAGGACGTGCCTGATGTTTTTCCTCAGGTCTGGGAGGCACAGGGACCACACGGGTGTCGATGCCATCTGCAGCTACAAGGGCAGTGCCAGGTTTGACAGGGAAAGGGTTTATCAGGAGCTGAGCACCATGACAAAGGGAGTCACCGAACTGGGGCACTACAGCCTGGACCAGAACAGCCTGTACGTCAATGGTGGGTATCCGTGAATATATATCATGATTTTGGGATCTCTTGGAAATCCCTCCTTGTCACTCCACTGGGGCTTGAGCACTGATGAACCCTTGGGTTTGTTGGTTTTCTGTAGGTGCTGACACTATGATAAAACCAACCCAGCAGGATATTGCTGTTCTAGAAGCATTTCCATCCCTTAAATCCTAAAAATAACTGGAGAATTTCATTGTTCCTTTATATCCCAGCGGTGCCTGTGCAGGCAGCACATGTTTTATAGGTTGGACTTGATGATCTTCAAGATCTTTTCCAACCTTATCATTCCCACATGAAGTTTTAAGCAGGGATGTACCTATATTGCTTTTAGGGACAGAACTGATGTAAAAATAAATGCACTCTCCCTTTTTCCTTTAGGTTTCCCCCTCACAGACGCAGCTACCACCAGGAAGCCTGTCTTTATTGAAGCTCCAGCCAAGCAGGGCTACAGACTGAGCTTTAGAATAGTCAATGAAAATCTCACCAACCCAGACTCTCAGTCTCCAGAGTACAAGGCAGCAGTGGAAAGCATCACTAACAAGGTGAGGAGCTGCAGCCCAAATACCATCACATTTAGTCAATTTTTGAAGCAACTGCCACAGTTCCATGTCTTAGTTAAAAACAAACAAACAAACACAAAACCAACCACTTGGGAACCAAGATTTCCATAATCCCAAAAATGAGGTTGACCTTTGACTTTTGATCTTGTTGTGTTGCACCTCATGGGTGACCATGGCAGAGAGTTGGGATGGGACAATCTCCAGGTCTCTACCATCCTGGGATTCTCTGTGGTCTTAAGAAATTATTTCCAACCGAAGACATGGACTATGAAATACAGGAGGTTCAGGTCACCTGTCAAATGCACACAGACTCAGCACTGCAGTCCCATCTCCAGGATTGTTTGCAAATCCCTGCCAGCTCCAAGGTGAACACATCCATAATTCACTGCTGAGAAGCCAACACATTCCCTTCAACTCCAAACCAACCTTCCACCCCGACTGGGTGGGTTTTGCCCTTTAGATGAAATTGTGCCACCCTGTGCTTTGCGTTCTGGGTGTGTGAGGATGAGTTGCCAGCTGTCAGTCAGCACACTGGGCTCTTTAACATGGCAGCTTGCTCAGACAAGGCAGGAAGATTTGCCAGGCTGTGAGTCAGATTCCATCACCAGAAGGCAAATTCCAAAGCGAAAAACAACTCCCATGAAATCCAACCAGCAAAAAATCCCAAAGCCTGGTGTTTCTCCAGAGTTCCAGTCCCTCGTTCTGGCCTAAAGCATCTTCCAGAGCGCTTAGAACTCATTAATATTTAACATTTTTATTCCAGATGAATCATCTGTACCATCAGAGCGACCTGCGAGAGCAGTTCCTGGGCTGCAACATCACCCGCCTGAGGTCTGTGCCACCACCTGACTGTGTCTGAAGGATTGCCACACCCTGGCACCCTTCCCCCGTGGCCAAGTGCCACTGTCCCCTGTGGAATTCCTCCCCTCCCTTCTCATGTTGGAAATTGATGCCCTAAGAAGTAATTTCTAGGCTTCCCAGAATTTGTCGGTTTCTTTTTTCCTGACTTGGTACAGGCTGAGGTTTTTCTCAGTCTCAGTCAGGGTTTCTGTCAGGCACTCTCAGGTCACTGAGTACTCCAGGAATTACTGATTTCCATCCTTGTAGTGGGAACTGATGATCCTGTAACCTCTTGAGCAGAACTCTACCAGGTTTTAAAAGAGAACTTCAGGTACTGCTGAACAAGACACTTCGTGCTCTGGGCGGAAAGAGCCTTGGACAAGGGACCCTCCCACGAGACAAAAGCTTTAAAAAATCAAAAAGGGCTCATCTTTCATTGTATCCATGCAGGAAAACCTGAATTTGTAGAGAGAAGGGGTAGCATTTCATTTGCTGTCCCTGCCCAAAGGAAAAGCCCAAACCAGCCCGTTCCACACCATTATTCCAACACACAACGCTCAGAACAGCAGGAAACCTTCAGGAAACTTTCCCACATGAAGTTTTGTGATAATCAGCCTCTAATCTCAGAACCTCTGCTCCTCTACCCACAGGATTGGATCCATTGTGGTCGACTGCCAGTGCTTCTTCCACTCTGAGCCCAACATCAACAGGGCTGTGGTTGAAAGGACCTTCCAGGACAGAACTTCAAATGCGACTGGATTGTGGCTGGGGAACAGCTACAGGCTGCAAGAATTCTCAGTGGACAGTATGTAGAGCTCAGACTAAGAATTCCCTAATTTCTGGTCAATCAGAGCAAAAATAAATCAGGTTTGAGTCAGACATTGGGTCTGGCTCAGGGCAGTCCTTTAGTCTTCAATGGCTTAAGGTGTTACTCAGTATTAAGGTGCTATTAAATATTAAAATATCAGAAAATGAAAACTACTCACTGGAACTTCAACCACTTAAGAGATAAACAGACTTTCAGCTTTTTTTTCCAGTGTACAGCATCCCAAAAAACATTGCTCTAGGAGTGATTGGGAATTCCCTGTCAGACTCCAGTGCAACTCAATTAATTATGTTAATCTAAGACTGCAACTTTTCCTAGTGAGAAGTCTGCAGGTCAATGCTGCTCCATGAAAAGCCTCAGTTTCTCTCTGTTAGAATTTATACCGACTTTCCCTCTCAAATTCCAGCCTTGGAACTGGCAATTGAGGCAGCAACTCACAACACACCCCTCCAGTCTGGGAAAGGAAACTTCAGATTGAATTTCCGAATCTCCAACCTTCCCTACTTCCCACAGCTGCAGGACTCCAGGTCCCAGATGTACCAAGTGAACAAAGAGAAGATTGAGAAAGAGGTAAAACGAGCAACAATAGCTGGAGCTCCCCGTCTAAAGGATTTTTAAATGTACTCAGTTTTCCTCAACTGTTTTGTTTTTCCCCTCAGCTCGAGCTGTTCAGGACCAGCCGCCTGAGGGACCTCTTTGGGGGCTGCACTGTGGAGAGCTTTGGGTACGTCCTGCTGGGAAGTGGCTTTTCCTGGAGTCCCCAGAGCTCAAGAAGGGATTCAGGGTCAGGGCAGGGTGGTCACACCTCACTGCCAACCTTTGAGCTCCCGACGAGGCAGAGGAGGCACCTTCACTCTGCCTTTACCACAAAAGGTTTCTGTCCAAAGGAGGTGGTTTTTTCATGTACAAACAACTCCAGAGGAACACAAACACAGTCATTCTCTCGTTTAACTGTGTTCAAATACACTAAATTTCCACGGACACAGATTAGCAAAACAACTGGCAGAACTGGACAAAGTCCTGCCTGTGTCTTCTCTAACACAAAGGAACAAAGAAGCCAAGTTGATTTACCTCTTAGCAACGCTTTTATGGCCTTTCTAAATGGATTAAACCAGTGAGTGGATTTCACAAGGCTGCAAGAGCACCTGTCTCACCCAGAGTAAACTGCAAAAAGTCATCCCATGCTGATAAAACATCCCTGAGACACTTGCAAACCCAGCTCTGGGTCCCTCTCCTCTCCTCAGCTCTACTTTCTCTCTTCTCTCTGCCTTTCACCCTCCAGGCCTGTCCATGGCAAAGGATACACCGATGTTTCCTCCACCTGCAAGTTCCTGGATCCTGTCTCGGGGACTTTGGGAAAGCAGGAGGTGTTTGAGGAGCTGAAACACCTGACACGGGGGTTCACCAAGTTGGGCCCCAGCTACGTGCTGGAGGAGCAGAGTGTGGTTGTTGAAGGTGAGAGCTCTGCAGGGATGTTTGGGCAATTCTTAGTATTAACCAGCTCCAGCTGGGCCTGTTTCTCATCCGTCCCACTCTTTATTTCCAGGTTACTCTCCAATCAAGACAGATGAACCAGAGTCCAAAAGATCTGGTAAGTGTGTTTTTGGGAAGGATTGGCCCTGCAGCCACTATAATAAATTAGAATCACACACCCTGAAATGGAGACTAGAGCCTTGAAATGGAGACTGGAGCCCTGAAATGGAGACTAGACCCATGGTAGAGACCCAAAATTTGGGGCTCTTGGTGGACTGGTAGTGAACAGTGGGTACCACCAGAGCCAGCCAGCCTGAGGGAAATGAAGGACAGGTAACAGCAATGCAATTTGGGAAGCTGTTTCAAAGCTCTGGCATCACTAAATCTTCATAACTTTAGTATTAATCAAAACAAAACAAACAGATATCCATCTGTGGGCACAGCCACAATCCCAGAACTAACAGTAAAGAGGAGAAGAAAAAAAAATTACTGCCAAGTGTTGCTTTTCCATGCACCACAAACACACTGACAAAATACACGTAATTGCAGCTTTTGCAGACACAAAGGAGTCCAGACAGCATCTGAGAGAGAACTTTGTCACTCTGAACACCCCTGACACCATCTGAGGGCTCTGACTCTCACCCAAGTGGAATTTAAAGTGGCAGAGCCCAGGACCCTCACTCCATTTTACCAAAGTTTCTGCATTTGGCCTCCACACTGTTCAGTAATTTTGAACTTCAGGGCGGGATCTCTCCCTCTGAATCCCACATGGAGAAGTCCAAAATCCTGATGTGCCTTTCATTTGCTTTTGCAGAGCTTCAGTTCTGGGCAATCATCCTCATCTGCCTTTTCACCCTCCTTGGCTTCGTTCTCCTCCTCTTCTTGTGCTTCCTGGTAAGTGTCCCCTTTGCTGTCCAACCTCTCCCCTGACTCCAGACACCTGGGGACTCACACGAGGGACATTCCCACTCCCAAGAAGCCCAGTGGGAACAGGACCTGACACATTAACAACAAATCAGATGCCAAAGCCTTCCTCAGGAGGCCAACCCTTCCAAGGACTTGTGCACAGGGGAAGGGAATTTATAGCCAGCTGAGTTAAACAGGATCTTCTCTCTAGAAAAGCAGAGCTTTGGCAGAGAGAAAAACCTAAACCCGAAGGTGAGGCCAACACCAGGATGAGGAGCAGGTGGAATAGGGAATCCCTCTCCCTGTTCAAATATCCACAGAATGAGCAGATTAAAGGGAAAGAAGACCCAAAGACAACATTTTAAATAACCTGTGGGTTATTTAAAATGTTTGTACTCAATGCCCTTAACCTACAGACTGTGCAGCCTTGCAGGGCTGTGATCCAGCTGCATATCCTTGGGAAAAGCAGAGTAAATCCTTCTCCTCCCATCTTTGGGGATGATTTAATACGTGGCCGTTTTTCAAAGGCAGCTGTTTGCTTTGCAGCAGCTGAAGGGAAGAGTTAATCCACAGAGAACAAGGGTTACTGTCCTTAGAGTGACAATTACAGCCAGGGGAGATTCAGGAGAGGAAAACCCTGAGATTCAAGAGAGGAAAACCCTCAGATTCAAGAGAGGAAAACTCTCAGATCCAGAGCTGGGGGTTGTCCCAGTGTTGGCCTCACAGCTTTAGCCAAACATGTTATTCCCAGAGTCACTCTATTCCCACCTGGCAAGGTTTGGGGGGCATCTAATCATGGGGAAAGTAGAGATTTTTATATTTTTTTTGCCATTAATTTTGTTCTTTTCCCTCCAGGTCATCTCTTGCCTAAGAAGGAAGTCACACCTCTACCAGGTTCAACAAGGCTTGTACGGGTTGTACTTCCCACATCTGAGCACAGGAAAAGTGCATTGACAGAGGGATTTGGTCTTCACAGACCTGTTCGTCCACTGATGAAGGAAAAATAGTTACAAATACTAGAAAAATGTTCCTTTAGTAAATTATGTTCAGCGTTTTCTCTCATCTTGAGACAAATCTTTGCACTATTGCCACAATAATTTTCCTACTACAGGAAACTGCCAACAATGCAGATGCTGAGGAAAGTGTATTTTTAAAGCACTGCAGTATTTTTTTATCCTATTGCACAACCAACAGAAGATAAAGACTCCAAAAAGATGAAATTCTACAGTAAGGAGCTGCAGGTTGCAAGGCCCTTCAGTGTTAACGTCAGTTTTCTGAAAAAGGCTTAAAATTATACTAATTTATCGATTTTGGGGGACTGACTGTTGTAGATTTAGAAATCTCACCTAGATTTTAGCTTTTTCACGACTTAGCTTTTGAAATGTAAATATCTCTTAAATTAACTAAAATATTTCTATTTATAATTCTGCCAAGAGACGATGCACAGACACATTGTTAAATCTGAGGGTGGCACAGCCAGCCTGGGCCTTTGGAGATTGATGCTGATTCCAGTTGAATAAAAGCCACGTTTGCTGTCATGAAGTCGCGTTTCCTCTCTATCCCAAAGCATCTTTTTTGACACTTTTCATCCCGCATCACAAAGTTCTTCCGCCCTGCAGAAACCCCTGAGGTTTTGCTCATCCCCAAGGGTGGGGTTTGATGTTACAAAATCAGAATATCTACTAAAATCAGAATATCTCCTGCCCCTCCAGCCCATCTCAGGCAAGAATTGCCCCAAAGTTCCCCTTTTCTGCCCCGATTTTCTGCAGAGCACAGGAGGAGGTGCAGATCTCTGGGTAACTCTTTTACTCCCATCACTAAATGAACGCTCTGGTGAAAGTGAAAGCATCAGAACTAATGAAACCACGATTAGTCATTAATCCTTCCACTGCAGGTTTCCACACAACCAAACCGACTTTTTGCTTTCAAAGTGAAGCTCCTCGGTGGCAGGTTGGACCAGTTCCCCCCCCACCCAACCCTTGCCCCGGCTCAGTTTCCTACACAGAGGATTAGAAACCTGTTTGCCTGACCAAACAAAGGTTTTCAAGCACCAGTGAGGTCAGCAAACATCAGATTAAATTCTTTCAGAGCTGCTCACCCTGTCACCCTGTCCCTGTCACCCGGGGTGTCCTGGCTGGAGCTGCCACCGTGTGACAGAAACTCTGGGAGTGGGAAAGACTCCCCAGCTCGGAGTGTGGCCATGGGCATTTAGGAAAAACTGAGGGACAGAGCAGGGCTGGGCCTCATCAGGGAAACACAGAATATCCTGAGTGGGAAGGGATCCACAAGGATCATCCAGTCCAACCCTTGGCCCTGCCCAGACACCCCAACAATCCCAATCCCTGAGAGGATCATCCAAACCCTCCTGGAGCTCTGGCAGCCTTGGGGCCGGCACCAAACCCTGGGGAGCCTGTTCAGTGCCCGACCACCCTCTGGGGGAAGAACCTTTCCCTGAGATCCAACCTAACCCTGCCCTGACACAACTTCAGGCCATTAGAGCCCAGCCCTGAGAGCCCTGGGCAAACCCCTGGATCTTCACCAGCTGTCCCTGCTGTGCCTCTGTCTCCTGCACCCTGGGTCCCCTCTCCCTGTGGAGTCTCTTACTCCCAAAACCACGAGTGATGCCAACAGCAGCACAGCACAGGCTGTGGAGATGTGGAAAGATGATGGTCAGCACACACTGGGAGGGGAGGCTGCTGTCTTTTGGACCTGTTTTATAGACATTCTGAATTTTCTTTTTCACACCACGGCCACAGGGCAAGAGCTGCCTCTCAGCTCTAGGAGCCACATCATCCCCTCCCCCAGGCTCTCCCCAGGATCGTCTGGGACTGGGGAGAGCAGAGCAGAGCTGTCACTGCTGTCCTGTCTGGGGACAGAAGGGAATGTAGAAAATACAGCAGAGTCCCAGGGGAGCTCCAGGACCAACCTGGGAGCACAGGGGACATTTGTGTCTGCTCATGGCACAAACAGCTGATCTAATCCAGAAAAGCTTTAGCCAGGATTCAACACAGCAATTCCTGACCTGTTTGCTGGGGATCCAAAGAGCCAAGGAAACCTTTCTGTGAGCCGTCATTTCCCTAAGGAATTGTTCAAACAGGAGCACATGCCCAGCATTCCCTCCTCCCTGCTGCAGCCACACTGGCACCAGGTGTGTCCAACCCCACAAACCTGCCCCAGCACACCCTTCCAGCTCACCCCCCACGTTCCTTCATCGCTAATTGCATCACACCACATCCCCTGAGGGATCCCCTGGGGCTCTGGCTTGTGGTCAAAGAGCATTACAAGAACGAACAACAAAACCAAACACAAACGTACAAAAGCAGATCAAGAAACCTCCTGCAAGACTTCAGCTGGTGTGGGCCACAGCTGGACAGCACCCTTTGCTTTTCTACCACCCTCCTGCAACAAAAAGATGAAACCAGGGCGCATCCTGGGGGTGCTGAACTTGCTCAGGGCACAGAGGTGGAAAATCCTGTCTCTGTAACCATCCCTTCCCAGGTCATCTCACCAGGTCTGGAACTCGCTCCAAGCGTGGCACTCCATCTCCACATCCAGGCTCTCCTGCAGTCCTGGCAGCCCCTGGTGCCAGGGACACTGACCTGTCACACCCAGGGTGCCAGGCCAAGCACCAGCAGCCACAGCTGCTGTCCCTGGGGACATGGGGCATTCCCAGGGTGCAGACAGAGCCTCCTGCATCCAACCACCTCCCTTGGCCAGGCCCTTCTGGGGCAGGGCAGAGGTGCCTGGTGAGACCCCACAGCACAAGGTTGCCATGGCAGGGTGTTCCACAGGCTTCCTTCCTGGGTGAGGTCACAATTCCTCCCAGTTCCATTCTGGGGGCAGGAGCCCCATGGAATGTGTTCCCTCCCCCTGGAGATATGTTGCACTCCCCACCCCCAGCTCTGCAGAGACCCTGAGCTGGAGCTCTCCAAAGCAGGGCCCGGGCCCAGCCTGGAGCAGGGAATCGCCTCCCGATGTTTGAACGGCTCCAATGGCACCTGGGCTCTGGGAGCACCACAACACCAGGACACCGCTCCCAGATCATGGGAAGGGTTTCCACAGCCGGCCCAGGAGGCCAGGAAAGACAGAACCATGAGCTGGGGATTGGATGGGGCAGGGGCATGACAAGAACATGGTAACCCTGCAGTGGATGCTGCAGGAATGTGGGAGGGATGCAGAAGGAACACCACAGGGAGGATTTTGCAGGGATGCGGGAGGCAACTGGCAGGACACTTTCCCACAGCTCTCTGACAATTAAAGAATGTTTGACTCTCAAATTGACTCAAACTGGCCACTTCATTTCCCGTGAAACCTTCCAGAGAAAACAGGTACTTCAGTTTCTAGAAACCCAGCCCCAGATCTGGGCTGCCTGGAGGAAGGAGCAGCTCTTGCCATCCCACAGTGACACTCCCAGCCCTGGACACCCACGCGCTGCTGCCTCCCCAGGCCTCACCTGGGGGCTGAGCTGGTGCCATCCTCTGCCCACTGCACTCCCAAACCAAGGGCCCTGTTCCTGTGGGCTAAAGAGCTGCCACTTTGTTTCCTGTGAGCTGAAAGGGCAACACAGGTGGATCAGCCCCACCCCAGGGCTGTTATTCCACAGCCCTGGTATCAGCTGCAACATCAGCACCTTGCCTTTCACACCATCTCTAGTTCTGATAAAGGTTTATCATGGTCAGGGCTCTAACCCTGGCTTTGGTCACCCTGTGGTGAGTGCAGCCCTCTCAGCAGGCACTGCCCTGCCCACACCACAGCTGGCACAGCTGGCACAGCTGCAGCCCAGCAAATCCCCCTCCCCCTATTGCTGCTCAGCAAAAAGCTGGAGCAGCAGCACCTTTCCCTCCTGATTCGCCCCCAGCTCACCTTGAGGGCAGAGGCAGGAGAGGGCACTCGGTCTCTGCCCTTCTGCTCTGTCACCAGGAGTTGGGAGTGCTCTTGCAGAAGTTCCTTTTCCCACTCTGCAACATCCCCTGTGAGCGCCTGGGCACTGCCCCCACTGCAGTTATCAAACAGGTCCTTCCCCCAGAGGGTGGTCGGGCACTGAACAGGCTCCCCAAAGTTTGTTCATGGCCTCAGGGCTGCCAGAGCTCCAGGAGGGTTTGGATAGTACTCTCAGGGATTGGGATTGTTGGGGTGTCTGGGCAGGGCCAGCAGTCGGACTCAATGATCCTGATGGGTCCATTGCACCTCACATTACATATTGTGATTTTAAGATGATCTTTTCATCTTCCCAGAGGTACTTTCTGTCCCCCATCAGCCCTTTCCCATGGACGGGGATGGCTCCTTTCACCCACTCAAGTATTTGGGAAGAGGCTCCAAGGGCAGCGATTGCCTCGGGCCTTTTTGAGAGTGTGAACTGCAGTGCTGTCAGAGAAAGGTGACCACGGCCACCCTTCCTGCTCTGCACCAGCTCTGGGGCAGCTCTTTGCACGTCTGCAAAGTGTCACCCACCTGCTGATGCTCTGGGGTGACCCAGCCCGTGCACACCAATGGGTGACACTTTGCAGATGTGCAAAGCCACCAGTGAATTTGTGGGTTGTCTGGCACATTGGCAGAGCCCAGCAGGATGCCAGGGACTGATGCCCAGCACTGGGATCCTGGCCAGTTGCAACCAGAAACGACATGGTGGCAGCTCCCAGGTTGTCCCACGAGTCCTTTTGGGTGATATAAAGCAAATACACTGTGAACAAACCTCAGAGCACATCACGGGTTCAGGGCCTGCAGGGCACAGTGCAGACTTTTAAGCTCAGAACTGCAGCCACAGCAACACATCAAGACCCCCCTCATCCTCACATCTCAGGGAAGGAAGGGTCCAGGAAGAAAGGGCTGGTGTGATTTTGAGGTTAGACAAAACACTGCGGTAATTCAGCGGAAAGTATTTTTCTGCTGTAATCTCACTCTCATGCCAGGTTTTTCTTGCTGTATTAAAGAAATGCAACGAGTGTGGGAGGTGTGAACTAATGTTACCACACTGGGAAGGTGGTGACGACTGGAGATCTGACAATGATGAACATCAGTTCCCTGCTCAACCGGGTATGAGCAAGTACAGTGGAAAATAAAAGGGACATAATCGGCCTTTTAAGAAAAACCCCAAAGCAAATAGCTGTGAGACAACCTCGTCAGCAAATGCTATTTAAGAGCACAGACATTCACCTCCTCTCTCCCGGGACAAGTGTTAACCTTTAAATACAGCCTTTCCACTCCTTTCCCTTTCGCTCACGTAGTTTTTTCTCCATCTGATCCCCCCTTGCCGAAATCTCTGGTGTTTCCCCAGCAGAGCCTGTGGCTGTTGTGTGTTGCTGTGCCATGACACAACTGTGCCCAAGGCTGCTCCATCCACACCCACCACCCCCCATCCCTGTGCTGCCACGGGCTTTCCTGCAGCCAAATCTATCCCGGGGCCACCCGGGACTTGCAAACCAGCCTCATTCCTTGCCATTCCTGGGCCAGATCTCCCTGGGAACTGCAGCTCCTCAGCATTTGTGCCATGAGCATCGCCCTGGGCTGCCCCATTGGTACAGGCCTTTGTACACACAGAGCTGATTCCCTGCTTGGAAATGCTTTTCCCAGCTGCAGGAAAGACCCACCAGCGTGGTAATCCCAGCACTGAGTCCAGAGGGAGGGTTCTCCAGGGAGAGTGTCTCTCATCCACACCATTGCTTCCTGTCCCAGCTGCGAGGGCAAGAGCTGGAGCAGTGACGTGGGACGGGGAAATGCAGCTCGTAGCTTTCCAGAGAACATCTCATGCTCATGGTCTTGCAGGGAGAAGGAGCACCAATATCTTGGTTTAACAGCCCTGAGAACACATTTTTCACCCTCAGCCTGCACCCCTGGGTGTTTTGGATCAGGGTGCTGAGGGTGCCCTGGGGAAGGAAAGTCCCTGCCCGCAGAACAAAGGTTCTGTGGCACAGCCCAGGGTGCACCTCCCAGTCAGGCTCCAGCACCAGCTGGGGAGGGCTATGGGAGCCCCTGCTCCAATTTTACATCCCCCCTCAGAGCACCACAAACCAGAGAAATTAATGTGCCTTTGCACATCTTTTACCCCTCCCACGACAATCTGAAGGAAAGTGGGATAAGGCTGAGCTGTGAGTGCAGCTCCTCTGGCTGTGCCCCATCCTGCACCGGAGCAGCATCTTCAGGCCGGGCAGGCTCGTGGCCAGAGGCTGCAACGAGGGGCTGAGCCCAGGGGAGGAAGAAGAGGTGCCTTGTGAAGGCGGAGAAAAGGAGCAGAATCTCCCTTTATTAAGATACTGAAGCAAGAAAGTCTTGTGCAACTTGTTGCTCACAACCCACCACTGTTTCCCAAGGGAGGTTGGGAGGCGTGGAGGGGGCTGTGAAACCCACAGGGAGGGAGGGATCACTGTGGGTGCCCACAGCACCACAGCCCCTCATCCTCCGACTTCCTCACCCTGGGCACCCGGTTCCCTGTTTGTTTACTTAAAAAAAGGAATGAGAGATTTTACTTATCAAATCTTGGTTTAACTCAGAAGCTGCAGCCTCTGCTTCAAAGGCATTAAGAACAGAAATAAGGGGTTTTTTTTCTGATGAAAGTCACTGACTCATTAAGAGTTTTCAACTGCTCTTCCAACGCCAAGTGCCTCAGAAAATAAGGAGAGAAAGCTCTTGTGCTGCTCCTGAGAGGCAGCTGGAGAGACTCAGCTCTCAGCTCTCACCACCAAACATCCCCAAAGACTCCTGAGTACAACCCAATGAAGCCCATCCTCAGCTCTTCAGGATCTGGGTCAAAAAGATAAATAAAAACCTAAATAAAATTTAATTCTTACAGCTCACTCTACATTTCATAGCCCCCAAGGAAGACACAGCTTTAATATTTGCACCCCAAATCCAGCTCAGCTTCTTCAGCTTTGGCAGCAAAGGCAGAACAGCACAGACCTGCAAGTGGGGCCTGGGCTTGGATTTAGACTAAGAAATAAAACCCAACCCACTCAGTGTTTACAGGAGGTGAATTCCCCTATTTCCCAGGATGGGTGTGTGGTCAGTGAGGTGGTGTTAGCACCAGCTGCCTCCCCCACATCTCCCATCTCAGCCCTTCCCGCAGCGCAGCCACACTCAACATCCTCTGCATCCCCCAAACACCACCAGCATCCTCGGAGAAAACAACAGGTTTTACATGAAACCTCAAAAATTCTCCCCAGTGGGGTAGGGAGAGTCCTTGCCACCAAAGGTAGGGCCTCAGGAGCTCTGAGCCCTGCGGTTGTGCTGCAAAAATAATTAATCATCTTGTGACAAATACGTGGCCACCTGGAACTCTGGAGTTGTTTTGTGTCACTGTGCAGCTGTTCAGAATTTGGGGGCCACAGTGGGGCTCAGAGAGGTCCCTGGGCAGATCACATTTAAATTTCACATTGGTGTTCCCAAAAAAGGTTTATTTTCCTTGTTTCTTCGAGGCATGACATAAATAATGCAGAAGCATTTCTACTCCCTTCTGGATTTTGTGTTTTGCTGTTCTTTTTACTCCCGATTTGCAAGCTTTTTTATTCCCACTGCTTTCAAACACTGAGCAATTCAGGGTGATTACTTATGCCAGCAGGAAAAATGCTGAAACAATGAGGAAAATTGCCTGTGTTGTATCCAAACTTCCTTATTTTGTCTAACTTATGCGTTATTGGGATGAGGTCAGATAGGGGATGAGTCCCTGCTGCCCCTCAGCCATAGGCCCCCAAATACATTCCCATTTGATCCAGAAGGAGATCAGCGAAGACAGGGAGTTACAGTGGAAATCAGGGAATCAAAAAAATAATCCCAGCCTGCTCCTGATAAAACATTTCCTGGAAAGGTTATTTTATCCCAACCAAACAAAAAAAAAACCCCACCCAACTTTTGCCAAGCAAATTACAGTAAAGAGATTCCCCTCCCGCTTTCATTTTGGCTACAGAAACAAGAACCAAAGAGATGCAACTTAAAAATTAAACCTTTGACATTTTGGGGGGTGGAAGGAAGGAAATGCTGACGATATGAAACCCATTATCAGACTGTGTGTCTTTCACCTGCCAGGGAGGAAAAAGAAATTCCCTCACCAGCTGTAATTGCTGATGAGCAGGAAAACTGCCCAGGAGGGATTTCCCTGCCCTTCTAGCTGGAGAGCAGAGAGTGCAGAGGCAGCACATCTGGAGCTGGGGGTGACCTGGAGGCCACATCTGGATTGCTGCATTGACAGCCTGTGCCTGCGTTCCATAGGAAATCTGGGGGATGAATAAAACCCTAATTTTTTTCCTCTGATCTCTTCCACAGTAGGAACTTCTGGCAGCCAATGCCACGACTCTGTGTGTCACCACTGAATGTCCCGGGTTACTGATGTGGTGTCAGACCAGAGGGAGACTCAGGGCACAGAATTACAGATTCATGAAATGTCCTGGGTTGGAAAGGACCCCCAGGGATCATCCAGTCCAACGCCTGGCCCTGCCCAGACACCCCAACAATCCCAATCCCTGAGAGTATCATCCAAACCCTCCTGGAGCTCTGGCAGCCCTGAGGCCATGAACAAACTTTGGGGAGCCTGTTCAGTGCCCGACCACCCTCTGGGGGAAGAACCTGTTTGATAACTGCAGTGGGGGCAGTGCCCAGGCGCTCACAGGGGATGTTGCAGAGTGGGAAAAGGAACTTCTGCAAGAGCACTCCCAACTCCTGGTGACAGAGCAGAAGGGCAGAGACCGAGTGCCCTCTCCTGCCTCTGCCCTCACGGTGACCAAAGCCAGGATTAGAGCCCTGACCATGATAAACCTTTATCAGAACTAGAGATGGTGTGAAAGGCAAGGTGCTGATGTTGCAGCTGATACCAGGGCTGTGGAATAACAGCCCTGGGGTGGGGCTGATCCACCTGTGCTGCCCTTTCAGCTCACAGGAAACAAAGTGGCAGCTCTTTAGCCCACAGGAACAGGGCCCTTGGTTTGGGAGTGCAGTGGGCAGAGGATGGCACCAGCTCAGCCCCCAGGTGAGGCCTGGGGAGGCAGCAGCGCGTGGGTGTCCAGGGCTGGGAGTGTCACTGTGGGATGGCAAGAGCTGCTCCTTCCTCCAGGCAGCCCAGATCTGGGGCTGGGTTTCTAGAAACTGAAGTACCACCCTCTGGGGGAAGAACTTTTCCCTAATATCCATCCCAACGCCCCTGACACAGCTCCAGCAGTTCCCTGGGGTCCTGTCTCTGGTCACCACAGAGAAGAAACCCAGCACAGAAAGGGTTAAACCTGCAGATACAAAGGGGGTCCCAAATTTCTAACAACCAGAGCCTCCTTTCCTGCAGTTTGTGGTCCCACCACTGGTGCCCTTGTGCACAGATGTGTTGGACAGGGGAGTTCTGTCTTGTTCAGAGGAACATGGACACACAGGAAAAAGGTAAAAGCTCTCACACCTCTTGCCACGATGCAACTGGTTCATGTGTGAGCAAGAAATCCTCTGTCAGGCTTCTCCTCTGCCTGGGCAGCACCTCCCTCTCACCTGGGGGGCAGATGTCACCACCACAGCTGGATAATCCAGCTGGGCATCAAAAGAGCTCAGTCTGTTGGGCCAGAGCAGACCTTGCACATGGAAGGGTTGGAAAGGACCTTAAGATCATCTAAATCCAGCCCCCACACCATGGGCATCCGACTGACCTCCACACCTTTGTAACCATTCCAGCTGTGCCCCAGGTGTGATGCTGGAGGTGGATGTCTGTGTGCCCCAGTGCTGAGCCAGCCCCAGAGCTCTGGATCCATGGAAAGGGAGGGATAGAACAGCAGCACAGGGACAGGTTTAACCCACTGCAGTAAGACTCGAGTTCTGAGGAGATTTGGGGGTGTTTCATCCGGAAAAGTGACATTTTTGGGAGTTCTAGGAAGGGTTGGTTCACACTTCATCCAAGCTAATTGTTGCAACCATCAGTAATTGAAGGAGTTTAGGCAGAAAGGGGCAGAAATAAAGCCAAGATAACCCTGAGTGACGCTGGGAAGTGGAGCTCGGCATCCTGCTCTCCACAGCCTCCGAAAGAGTGGAGGGGGGTGAAAAATCAGGAAAAAGCCCCTCCTCAACAGAACCCTGGGACTGTGTCTGTCCCAGTGAGTCAGGACTGCACCAGGCAGGAGCAGAAGTTGAGGTGGAGACGCCTGGTCCACCTCTTTCTAGAGGTTTGGGGACCGAGGTGGAGTTTGGGTCCCTGGGTGGAATTTGGGGACAGGATTTTTAGCTGTTGCTTTTCCCCCACCCAGCCCAAACACATCACATCCTCATTTTGAATGCCTGGAAAGAATAAAAATAAGAATCAGGCGAGCTTGATTCATCCTGGAGTGTTGCTGTTTGAACAGTTTGTTTGAGGTTCCCTCTGATGTTTTAGCACTCCCCAGGTATGAGTAACGTCAGGCACCAGAAATGAGAGCTTGTGGTCTTCAGCAGAACTGATATCAGAAACCTGCCTGAAGGTGAGGAATTCAGTGTATTCACACTTCGACAGTTGCATTTACAACATAATTTCTGCAGCCTAATGCAAAGGACGTCTTTCTTTTGCTTTTCTTTCTTTTTTTTTCTGCACACAAACATGAATTTAAAAGACTGAGTAACTGATAAGGGAAAGGTGGAAGCTGGAAGGCAGCTCCATAAATACTGACTCCTGTACTCCCCTGCACCCATAACATCTCGAATAATCCCTTCACCTTAACGCATTGCTGCATATTACTGCACATAGACAAGGATATTTGGTGGAAGAAGGAATTTAGACAGCAACTCCCAGTAAAGGGAGATGAATTGCAGGATCTGCTTTATCCTTTCACAAGCCAAAGGATGGAGCTGCCATTGAGTCGACACCAGAGGCTGAAGGTCTCTCCAGGTGTTGGGCTGTGAGTGTCTCAGGACCATTTCTCCAGCAGTGGAAGGATGGATGAACCTCACAGACATTTTGGACTTTATCATCCCCAAATCTCCATTGAATCAATCAGGCCAAGAAGTCCATGGCCATGCACGGCTCCACCACAGGACTTAATCCCCTGGAAACCCAACAACACAGGCACCAAAACACTGCCTTGTGCAATTTACTCTTCCTGAGGTGCTGATCACCACTTTCTGTCTGTTCCAGTAACAGAAATGTAGCTGGGCATGAAAATCCTGTGTGTTTTCCTGGTGGTATTTCATAAACAATCTCCAATTCCCTTCCTGCTAAGACCAGTTTTTCAAAATACAGTTTTCCGTGTTTGCACAAAGGGTTCCCAAACAGCCACAGGGAAACTAAAGCCAGGGAGAGAACTGGGACCAGTTTGCACGACTGGGAAGATGTGCAAAGCACAGTCAGGGGATTTACAAACAGGGGATTTACAGGGCTGGGGGAAGCGTGTGAAGAAGGCACCTGGGTATAAAGATCAGGACAAGGCTCAGGGGTGCAATCCAGCAGCTCAGAGCAGGCACATCATGCAAGGAGCAGCTGATAAGGCCAGCAAGAGATAAGAGGCAGAAATGCTCTTGGTGCCTGTGGTCACTCCTCCAGCCCCACACGGTCTCTCTGCACAGGAAACAACAGCCAGACTCAGCTCCAGGGTCCAGAAGCTGCGACTCCCCACAAGGGTTGGACCTTCCACATGAATGCAGAGAAGGGCTGTTCATCCTCCTTCTCCCATCCTCCCCCTTCCCACTCCAAAAAGCCCCCCAGGCACCAGGAATCACCTCCTGACTGGGGTTTGTAAAGAAACACAACCCTCTGCCCTCCAGGGATTTTGAAGCAGCTCCACCTGAGCCCCGACCCTGCCAAGGTCACCTGAGATTCTTCTTGGTGGAAACACCAACCAACAACACGATGTTTACTTTGTCTTCCACAATAAGTCAGACCCACTTACCTAAAAATAACCTTCCAAGATTCACATAAGATTAAACTGGAAGACTCCTGTAGGATGGGGACGGGGAAACTCAGTTTTAGGTGCCCAGGGCACTGTCTGGTCCCTTGTGTGAGTGGGAGACACGATGCCATACAGGGAGTAGTTCATTTCACAGATGATTAACACTGATAATCGTGTAAGGTGTGGAGTTTTCCCTTCTGATTACTTATAGTTATGGAAATACAATCAAGATTAAAATTTCAGAAAGGTTTTTGGAAAATGTCTGGATTTTGTACCTCACAGGCACAACCAGGGGGGCTCCACAGTCTGTCAGGGCACTCTGAATGCAGCAGCTCTTTCCAGAAGTCATTGCTAACTTTTCCTACGTCAATAATGATTCAGTTTTGGGTCCTAAGCCTGAGCTAAAGGTCATCATTAACTCATGCTCTTAAGGGAAGACTTTGTAGTCATTTCTCTGCCTAATACTGCAAAGTGTGACAAATAGAGCCTGAAAGGTGTGAGATTTGTCAGGGTTTTTTGGAGTTTACTCTGTGTGGTGACAGGGAAATTTCCTTTTCAGAGGCACAGGGATGGAGAAGCATTTGGATCAGACTTTGGCTCCATCCAGCTCGACTCCAAAGCTGTGAGAGCAGCAGCTGAGCTGATCCTGCTGAGCTTTGGGATGTCCTGAGCCAAAGTTTCCCCACCACTCAAGTGTCCAGTTGCTCTTGACAGACAAATCCTCCTTGAAATACTCTCACTGCTTTGACCTCATTTATATCCATTTTACCATCTTGTGGTAATGAATTGCCTGGTTTAACCATGTGCTGCATGAAAAAAAAAAAAAAAAACAAAACATCCTTTGGCTGTTTTTTAAAGCCTCTGCCCACTTTCACTCGTTTTGCGTTGTGGAAACCAGTGAGCAATTTTCTCCTGTTCAAATTCTGCAGGTCTCCCATTGATGTATCTCGAGGTACCTGTAACATGTCCCTGTCAGCTGCCTCCTGCCAACCTGGAGCCAAAACCTTCCCATTCTGATAGATAAAAAGTACTAGAAGAGTTTTCAAAAGGCAACAAATATTTTCCTTGTCTCCCCCTCTTATGGCCCACACAGGTTTTGGTTGGTTTTTTTTTTTTTTAATTATATAACAACCCAGTAATTAATCATCTTGAAAACTGCCTGAGATTACTTTGGAACAAGAATTAATTTCTAAACCTGAGCAGGAGCAGAAACAGGTCAACTCCCTTCCAGATAAGGCTCACCCCCATTATCACCTGAAACAATTAGTACAATAATGACTTTTCTCTGAGAATGTTATTAAATGTGGAATTTGGAGATGGGATAACAGATAGAGATGGCTGGATCTTCCCCAGGTAGGAAACTCTTTAGGACAAGGTGTGGAGGGAACGGAAACCCCCTCCCAGCATCTCCTCCAGGTGAGTGAACCTGGAGGGGAAGAAAAGCAAAACCTGGAGCAAGAGAAACGGTGGTGAAGGTTTGTAACAAGGTGTGAGCTGAGCCAGGGGTGGGCCCAGGTCTGGTTCACTTCCCACCCTTTGGGACCCTCCTCCTGCTTTTCCTGCTGCTGTCCCACTCTTCTGCTGCCTCCATGCTGACAGCTCACAGTGCCACCAGCCCCGGCTCCAAACCACGTTTGGCCCTTGGTTTGTGCAACAGCAGGGACACAACAAACAGGAAATGTTACTCATTTCTTCATCGTTTTCAGATGCGCTGTGCCTGCTCCCCAGAAAAAGTCACCTTTGGGCACCTGCAGGTTTAAATCTCTCAGGGTTGTCTCGCCCTGGGCCACGGGCAGAGGGTACAGCAGGATTAGGGGGTACAGCAGGGCTGGGTACAGCAGGATTAGGGGGGGTACAGCAGGAATGGGACATAGAGCAGGATTAGGAGGTATAGCAGGAATTAGGAGGTGCAGCAGGGTTATGAGGTACAGGAGGGATAGGAAGGTCAGCAGGGTTAGGGGGTACAGCAAGATTAGGGGGTACAGCAGGATTAGGAGGTAGAGCAGGGTCTGGAGGGACAGCAGGATCAGGGGGTACAGAAGGATTAGGAAGGGCAGCAGGATTAGAGGATACAAGCAGGACTGGGGGTACAGCTATGTGAGGGGGTATAGCAGGATTAGGGGGTACAGCAGGATTAGGGGTAGAGAAGGATTAGGGGATGCATCAGAATTACGGGCTACAGCAGGTCCTGGGGGCCGTTCCCTCTCTACAAACATCCAACCCATCCTCCAGAGCAGGGGGAGGTCACTCACACCCACTTGCTCCTCCCGGCAATGCTGGCAGCACACGGAGCCAGCCCTGCCCAGCCGGGAGAACAGGTCCCGCAGGGATGGGAGGAGGCAATTCCTTCCAGCAAAACCCTTTCCCAGCCACCCTCTTGCTGAGGGTCGTCCTTACCAGTTCTGAGGGGAAGAGAGGACAGAGGGAATAAGCCAGGAAATGGAACCACTTGTGGTTTCTTCTCATCTGAAAGCATCGCTGCGTCAACTTTCACACCTGAGGAGCGGTTGCCGCGCTCTGGTTTCCCTTCATGCCAGTGGGTACAGGAGAGCTGCCACCCTGGTGCCCCGACCTTGGCAGCTGCAGGAAGGAAGCTCTGCCCGTTTCTCTGCACCCACCTCAGCACAGGCGTGTGGGAGATGGACACTTGTAGAATCACAGAATATCCTGAGTTGAAATGGACCCGTCATGATCATCCAGTCCAACCCCTGGCCCTGCCCAGACACCCCAACAATCCCAATCCCTGAGAGTATCTTCCAAACCCTCCTGGAGCTCTGGCAGCCTTGAGGCTGGGACCAAACCCTGGGGAGCCTGTTCAGTGCCCGACCACCCTCTATATATCTTATGAATCTTCTTTCTTTTTCTTTTTTTTTGGTATTATTTTTATTTTGCAGTTGAAACTGAGGATAACACTTGTAACTGCTTTTTTGTAATTAGTATTTAATACGGCAAGGGGGAAACTCCAACTGAATTAAAGGGTTTGGTCAACAGCAGGTATTTTATTGTAGAATTAGAGTTAGTGCCCGTGTGTTGCTGTGTTGCATATTCTTTTCTGTGTTGCATATTCTTTTGTTTACCTCCTGCCATGGGATTCTTAGTCTCACATTGAGCAAAAAAAATTTTTGAAACATTATATAAACATGAAAAATGCTTGTCTTGTAACTTCAGAACAGCTAATACTGTATATGTGGGTTTCTAGTAAACACTGAAAAATGTTTACTGAAGGAGAGGAAATGAGAATATTTAGAAAGCTCCAGTGTCTGTTTTATAGATGTTTTGATATTGTTAAAAAGGTTTGTGGTCTTCTGTCCTTAAATTGCACCTTCCTGCTCATGAGCATCTGTTCAGTCTTGGTATTTCAGGAACTGTCCTACCTACATGTAAAGGGAAGCTTCTAAAATATGTCACCTGCTCTAAAATATCCACATTGCAGCTCATGGAACCGTCCGAGGTGATGGGGGTTTCATGTAGGGAGTCAGGAACGAGGTCAGCAGGGTTGGTTCCTGTGGATTATCCCTATAAACAATGGTGGGCTGGGTGTGAGCCCCCCACACTAGCCCAGGAGGACTCAGTGGTGGAGACACAGAGGGAAAAACAAATTTATGGGCAGAGGAATCAGGAAGGTTTGTGCCCCACAACTCATTTAATCTGTGCCCCCTAATGTGCCCAGTGCTCCTGCTGAGCAGGGCTTGTCTCCACGGGATGTATTTGTCATGCTGGCTGTTCCTGAGAGGAAATTTCAGGGTGGATACAGTCCCAACAGACAGGCCACGACACCTTTGGCAGCTTCTGGAAACAGAGTTTTATTAGGCCCATGTTGATACCTCCCCAGTTCAGATAACCCTTGGTACAGCTCACACTCAGGGCCCCCCTCTGCAAACCAGTTTGAGGGAGGGATTGTGGTTTGTCCTTTCATCTGGTGTTACCATTGCTGCAAGTCTTTATTAGCTATAAAATGATTTTTAGAAACAGCACTTCTGACAATTATCCTTATCCTTTAGAGCCTGAAATATTCATAGAATCATAAAAGGAAGGCACCTTAAAACTCATCTGATTTCACCTCCTGCCATGGGCAGGGACACCTCCCACTGTCCCAGGCAGCTCCAACCTGGCCTTGGACACTTCCAGGGATGGGGCAGCCACAGCTGCTCTGGGCACCCTGTGCCAGGGCCTCCCCACCCTCACAGGGAAGAGTTTCTTCCTAATTTCTTCCTAATATCCCATCTAAACCTACTTGCAATTTGAAACCATTTCCCCTTGTCCTGTAACTCCAGGCTGTTGTAAACAGTGTCTCTCCATGTTACTTGTAGATCTTCAGGCCCTGCAAGGCCACAATTAGGTCACCCCAAAGCTTCTCCAGGCTGAACAATCTGAATTCTCCCAGCCTTTCCTCACAGCAGAGCTGCTCCATCCCTCTGATCACCTTGATGCCTTCTCTGGACTCTCTCCAGCAGCTCCAAATCCTCCCTGTGCTGGATCCCAGAGCTGGAGGCAGCTCTGCAGGTGGGACCTCACCTGAGCAGGGCAGAGGGACAGACACAAAAAGGAACAGGACAGTCCTGGGGGCAGCAGGACTGGCAAAGCAGGGACCTGAGCCAGGACCCTGAGCTCTCAGTGTCAGGTTTCCAGCAGGGCTAAGCAGGCAGTGCGATTTTTCTGTCATTAGGGACACTTGAGTTTGCATGAAAATGTGTGGCTGGGGCAGAGGAGAACAGTTTGGAGTTGCTCCTTCACTTTGAGATTTGTCTTTTTGCATCAGATTGGGCTGGTGGAATCATCATCAGGTTGGGTATTTATGCAACAATGTGAAAAAATGTTAAGGGCTGACAGACACGGCAACATCCGAACTGCATCACACTCCTTTCTTCAGGAAAAAAACCAACAACAAAGCAGGAAAGAACTGAGGGCAAGAAGTTACAGCTACACACGGAATGTATCCCTGAGGATTATCCTTGGCTTGTAAACTGAGGGGACTGAGGCACAGCATCAAGTAAGTTCTAGAACCCTCTGTGAAGCTGCTGCTCACTGAGGCTTCCCCAAGTGCTTCCCCAAAGGCAAAACAGTCAGAGGGCAGGATGGACAAGGAAATTATCCCAGCACATTTAGGAATGCATACACTATGTGCAGCATGTGCCTGGGTAAAATTCACCTGTGTCTTATAAAGGCAACTTCTGAATACACAAATAGCATTTCTTAAAATGTCTCATTTAAAAAGAAAGAAGCAAAAGTAATTATTTTGACATTTCAATCAAAAAAAAAAAATTAGTTGTCCTGACTGTTGCAAAGATAAATGAAACTGTATGTTCTAGACCACACTGTGTCTGGTCACATAGACAGAGTTTCTGGTCTCTGAATATAAATTATGATAAAATGGGAATAAAGTGGACTAGGTCCTGCTCTCCTTTCATGTCAGTATAAGTCCATAGTCATAGAGTCACTATCCCTTTTTTTTTTCTCTCCAGACAGTTGAGTGGCCAGAACCTGTTTCCATCAACAGTTTCCAATATCAAGAAATTAAGACTTCAGGCACATCCGTGAAGACGAAGGCGGCGATGAAGCGAAAATGCTTTAAATGTTTCCCAGCCCCAGCAGCTGTAGCTGTGTTACATGTTACATGAAACACCAGCACTGTCTTAGCCTCTTCCTGCCCTTTCACACCTCCCATCTGAGCTCGTGCTCTCAGCAGAGCAGCCAGGGGGGACTCAGTGACCACAGGGTCTGACAGGTCTCACCCGGCAAGAGCACCATGGCCAGCTGTACGTGTGCTGTAGTGATGCAGCCCAGGCCTAGAAACTGCTTTGGCATCTCTGCAGAGCAGGAAAAATCACGTCCCTTCGTGGGGAATAAGACATTTCCCTCCCACCCTGTCCATCCAAATCCTTTGTGTCTTTCCAAAGTCTTGCATTGGCCTCATAGTGGGTCGTTCCTCTGCTGCCTCAGTGGGAGTCCAGCCCATTCTCCTCCAGGCTGCTGAGGGCTTTGGTTTTAATCCTGAGTTTGTGAGGGAGGGCGGCGTAGCTTCGACCCTTGCGTTGATCATCAGGGCAGGGAATGCTGCAGTCGGGGAGTGGAGACGTTTTGGGCACTTGCTGCTCATCATCTTCATCTGACGCAGTCGTGCTGCTTTCTTTGCTCGCCTCGGCAGCGCTGGGGGACGGGCACAAGAGGCAGGTGCTTCCTGACCAAGGCCAAGGGCAAGGGTACTTGTCTGGGCAGTGGTAATTGAGGAGTGGAGAGTAAACTGAGGAGCTGAAGGAGGCATTGAATCTTTTTGGCTGCTGAAGGCCCGGCGAGTCCATGGGAAGGGGCCTTGAGTCACAGCCCAGGAGGTTTCTGGATGGGCCAAAGCTTTTGCAGGAGAAGTCAGCTGGCTCCAGCACCTTGGGCACGAAGCTCTTCTGCACAGGGAGGCAGGACTCCACAGCAAATGGATCCATCCCAAGGAGGGGGGAGGCTGCCCTGTGTCCTCTGAGGTAGATCCCGAGGGAGCGGCCCTGGTAGGTGCTGGTGTCAGGGCTGATAAGCCCAAAGCGCAGCTTGAGGGAGAGCAGCTCTGTCCTGAGCATGGCGTTCTCCTTGCTGAGTGCAGCCAGCTGGGTCTCCATGGCCACGTCGTTGAGGCGCCGCTTCTCCCGCGAGCGCTTGGCCGCCTCGTTGTTCTTGCGCCTCTTCTCCCAGTACATGTTGTCCTTCTTCTCGTCAGGCATGAACTCCCGCTTGCGCCGGGAGGCACCGCCGGCCTTGCCAAGCAGGAGTTGGGCCTTGCTCGGCGGCAGGGCCAGGTCTCCCATGGTGCTCAGCGGGGCCAGGAAGTTCTCCATGGTGGTGAACACGGCCGGGGTTCTGCCAGGGTTAGAACACAAACTATTACCAGTAAAGGGTGACAGAATCCCAGAATGTGCTGAGCTGGAAGGACCCACCAGGACCATCCAGTCCAACCCTCAGCCCTGCACAGGCCCATCCCCAAGAGTCCCCCCCTGTCCCCAGAGGATCATCCCAACCCTCCTGCAGCTCTGGCAGCCTTGGGGCTGTGCCCACTGCCCTGGGGAGCCTGGGCACTGCCCAACCACCCTCTGGGGGAAGAAAAACAACCTTGTCCTGAGATCCAACCTGCCCCTGCCCTGACCCAACTCCAGCCATTCCCTGGCTCCTGTCCCTGGTCCCCCCAGAGCAGAGATCAGGGCCCGTCCCTCCTCTGTCCCTCCCCAGGAAGGTGTCACTGCAATGAGGTGACAACTCCCCTCAGGCTCCTCTGCTCCACCTGAACACACCAAGTGCCCTCAGCTGCTCCTCACACGCTGCCCCTTCAGTCCCTCCTCCATCTTCATTCCCTCCTTTGGATGCAAAAAAAAAGCTATTACTATTAAATGTTCATTAATTTAATGAATAAACTAATCCCATTGTGTGATTTTTTTTTTATGTCTGTTACCGTTATACTGGGAGCTCTGAGTACATCACCGCTCATGTAAACTGAAGATATTTTCCCTTGGTTATTTCTGTCGTTTTAGAGCCACCTTTTCAAAATATTCAGATTCTGATGTGTCAGCACATCAGTCACTCATATATCACCAACATCTGCAAAGTCCAGCACGAGATACCCAAAAACTGCCGAGGTAAAACCCGCATATTTTGCCAACTCAGTGAACAATCACAAACACTTTTCCTCAGTAAAGTAACTTCAATCAAGATAATAGAGATTAGTACTTATCTCCTACTAATCTCAAACTGCCTTTCAAAGGAAATAAGAGTCATTTACCCCTGTTTTATAGATAAGGAAGGCACAGGGAGAAGAACTGATTTACCTTTAGTCAGCAGCTGAAGAAGGATTGCAAATCTACTCCTACCCAGTCCCCAAATTTCCCTAAAAACCCTGGAAAGTTGGACCAGATGAAGTCTGTGATTTTGATAGATCTGTAAGCAAATCATAGAATGGTTTGGGTTGGATCTTAAAGATCATCTTGTTTCACCCCACTGCCACTGGCAGGGACACCTTCCGCCATCCTGGCCTTCAACACTTCCAGGGTTATGGAAATACTTCCAGAGGTGTCACGTGTGCCTGGATGAACATCATGCATCATACAATGGGGGTGAACAATATGAAAGTGCCGTCCAGGAGCTCACAAGTACCTGCACAGCAGGTGCTGAGCAGCACCAAGTGCTGGTCCACAAGTGTCCACCAGAAGACAATGACCATGGTACAGTCCTGGCCATGGGAAGTGTCTAATGGAGAAGACCAGTGATGCAGTCTAAGTTGTGAATGAAATGAAGAAGAGATTACATTCCAGACATCCCCATCGATGTAACATGGGGATCTTTCAGGAAAAAAACCCATCAGCTCTCCTGCCTCTGGGCAGTCTGAGCTAGTGGGATTATCTAGAAGTGGTCACCTCAGACACCCTCTGTACCTCACAGGGACCTAATGAGGGAGCTTAGCATGACATAGATCTTATGCTGAAGTCATCACATTCAATCGTTTGAGCTCCCTGGGACTGTAAGAAATCTCAGAGTGACTAGGTCTGATTTAGACCTTGCAGGTGTCTTAGTTCTGGTGAAAGGAATCACATCTTATGAGCATAAAATAGGTTTTGGGAAACTACTTAGTGGAGTCACTTTGTTATCACAGAATCATAGAAGAGCTTGGGTGGGAGTGGACCGTAAAATTCATCTTGTTCCTCTCCCCTGCCATGGGCAGGGACTTCAACGATCCCAGGCTGCTCCAACCTGGCCTTGGACACTTCCAGGGATGAGGCAACTACAGTTTCTCTGGGCAACCTGTGCCAGGGCCTGCCCATCCTCAAGGGAAGAACTTTTTCCTAATATCCCATCTAACCCTGGTGTCTCTCAGTGTGAAGCCGTTCTTCCTTGTCCTGCCAAAACAGTCTCTCTCCATCTTTCTTGTAGCCCCTTCAGGTACTGTCAGACTGCATTAGATCACCCTAAAAACTTCTCTCCTCCAGGCTGAACAATCCCAACCAACACAAAGCTGGGCCAGAGGGACCAACTGGTACCAACCCTGATCAACCGTCACCTGTACAGCATCACCTAAAAATGGTAAAGAAAGGCATAATTGTTTCACTTTGATCAGCAACTGATGCAGAGAAGCTTTGGCCACGTTTCAGTCCCCACAGCCCTTGCACAAGGCCTTCAGTTTCAGCCTGTTGTGACCCCCCAAACACCAAGGCACAAATAGCGGTAAAGACGCCCCCTCCCAGTGTGGAGTGGGTTGCAGGACACTTTATTAGCACTGAAATGAACTAATGGTTCATCATGCACACAAAATAATCGTAGCACCTGTTTAATGTAACTGCAAAGTGCTTTTCTGAGTCATGGGACAACATCATCGAGGTTCCTGGCAGGGCTGCTCAGGCTGTTGGGGAAAAAAGGCCTGGGTGACATTTTCAGCTGAAAACTTCCCCCCCCCTCTATCTTTTACCCCCAAGAAAAGAATGATTCAGGCTGAAAACTGCCCATACTCAGAGGCAATAAAGCAACATAACACCTGAAAGCCCAGAATTCTGGAGGTTTCGGCCAGAAATTTTTAAAGGGTTATTTAAGAATCAAATTAAATGGAGATATTCAGAGGCACAAGCGAAGTGAGAGCTCAAACCCCTTGACAGGGTCTGGGTTGCACAAGTTGGTGCAGCCGGATGCTGCGAGCTGTGAAAATCTGCTCTGTGACCTTCAGAAAATCAACAGGGTTAATAATCCACATGACTAAAAGCCAACTTTCATGCTCGATCAATTTATTGCATGAGAAACACGAATTGGTCCTTTCTCAATGACTGATAATCATCCTCAAGCAAAAGGTGAAGTTGTATGTCCAAGTCATTCCGGACCCCACTGTGGGCAGTGACTGTTTGACCCTCCGAACACAGAAGGGCTCAGGGAAGGACATAGAGAAACAGAAATGATGATGTTTGGATGTTCCACTTTTCTTCATGAATGTTCACGTCAACACACCTCAATCCCACACGACACAGGTGTGGGAAAGAAACAATTCCTAAACATTGTCCAGTTGTAATTTGTGTCTGGAGGTTTTGAAAACTATGAGGTTCTTCACTTTTAAAGTTTCATGTAAAAGGCCACATTTAAACAATCAGATTTTCCAAGAGTGACTAGTGATTCCTTAAGAATCCAACTCATAAATCATAAAGAGGACAAAATTTCGGATGCAAATTATCATCAGATCATAGAATCGTAAAAAGGGTTGGGTTGGAAGGGAACTTAAAACTCATCTCATCCCACCCCAGCCATGGGCAGGGACACCTTCCACTGTCCCAGGTGGCTCCAGCCTGGCCTTGGACACTTGCAGGGATGGGGCAGCCACAGCTGCTCTGGGAAACCTGTGCCAGGGTCTCCCCACCCTCACAGCCAAAAATTTCTTCCCAATATCTAATCTAAACCTCCTCTCAGTCTGAAGCTCTTTCTGAAAATCAGATCCATTTGTAAGATATCCCAAGACAGCACCCAACAAAAAAGGCAGAAATGATCACTAGATTATTTTGAAAATCAATGTGAGAATACATGTAAATGAGTTCCATCATGCCCACACAGTTACACACACATGGCACAGCTGAAACGTGAACAATGAGCCTAAAAACTCTGCAGAAGCTCTCTGATTAAATATTCTGCTGCTTGTAGATTAAATATCAACCATTTATTTATGCAGATTTAGGGACTGGCAGGTTGTCATCAGCAGTGATCTCTCCACAACTCAGACTTGCAAAACAAACAAATCCTCATCTGTTCACCCTCTGACTTTGTTCAGTGTGACCAGAGGTTTGTTCTGGATTAAACCAGGGCAAGTCCCGTGAAAGTATCTCTGTCCAAATCAGTGGGATTTTGTAATTAAATACATTTGGAATGCATGTGTTTTAATTTACCAACTGTACTCAAAGAGTGTGCAAAGGTTCTGAGCGTAACCAAAACAAAGAATGTCCTTTGGCATTAATAGGTTTGGGGTAATTTGTTCAGCTTTCGATCAAAATTACTTCTGATTCTCAAAAGGAGAATTTCAGCAAGTGTATTTGTGGTTTCTCACAGAGTCAAGAGGCAGAAATGCAGGGTTTTTTCAGGGCTTAATCACTTCCCAGGAATCTTTCAGGTTAGGAAGTGACATGGTTTGTTTGTTGAATGAGTCAAAAATCAACTGGTGGCTTTTTCACTGTGCAAATTCATCACCCACATTGGGAAAAGCAGGTTGTTTTCTCCCTGTCCTTCTCTTGCTCCAGGTGCCCATCACATGGAAATCCTGTAAGAAATTTCAAGGTCACTGTACCCAACAGTCCCTGTCCAGTAGAGTTCAGAAGCCTGGGGAATAAAAGGGACCCAAAATCGGCATTTATGAGACAGAACAAAAAGTCATGACGAACCTTCCAATAAACTTATTTTCACAGAATATCCTGAGCTGGAAGAGACCTACAAGGATCATCCAGTCCAAGTCCTGGCCCTTCCCAGACACCCCAACAATACCCCCCTGTCCCTCAGAGCGTTGTCCAAACCCTCCTGGAGCTCTGGCAGCCTTGGGGCCGGGACCAAACCCTGGGGAGCCTGTTCAGTGCCCGACCACCCTCTGGGGGAAGAACCTTTCCCTGAGATCCATCCCAAGCCCTGACACAGCTCCAGCCCTTCCCTGGGCTCCGGTTGCCACAAGAACAGATTTTGTTTAACCTTTCTCACGTTTGTTCAGTCCCTCACACTCAAACTGGTTGTGCCAAGGTGGGAATTTCCTTCAGCCCTCAACACTTGAAGCAAATCTATGTGGAATGGTGAGAAATAAGTTGAGCCCAGAGGGAAGATGCAGGAATCAAACCAGAGGGAAGTCACCATTACTCTTCTTTGGAGGTGGAAAGGCCTGGAAGGAGTCTGGGTGTGGAGTGGGAGGCAGTGGACATTCTTATCTGAGGAAGGATCTGGCCTTTTAAGGTCAAGGAATGAAGCCTGAGCTGGGCCAGTGTGTGACAGCATCAAGGTTTAGGCCACAGAGTCTAAACTCCACCTGTTATTTATATCTGCAGCCCACAAAATCACACCTATAACCCACACAACAGGCGGCTCGGGGCTCTTCTCAAGCACAGCCTCCAGCAGTCGAGTGCACACGGTGACACTGAGCCTGTCCCCTCAGGGCTGCTGGGGACATCAATGTCAGCAGTGAGAGCACAAGGTTTTGGTCATGAGCATTATGCAACCTGCGTTCTCGGAGGGGCTTTGGTATCTGTTCCTTCTGTGGCTGCAAATGTGAAAGGTATTTAAATCACACAGAATATTATGAGTTGGAAGGGACCCACAAGGATCATCTAGTCCAACTCACCACCTAACACCCGTACAGAGACCGAGAGCACATCCCAGAGGGTAACACCAACCTAGATCCCTCACAGTCTAGCAGGCCACTCCGAGCCGGAAGGGGCCCAGGGTCATCCAGCCCTACACCCCCCAGCTAGACCATGTCACTAAGCTCCTCGTCCAGTCTTCTCTTAAACACCTCCAGGGATGGCGACTCCACCACCTCCCTGGGCAGCCCATTCCAATATGCAATTACTCTCTCTGTGAAAAACTGCTTCCTAACGTTAAGATTAAACCTCCCCTGGCATAGCTTGAGGCCGTGCCCTCTCGTTCTGGTGTCGTCAACCTGGAAAAAGAGGTCTACACCCATCTGGCTGCAACCTCCCCGCAGGTAGCTGTAAACAGCAATGAGTTCCCCTCTGAGCCTCCTCTTCTCCAGACTGAACAACCCCAGTTCCTGTAGTCGCTCCCCATAGGGCCTGCCCTCCAGTCCCTTCACCATCCTCGTTGCCCTTCTCTGGACCCTCTCAAGCAGCTCAACATCCCTCTTAAACTGGGGAGCCCAGAACTGCACACAGTACTCAAGATGAGGTCTGACCAGCGCTGTGTACAGAGGAAGGACAACCTCCCTGGACCGACTGACCACACTGTTTACAAACCTCCTGCCAGAACATTGGCCGTGCTCTGTGTTATCTGCACCCCAAACGGAGAGAAAGCACCGAAAGACCCATAAAATGATGGCATGCCTTGGTTTTACAGCTCTGATTTGCCCTCAATCTGCTGCTTCTGTTCATTTATTCCGAAGCTCTGCTTCTCCAGGGAGCAGCCTCGGAGCTCTTCCAGTCTCTTGCCTTTCTGAGCAGGCGGAAAGCAAGCGACATTTTTATGTAACGATTGTTTAAAAACATGGAGATGCACAATTAATGTCATCCTCCCCACCTCCACAGTGCATCTGATCAGGTGGGAAGGGCTAAATGTGCGATGTCCTGGTTTAATTCACACCTCTGGGGCAGTGAGGTTCTGCACTTGGGGGGTTGCACGTGCTCTCCACCTGCCTGGTCAAAAAATCCTCGTTTCTGGTAAAACCATTTCCTTCCACTGGCTGAAGCCCATCTGAGGGCTCAGCCTTCAGAGATTTGTTCAGACCTATCTCCCCTTCTTTCCCTTATCTCTACCCCGAGCAGATCAGAGCAGACTCAGATCAATTGTACTTTCCAGCAGGTTGTGCAGAACCCTCCAAGAAAAACTTATCTCCCACAGGAACTGATTCATTGCAGATCCAGGAGATAATACACACTTTTCTTTCATCAAACCACAGTGCCTCAGAAAACAGCTGGTGAACCTCCCTTTTCTCTGAGCGTGTCGAGCCCTTGACCCTCAGGTTATTCTTTTTTTTTTTCCAAGGATGGAATAAAATTTAAATGCATCCTGAAAAGGGCCACCAGAAGAGATTCTCTGAACAGAAATGTTCATTCAGTACATATTTCTCATGAATAAAGAACACGAGCTGGAATTGCCAGGCCTTGGATTTCAAAGGAACAAAGGGAAACGCATCTTTGTGTAACGGAAATTTGGAGTTCATTGTCTCAGGATAATGTAGATAGAAAAAATGGAAAAGGAATCGCAAGGAAATATTTATTAGGCCAAAGATCAGCGACCAACCAGTGTCCACCCACCACACAACAAGAGGATGGGGTGGATTACATAGAAAATTTAATAATATACTGAATATCTGTATTTTACTACCCTAAATTTCCTAATTTTCAATGTATGACTCCAAATTTTACTACCTCTCACTGTGGCTTCCCTTTCTATAAGTTGCAAAATTGCTCTTAAATCTTCACCTCTGTTTATTTCCCCCTGTTTATATCAAAAATTCACATCTACAACCACTGACAGAGATTTTGAGTCTCAGGCCTCATTTGAAAACACATCTGAGAGGAGTACTCATCACTAAACCCCCAAGAATGAAAATCAGAGCATAATTCTACATATATTTTAATTAAATAGGAAAATCAATTGGATATAAAAGGCCACAGAATGACCTGGCAGATCTTCCCTGGATCAGAGATTTCTGGTCTTTACTCTGAAGTGAAAATAGATTTTCTCTGCCATTCCTGTGACAGAATCATAGAATATCTGAAGTCAAAAAAGATCCATAGGAATCATCAAATCCACCTTCTCCTGGCAGAACTCCCTAAAATTAAACCACGTGCCCAGGACATCCATTGTGCTTGAATTTCAATATGAATGGATTCTATCGTACCCATGATTTGCAATATAACTCAAGTAACTTGTTCAATACAACTTCGAATTATTTCGGATGAAACTTTCATTCCCAATTTCTTGATCGCACTTGATTCAACACCCACGTATGTAAGAGCCAATCCATGGAAACATCACAGTTTACCTGCCTTTGTTAAACTGGGAATAGAAATGAAAAATTAAGAGTTTAAATCAGTGCAGGGTTTAAGCCAAGATGCCCTTGTTTTACACTAATTTAAAGGAGACAAAATTTAGAGTTTGGAATTTAAATCAGCACAGAGTTTAAGCCGAGATGCCTTTGCTTTACGTTAATTTAAAGAAACTTGAGAGTTACCTATTTTTTTTTGCTCTTAAATTACTTAACCCTGAACTAAATCCCAACTCAGATGTTGATGTCAAGCCCTTCCACCACATCAATACCTGACCCACTGGAGTTATTAAGAATTTACACTGATAAAATAAGATAATAACCAGACCCGAGGGGTGATTTACAACAGAAACCTCTGAAATTTTCTTGCAGTGACACTGTGCTGCACAAACAAGGTTTGATCCTTGCTGCTGCTTCCTCATCTCAGTAAGAAGGAAAAAAAAAAAGAATAAAACCTGTGGTTTGGTGGTATCTTACAGAACTCTCTAAATCTCCTGGCCTGTTTAAGATAAAAGAGCTTCACTCTAATTACTCATATTCCTGAGTATTTCACATTCACACTAAAGCAGTGGTTAACAGGAGCTGTTGAGGAACAGCTATTACTCACTTCTTGTGTCTCAGTGGGAAATAACGTGGTCTGGTGATTAAAGGAGGCAGGAGAGGAGAAAACAGAGCAGAACTCGATGAACTCGGGGGCAACAACTTCGGCGGCAGCTGCTGAGGGAGGAATGGCTCTGGCTGTGAAGCTTTAAACACAAATTCAAACCAAAACCGACGCAGAAACAACCCCACCGTGCCAAAGTCACAGTTTGCTGCGTGTCTGTTTTGAAAACACCAAATGATTGTTGGCTCGAAGCGCCGAGTGTTGCTGCAAGCCTGTCAACGTGGCGCAGGCTTTCAAAATCAAGGGGTTTCACCATCAGCTTCCCTAAAATCTGGTCTCCACTGGAGCTTTGGGCACTTGTTTGGAATCCAGACTCCAAGAGCCCTTAAGGATTCTCTGGAGTGGATTATTGTTGAAATCTGGCCACAACCACAGATGCTGAACTCCCCCAAATCGCGTTTTTCTCGGCAGATTCTGGGTCTGAAGGACATATTGAACTTTCTGGTGTACTAAATTTCTTGGCTTAAAGATATTAAATCACTGTCTTCTGCAGCTCAATCACAACAGGTGGTTTGTTGGGAGCTTGGCAGGATTAATTTTGTCTTTGGCTCTTGAGGTAGAGACTTCAAACTGTGCAAATTGACCCCGAATTACCAAAACAACGGCAGCAGAAAGTGTTGGGTGTTACAGCTCACGAGCTGCATGAGCTGTCCTTGATCCCTCCAGTCCCTGTGGTCAGAGCCCACAGCTCTGAGGCCACATCTCATGATAACAAGCCTCAAAACCAGCTCAGATATTGATCAAGTTGGAACATACTGACCTCTTAGTTTTACTGTGAGTTGACAAAGACCTTAAGAGTGGAAATGTGATGCAAAGCCCTTGAAAACCCCAAGTTACTTATGATCTTCTAGAATTGACCAAGTTTTGCATTTCTTGATCTGCAAATGCCTCGGTGAGGCTGATGCTGAATAATCACAGAATCACAGGATAATTAAATCTTCGCAGTGTTTGCTCCCTTCCGCTCTCCTCTGCACCCAAGAAATCTGAACTCATCCCACCACAGCTCAAAGCAAGATATTTCATAAATGTGGGGCGATTTTTTTTTTCTCTAGGAAAGGACTTTAAAGAAATCCTTTTTCTTCCTCTGCTTTATTTCACAGTTTGGGTCAAAAGTATTCACTTTTGGGCACGTTATGCTCAGCAGCTGGATTCTGAAATAAGGGGCTCAGAGATTCAAGTGTTTCAGCTGAAAACTGAAACCAGTTTTGGGGTCCCAGCACAGGAAGGACATGGACCTGCTGGAGTGAGTCCAGAGGAGGCACCAGTTTGATCAGAGGGATGGAGCAGCTCTGCTGGGAGGAAAGGGTGGGAATTGGGATTGTTCAGCCTGGAGAAGAGAAGCTTTGGGGTGCCCTAACTGTGGCCTTTCAGTCCCTGAAGGAGCTACAAGAAACATGGAGAGAGACTATTTACAAGGGCCTGGAGGGACAGGACAAGGGGGAAATGGCTTCCCAATGACAGAGAGTAGGGTGAGATGGGATATTGGGAAGAAATCCTTCCCTGTGAGGGCGGAGAGGCCCTGGCACAGGTTGCCCAGAGCAGCCGTGGCTTCTCTGCAAGGGTCCAAGGCCAGGCTGAACGAGGCTTGGAGCAACCTGGGATAGTGGACGATGTCCCTGCCCATGGCAGGGGGTGGAATGGAATGATGCCTCCCAACCCAAGCCATTCTGAGATTCTGTGACTCTACGAAAATGCAAAATTATTAAGATTTTACTATTTTCATATTAATTTTTGCTGATTTCTTTAAACAACTAAAACTTCCCTTAGAAAGCAAATCATATCTGAAAAATTGTATTTTACAAGCATTATGAACTCAAACCCAGAATATTTTACGAACATTTTTGAGTTGCTCCTTCCGTTTCAGCACCTGTTTGGTGGACCCTGTCCCAGGAACACAGAACAACTCAATTATTCTTCTTCCCCTTGCCATTTCTTCACTGCATGACACAGGGCAGCACAGAGACATCTGAGCTGTTTCATTCAGCCCCAAGGGTGCTGAGACACTCTGGAATTCCCCCCGGCTGACTAATGGCAACAAACCCAACCTGGCAATGGCCAAGTGCCACTGAAGCCGCCTCACCGAGATCACGATCCTAAGCACAACCACAGGGCACAGATTGCAGGACCAGCCCATCAGTGTCCCATCTGAGTTACATCATTTATAATAAAGCAGTAAATAACACCTAAAACCTTTCTGCCGCAGATGGAAGGGACCAACCTGTCCATCCCTGCACGGGGACGTTTTAAAGTGGCGCGTTCGCTCTTCTGTGCTGACAGGAACCAGCAAAGGTGTGGCTGCATTTACCTTGGTGGAGTCTTTTCCAGTCACTAGATCTTCACTCTCACAACTGGTGGGAGAAGAGGAACAAACCCAGGAGCTCAGACTCTGGTTGAAGGAGTAGCTGGAGGCTCGTGAATGATGTGCAGGACGTGCAGCCCTGCATCCGCTCTCCACCTCCCTGCCTACCCAGAGGAATGGAAAATTCCATCTGCTTCATACTGAATGTGACCAAAACTGCTGTCACAATAGGTTTTTTTAAAAAAGAAGATTGATTTGCAGAGATAAAGCTCAAAATTATCTGAAAGTTACCCCACATATTACGGTGATACCTCGTCATGAGGAAGAAGTGAGAGGCGGCCAAGACCCAAAGGTAAGTCCCTTCCTCTCCACAGCTCAAAAATGTCATTACAGGTCTGTGATGGGGCATAAACTGAAATTTAAAATTCAACAGAGGCTTAATTTTAAAAGTTAAGCAGGGGCCAAATCGCTGAGAGCAGGCCAGAAACACTCGTTTAAGTGAGACTGCCATTGGCGCTCACAAGTCAATGGTGGGAAATTAGAAGTCAAGAAAGGAAAGAGCTGAACACATTTCTGACCTTTTGTAGATTCAATCATCTGTGGTCATAGGTCTTGAGGGCGTATGAAATCCCCCTTTTAAAAATTAAATGGAATCACTTGCAAATGACAAAATCCCTCACTCTGCAGAAGCTGCAAAGACACCACTGTCACCAAGTCTGTGACAACCCCTCAAACGGAAAAGCAGAACAAATCCTGATACGAACAAGGACCTTCCCCCATCTTCAAAATCAATTCTCCGACAAGCAGCAGGAAACACAACATTCCCTTATATTTGATATTCCCAATTCCTTTCTGCATCATTTCATGTATCTGTTCGAAAATACCCAACCCAACATAATTTGTTCAGCCAGTGAAACTTCCAGGACCTGCTTCCCCCCCATTCTCCTGGTTACTTACAGCAGCAGCTGCAAATTATTCTTACTTACAAAACTGAATGAGGACCTTAACTCATCACTGAGCCACAGAGACACAGCCAGTAAATCCCAAGGGATTTTGTTAATCCAGCTGTGCTGTCATCCAGATTCCAGCACTGAGAAATTATTTTGCTTTAAACAGACGAATTTAAAGCAAGTCCACCTTTCCCTCTCTTTCTCCCAGTCTTTCCTGCTCTTATCTCCAGCACAAGCACTTCCTGAAGGGTCGATCACAGGATTTCATTTACAAAGGTTCCTACAGAAATTAAATACGACTGGTTTCATTGTTTGTCCTCTTGTTTCAGACCATTCACACCGAGGTGTGCTGAAATATTTGGCAGATTAGATGTGGAGCTTAAAAATAACCATAGATTTCTACATGTGGCACCTCTCTTGTCATCTCATGATGTTTATGGGAGAGCCCCAGAGAATTTGTGGCTTCTCCATCCCTGGAAGTGTCCAAGGCCAGGTTGGAGCAACCTGGGACAGTGGAAGGTGTTGCTGCCCATGAGAATGGGCAGATCTTGGAGGTCCCTTCCAACCCAAACCCTCCTGGGATTACTTTCTGGCAGGAACGGACTCATCCTTGTGTTCTTGACAAAAATCCTGTCACGCGATCTGATGTCCTCTAAAAACTTTCTCTTTTCTTTTTAAAGGAAGCAACTCATCGTTACCGGCTCGTCCTCGAGGGCACCAGGCCTCCTCCACCACCTCCCCGTGTCAAGGGCACCCAACGTGATCACCTCTCTCATTCATTAATTGTTAATATCAAGATTTTCTGTCAGAGGTTTCCCTTTCGCTCTGTTATCACAGGAAATAAATGAAACTTCTGAAGACCTTTTCTGGGGGCAGAGTCACTGCTGCCTGAGTTTCTATAACACACAGAACTGGTACCAGCCAACGAAAGGTGAAACTGCTCATTTCAACCTAAATCATGGAGTTCCTCTGTGCCCCAAGCTACAGGGGCACAGTAGCTTTATCAGCCTCAAAATCAGCGCTTTATCAGTCTCAAAATACCTCTGGATAACTAAAGTCAAGCCTCGAAATGAGGGTTTGGATTTTGTCTGAAACTACCCTCGAGCCAAATCTGGACTGACTTCACTGATGCCACTCTGCTCCTCCCAGGTTTGTGCCAATGCAGCAGAAATCAGCAGCCAGGCTTTAAAAGTCTTTACAGAAACCAGCAAAACCCAGTGAACTCTCTCTCCCATCCCTTGGGTTATTCTGTTCAATATTAATATTTATGACGTGTTATCACAAGGTGGAAGGAGTGGGAGTTTCTTGACTTCACAAGAAAATAAAGATACTCTTCCCCCTCAAAACACAAACCCAAATTCTGCTGTTGATTGCACCTTATCTGACTTTTTGCTGGTGTTGCTTCTCATCTGATTTTTCCCAAGCACTGGCGTGGGAAAGGGAGCTGTGACCTTGGCACAGTGAGACACACAAGGTCACCCACCAAACGGCCTTCACCTGCCCCAGTTCTCAGGTCTGAGAGACCCCATGGAGCACAGGATGAGTCCTGGGCCCCCCAAAGACTAAAACTCAGAGAATTCTTTGAGTTCCCACTTGAGGTGGCAGCACAGTGAGAGTCCACCTCAAATCCAACCCATCCTACACCGTAACCCCGCAAGGCAGCAGAGAACACACACCCCTGGGAGATAAATTATAAAGAGTGAGGAAAGCTGATCAGCAGAAACGGGGACTGTGTTCCAGAGGCTTCTCCTCCAGTGAAAAAGTCAGGGCAGGAATCCCAAGGATGAGCTGGAGTCCTGGGGCCGTTCGTTGCTTGCAGGTGAACGGATGTTTTATAGTTCCTCAGGCAAAAAAATCCCCAAGTTTAATAAGACTTTCCCAAAACCTGCTGTCTTTCTGAGGGTGTCTCAGCTTTCAATTAAAGAAAAATATGTTTAACTCTTGGGGTTGCAGAGGATTGGAAATGGAACATTGAGGAGCCCCCAAAACAAGATGAATAGAAAGCTCTTCTTCAACGACAAAAAAACCCGACCCTACCAACAAAACAAAACCAAAAGTTCTTCACTTTTGATTTTATCACTCAAAATCAGTTGAATTTGTCTTTTAAAGGCTCGCTGCAAAGTTAAAATTAGGACTAGAGTGGGTTTTTTTGAAATAGTTCATGTTTTAGAGCCTCTTTATTGAAGAACTACAGTTACAAGGCATCTTACGTGATGCCTGAGTTTTAACAGTGGTCTTTTTTAAAAGAAACCTGTTACATTTGGTAATAAAAATGTCAGAGATTGGAATAATTAGTTTTTTCTGCCTGTTGGCTGCAGATTCTTCCCCGTATGCTGCCATGGAAGCCACCCTACAATTAATTATTGCAATCCTTATTTTTGATGAGCAGAGTTCTATATATGGAATAATTGGCACTTAGGAACTGGATTTCCCTTCTCCCAACAAATCATTGACTGCTCCCAAGAAATTCAACCTGTTCAGAAGCCACAGCACAGCAAAATTCAAATTTAGACTGGCAAAAAATTTTACCACACTTAGATACTTCAAATCTTTAACAGTCAAACAAAAACTGCACAAAACAACAAGGGCGTTTGTCACATGTAGAACAAGAGGTTCCAACCTTTGGGTGGGCACCCAGTGACCACTTCTTAATCTGGGAAGACCCAAGAAATATCCTTCTCATGTGTTTTTTTTTTTATGAACAGGATAATTATTTACTGTCAAACTCTCTTTAAATCAAAAGCAAAGTTGGCTACTGAAATAAGCACATAGTGAAGAACAGGCAACAAAAATGTCCAATTCCAACAACTAGGAAAATCAAAAGTAGGATAATACAACAAAATCTACAAATACAATCGAGTCCATCACTCCCTCTGAGCATGGGGAGGCAAATTAGGGGAGGAAAATATTGGGAAATGCAACATGTGAGAGGACCCGGGTGCGTGGTAGGGAGGGGTCCTGGAAGGCAGAAGTTTAGGGAAAGAGGAATTCTGGGACAGGTGGAGGGAGGCAGGGAGTACATGGAGATAAGAGATAAGGGCAAGAGAGGAAAAGGAAGGAGGGGGGGAAAAAAGAAAATAGAAAGGGAAGAGATATAAAGAGGAAGGTCGAACGAAAGGCAAAAAGTTAAAAAATAAATATTAAAATGAAAGAGATTTAAAAATATTTTAAAATTTGAAAAAAGAAAAGATAGGGCGGGAAATTAAAATAAAAAATAAATCAATCAAAACTCCAGCAATTTTCGTGCCACGAGCCACATTTCAGGAGAGCTGCAGAGCTCCAGGGACCAGCATAAAATCGGTTTTCTGGTGACTTGTTGCCTTCTTTTGCCCCACAACACCTGAAAAAGCCCCGATTCCGTGACCTCCCAGACCAGAACTTACCTTGCGGTTCGCACACCACACCTGGAGTGATCCGGCATCGGCTCCTCACCCAGGAGCCACCCGGGAGGGCGAGAGGGGCACGACAAAGTCCCCCGGTGCCAACCCCTTCCTCACCTCCCCCCGTCCTGGGACAGCCCTGCGCCCACACGCGGGTCACTGTGGATTCCTTTTCAAGCTCTTTTTTAAAATTTTTGTTTTACTTTTTCACCTTTTTTTTTCCCCCGCATGAGCAGCCCCAGGAAAGCTGCAGTCATGTCGCGATTACGTAAGAGGCGGTGACACGGTGACATGCGGTGACAGAGCCCGCGGCATCACCGGGCTGGGGTGGCTCCTGCAGCCGCTTTCGAGCTTCCCGTTAACATTTACAGCGAAAAGTCAGCGAGGGAGGGGGGAACTCTGCTCAGTTCCGAGTTCAAAAAGCTGTTCGTAGTCGTTGAGTCAATCCAGGGGCGAGTGGGAGTGCGAGGGGAAGGTGGGAACAAGGAGCCTGGGGGGACACGGGGACCTTCGTGGGGTGGTGGGACACAGACAGGAGGAGGGGGAGGAAGGTTTGATGGATGCATCCAGGTAATATTCACAGAATATTCTGAGTTGGAAGGGACCCACAAGGATCATCGAGTCCAGCTCTTAAAAAACACCACTGTCTCTCTGGCAGGAATCGAACCCGAGGTGTCTTGTATGAGAGGTGGGGACACACCGCTGCACTGAAGTGGATCTCAGTTTAAATCAGAGGATGGGTAAGTCAGGCTCAGAATCACAGGGTTCTGAGCTGGAAAGAAATCCACTTTAGTACAGTGGTGAGTGTCCCCGCCTGCCATGCAGGAGACCGGGGTTCGATTCCCTCCGGGTAGGCAGTGGTGTGGTTTAAGAGTTGGACTTGATGATCCTTGTTGGGTCCCTTCCAACTCACAACAATCTGTGAAAGGACCCACGAGGATCACGGGGTGGAACCCTGGAGTGAATGGCACCAAAGTGCCACCCTGGTGGGCACAGCACCGTGCTGGGACCAGCTGAGCCGGGTTCCTGCAGGGACACTCCGGGGCTCTGTTGTTTTCGTTCTCGGTGAGCCAAACACTGTGTGACAGCCACGGTTCATTAGTTGATTCTGATCAGTTAAATTCCCCCTCTGCCCCCCTCACTGGGGTTTCTGCTGCAGGTTTGAGCAGCTGCTGTGTCTGTGCATGGCCCAGAGAAGCTGTGGCTCCTCCATCCCTGCAAGTGTTGGATGGGGCTTGGAGCAGCTTGGGGTAGTGAGAGGTGTCCCTGCCCATGGCAGGGCATGGGATGGGATGATATTTAAGGTCCCTTCCAACCCAAACCATCCTGTGATCAGTAAAGTGAGGATGATGACGGCTGATTTTTCAGTGACTATTTGGGACATGCTGCACCTGCCATGGCAGCACCAGGACTTTTTGTGCTTTTTTTCCCCACTTTTTTGTCCCCTTTTATTTTTTTTGTTAACCAGGACTTTTACTATTTGTGCTTTTACATTCTGTTGGAATCCAATGATGAAACTGTTGATAGAGCTGTTGGTGTGTTCACATGGAGCAGAGGAGCCTGAGGGGAGTTGTCACCTCATTGCAGTGACACCTTCCTGGGGAGGGACAGAGGAGGGACAGGCCCTGATCTCTGCTCTGGGGGGACCAGGGACAGGAGCCAGGGAATGGCCTGGAGTTGGGTCAGGGCAGGGGCAGGTTGAATCTCAGGACAAGGTTCTTCTTCCCCCAGAGGATGGTTCAGCACTGAACAGGCTCCCCAGGGCAGTGGGNTTTATTCCATTTAACCCTATTTCATTTATTTTATTTTATTTTTTACTCCTTCTGATGGGATTAGTGTGAGCAAGGGAGAGCATCTTTCTTCACAGGAAATTGGGCCTGGGAATGGGACTTGAATTGCAGGAAAAGACCCCATAGCCCATAAGAGTTTGAGATAAGTCTGTTTATTAACAGCCCTGAAGCAAACGGGATTAGTCCTTACCAAACTTGCTTCCTTCCTACCACTTTGGCAGTGCCTTAAATGCTGCAGTTACACATTCAACAGGTGAGTTACAATATTCAACAGGTGAGTTCCAAATGCATCCTGGTCCCCACCTGGGCTCCTTTGTTGAAGGGCATGGTTGGTATCAGCCCATTTCCAACATCCTGCTGCCAATCTTTGGTTTATCGTTCCTTTCGTTCACAGCTCACACTGAGCTGTAGAGGTCACTCTTCTCTCTCATTGCTCCCAAAAGTGGGAATCAGGATACTCCTGATTTCATTTAACTGTAGTTATCTGCTGATGAAGGGTTTTTACATGTCAACCCTCTAAGAGTCCCTTCAAAGTGAATGGGGAGAAATAGATTTTTTTGTAGGTTTCTGACTTATTTTAGATTATTTTCTTGAGAAGCAAAAATACGTCTTTGCACCTTTCTCTGCTTTGGGCACAAAGGCAGGGGAAGGTGAGTATTGTGGATGAGCCAAATGGCCTCAGGTTGTGCCAGGAGAGGTGCAGGTTGGATATCAGGAAAATATTTATTCACTGGATGAGTGGTCAGTGATTGGAAGGGGCTCCCCAGGGCAGTGGGGGAGTCACCATCCCTGGGAGGGCTCAAGGGACAAGGGGATGTGGCACTTTTATTGTGGTTTAGTGGCCATGGGGGGATCTGGTCAACGGTTGGAGTTGGTCACTTGGGGGTCACTTCCCATCTTGTGGATTCTGTGAGAGATCCAGTGCTCCCAGTCTGGGGATGCCAGTCAGACACAGCACAAAACCAGCTGTGAGCAGGATTTTGTGGGGACAAATCCCCTCAGAACATAAACCCAGGATTCAGAACCTTTGTAGGGCTGGAAGATCCAGACTCTCCATCACTATCCCACTGTCACTGAACTCTTCTATGCCCAGAAACTGAATCATGGCCAACCTTCAAGACTAATCTGATCCCAGAGGGTCAGTGATCACCTCTGATTTTTTTTTTTCAATTAAAACACACCAGAATCCCCTCACTTTATCATCCTGTGCACGTTCAACCCAAGCACAACCCCGTGGAGGTGCTGAATGTTCGCTCAGCTACCTCTGGGTCTGTAAATCCGTCAGGTCACGTCTTGGGAACAGAATTATTGCAGGTGAATCTTCCTGTGCACTTCCCAAAGCAACATCCCGTTCACAAATAGGTTTTCACAGGAATCTGGTGTCCTCACACCCCTGTTCTCCTCTCTGGGGTGAGTTCATTGTGTAACTGATGTGGTGGTTCAGCCAAAAAAATCCCCACCAGGAGCTGGATCCAAGGAAAACCAAGAGGCATCTCCCCCGGGATTTATTGATGAGCAATGGCCACTGTGTGTGGATCAGTTCAGAGCAGAGTGAGGCCCAAAATTAACACTTCAGTCAAGCTGGACAGGCCAAACAATATTAAGGCTGGAAAATATAAAATATTTTGCATGATTTGCTTCCCACTGGCAATTAATGCTGGGAGTTTGTGGGCTTTTTTGGTCTATTTTCCTTCAGAAAATGCTGATTTTGAAATAATTGGGGTTTATCTGTGAAGGAATGGGATTTTGGCGTAAAGATCCTGATTAATTCTAGAGGCTGAAATTGAAAAGCTGTGTTTGAAATGGCTTGTTCTGAAAAGCGACAGGAATAAAAAGCATTTTTAAGGAAACACAATGATTTTAAGGAAGGATGGTTAACAGGGATGAGCCCACCCCATCCAGCTTTAAAAGCCGATTTCCTACATTTCAGATTTTCAGAGATCAGGTGAATTGATCCTTGTACAGTTCATTGTGCACTGGGAGCATGAAAAGAGCCGTGTGAAATGTTTGGTTCAAACCTCATTTTCCACAGCAACCAAGCAGAACTTTTTCCACAGCAAATCTCAATTTTCAATTAAAATTCAATTCTCATAATAGCAGTTTGGAAACCACTCTTGGTTGTTCTCCCTCTCCCCCAGTGGTTTTCAGCTTGGACAATCAAAATAGTGCAGCCAAAAACAAGCCCAAAATATTATTTTATTTTAATTTTTTTTTTACTTCTCAGATGTGGTTTTAAGGAATCCTCCAAAGGTTGTAAAGGAAAATTTCTCCAAAAAGCAAAACCTTTTTCTGTTTCCTGTTGCCACAACCATGGCCAGGGACAGAAAATTTATAACCAGTTCCAGTATCACAGTGTCACAGTACAGATAAGGCTGGAAAGGACTTCAAAGATCATCTAGTCCGACCTATAGCCCAACTAAACCAGCATCTACATCTAGATCATATCACTCAGCACCTCATCCTGCCTCCCCTTGAACACCTCCAGGGTTGGCAACTCAACCACCTCTGTGGGCAACCCATTCCACATCCAAGTTCTACACAGTCCTGGGACCACCGGACTTTCCTCTGCAAGGACAACCAGCATCTCCTGCTCCCCTGGGGGCTCTTTTGTGGCTTTGTTTCCCTCCCAAACTCAAGGCAGGGCTGAGCACCCTTAGTGCTGGTCCCAGAACCTTCAAAAGTTGGGTCTCACCTTTCCTGGTGAGATGTTGAAGCTGAACCTCGTCTTCAAACCCTTCACCCTCAGCCCTGTGCCCACAGGAGCAGCCACAGCCTGTTCCTCCTCTGCTGCCAACCCCTCTTGGCTTCCTCCCTCCTGCCTTCCCTCCCTCTTGGCTTCTTGTGAGACTTCCCTGAACCCCAGGAAACAAATCACTGCTCTGCCACCACCTTCACTGCAGCTCAGCTGGGCTTTACCTGGACGTTTCACTGGTTTAGAGAGGAATTACTCATGTGCTGAGATGGAGAGGGAGCAGAAAGTGCCGCAACAGCAACTTTAGGGCACAGCTGCCTTTGGTGGTCACCCAGCCCAGCTCCCAAGAAGAATAGAGCCTGTCTGCAGCTCCTCAAACCATCCTGCCAAGTGCTGCAGGGGTTTAATAATGAGGCACTGCTCATTTTAGCCTAAATGGAGTGAAAAACATTGTGTAAAAGTCAGCTCTGGATAAGGAAACTCAAGTGGAGAAGGATGGAGGAGGATTTGGATTTGGATCGGGACTACGAGGATGATACAACACTTAGCTGGGTTCTCACTGCTCTGGTCTTGGAGGGGTTTGGAATTGGGATGGATTTCACTCCTATCACTGCAGTCATGCACATTCCATCCCGGATTTTGGCAGGACTCATCCCTGGGAAATCGTTGGCCTGAGGGGCTGGAAAGCTCCCTGGTCCCTTCTGTCACGCCTGAGCCATTGTTTGAGAGTTGGCAGCAGCTGCTGGGATGAACACGCTGTGCCATGTGTGGTGTCACCCTGGGACTGGGCTGGACCACCACGGCACCCTTTGGGTGCTGGGCTGCAGGATGATGCTCTTCAAAGCACTGGGGATGGAATGGGGCAGCACAAGAGGTCTGGGGGTCTCTGAGTGCAGCAGCAGCTCTGGGACAGAGGCAGAGCAGGAGAAGGATTTTTCACAGGGTTATTCAGACCCACAGGACACCCAGAGACTCCCCTGGGGACAAGGGATGGAGGGACAGGACACAGGGAATGGCTTCCCACTGCCAGAGGGCACAGATGGGATATTGGGAAGGAATTCCTGGCTGTGAGGGAGGGGACGCCCTGGCACAGGTTGCCCAGAGAGTTTGTGGCTCCCCATCCCTGGAAGAGTCCAAGGCCAGGTTGGAGCCACCTGGGACAGTGGAAGGTGTCCCTGCCACGGACAGGTTGTGATTTTTAAAGTCCCTTCCAACCCAAACCATTTTCTGTTTCTGTGCTAACAATTAGTGTAAGAGCAGAGCAAAGACAAGCCCAGCCCTGGTCACTGTGTGCAGGAACACCCAAACCTGCACACACCTGTCTGGGTGTGTGTCGGTGACACACACAAAACATTTTCTGGGCACCCCGGGGCAAAAACATCCCTGACAATTTCTGCACATGCCCAAAGTGCCCCAGAGAGGTTGTTCTGCAGTTTGAAGCCTCAAACCCAAAATGCCAAAAGGGAAAAATGAAGCTCAGCTTTGTTCTGCCCGTGGGTCATATTGTCCTCTGGAAACTGCTCCAAAGGAACATTTACCTCCTCCTTCCACTGGGAAGAATGAGCTCCACAGATTCCCAACACTTAATTCCCCTCTTCATTTGAACTCTCCCTATAAAACTGCTTTTCCTTTACATTGGTCTGGGGGAGCCTGAGATGGTGATAAAGGTCTTGATCCCAGAACAGGGGGATCAGCTCTGAAGTGTGGGAACAAGGGCAGGAGTGTCCTCCTCCATCAGTGTGAGCTCCCAGTTCCATCTTTCCAGGGATTTGTCCACCCTCTCCTGGGCTCTGAGTCTTGAGTGAAGGGCGAAACACGTTGGGGGTGGGAAATAAATGAGGCCCCCTTGTTTTACTGTGAGAATCCAGAGAATAAAGAATAAAAAAATCCCTAAATCAGAGTGAAAAGTTCAGGAGTTCTTGATTAGGGGAAACTACAATCAAAGGTGGCACTCGATTGAGAAAGTCTAATGAAGCGAATTTAGAGATCTTTTGTTCAGTTCTGAAGTTAAAATAACAAAACTAAAGCAAATTATTTTAATGAAATCGGGATTAAACATGGCAAAGTGGAATTTCATCTCCCCTTCAAAACATGGTTCCTATAGTTTGTATTTTTGTACTTGCCTTGGAATATCATCTGAAATATTCCCTTTGCCAAGTCTCAGCTGCCCTTTGCTCAATTCCTTCTCTGGCAGTAGATTTTCATATCACCAAATATTTCCTTCCCTTCCACTGAGCCCATGTAATTATTTCTGCTCTCACTTAGCAGCTTCTCTGCCCTTTCTCCACCTTTGCTCTCTCTTTGCAGCTCCTCCCACTGTAAATTTATTTGTGATTTTTCTCAATATGCCCAAACATCTCAGGAGGTGTTAAAACTCTAAGTGCTCTGAATATCAAGTCTCAGACTTGTGTACAGTTGATTTTCTCTTTGCTGATTTTTGTTGCTTTACAGTTGGGAAAATGGATTCTGATCTGGGCGATCTACTGGCGTGATTCAATAACTCTCTTCCTGTGTCTGTTTTTAATCCATTTTTAGCCCTTCAAACACTTTTTCCACCCTTCTTTCTCTTCATATTAAAACACAAAACACACAAACCAAACCACTTTCCCCTTTTTCCACTGGTTGTAGGAGATGTTTTATCCTTTATTAATCATTGCAAATTTTCCCTTTCCGTATCAGTGCTTTTATTTTGCTTTCTTAAACCGTTTAAATACCTACAAGTTAAATTTTCCATCAAAATAGCTGGAGCAAGACAGTACATTTTGTGATCCCCTTTTTCATTGCCCCAAAGACCTTGGGTTCCTTTCTGAGGGTATGAGGTGCTTCTTAAGAGCAAATAAAACTATTATTTTCTGTAAGATTTGCTGCAGTGGAACACACTTCGTTAAAACTGCAGATTCCACGAGGGTTCATTTGACAAGAGGGGGGAATTGCTGTGCAGCAACGAGGTGAATTCTCAGGGAATTGGGATAACTGGGGATTTATGGAAGCACAGCTCTGGGGAGGAGAAAAGGCAGAGATGGATGTTCACACAGAACCATGGAATTGTTGAAGCTGGAAAAGACCTTTGAGACCATCAAGTCCAACCATCAGCCCAGCACTGCCATGTCACCAGTAACCCACGTCCCCAGGTGCCACATCCACGTGTTGTCTGAGCAATTCCAGGGATGGTGACTCCACCACAGCCTCTTCCAATGCTTTGCAACCCTTTCCATGAAGAAATTTTCCCTGATATCCCATCTAAACCTCTCCTGGCACAACTTGAGGCCTTTTCGTCTCACCCTGTCACTCATTACCAGGGAGGAGAGACCAACCCCCCCTCACACACTTCTCCATGCCTGGACAGGATTCTCTCTTTATTTCGGGTTCATGGCTGTTTGTCATTCCAGTTTAATTCCCAGAATTCACTGACACGTGGCCCAGACTGGTTTCTGCCCAGGATGACACGGCACAGGGATGCTGCAGGTGTGGGGAAGGAGCTGCTTCACCACGTCCCTGTTTCCATTGAGCCAAAGGATGTGGCAACTGCTGCGCCTCTGACATGGCCCTGCTTCACACCCACGTGATGCTCATTTACCCCGGAGTGAAGCACTTGAGACACATGGAAATCTTCCAACAGAAGAGTTTTCCATCTGAAAATGCTGATTAGACAGAATTGAATCGTTCCATGGAAAGGTTTTGGTTCAGTCAAAGCTTTTCAGTAGAAACAAAGCAAGGCCTGGCCAGGCCCTGATGGGCAAGGCTGCCTCAAACCCTGCCAGCCCATCCAACTGCCCACACGTCCCTGGATTCCCTGGCTCTGTGGATACAAGAATTCCCAGCTGGGATGAGCCCAGTGCCCCAGCCAGATGGCCAAAGAAAAGCAGTTCCTTTGTAGGAACAATTGTTACATGGATTAATTTAATACGTATATTTACAGAATGAGTTGGTTATTTAACAACACTCAGGGAATTCTGTGCTCCGTGTGAGGGTCTTTCAACCTGCCCCAGGACTACAGTGGAATCCCAGGATGGGGGTCAAGTGGATAAGATAGGGAGGATCACAGAATCCCAGAATCATTTATGTTGGAAAAGACCTCGGAGATCATCGAGTCCAACCTGTGACCCATCCCCACTTTGTCCCCCAGCCCAGAGCACTGAGTGCGACGACCAGTCATTCCTTGGACACCTCCAGGACTGGGGACCCCAAACCTCCCTGGGCAACTCCTTCCAGTGTCTAATCACCCTCTCTGTGAAGAAATTCTTCCTGATGGCCAACCTAAACCTCTCCTAGCACACCTCGAGCACCATATCCTTTCATCCTGGATGGGACATAAAGGAATGTCAGATCAAGAGCCAAATTTCTGGGTACCCACAAGTCCTCAAACCTGCCATCTCAGCAGCCAGTGGCACCCACTGGGCAGGGAGGAAATGTCCCAGTGCCCATCCTCACACCACAGGTGTGCTCCTGCCCTGAGGTGGGACTGGTGGAAGTCAGAAGAGATGAGGAAGGATGAATTTCCTACCACTTTCCAGCAGTATCACAGGATATCTCCGGTTGGAAGGGACTCGTAAAGATCATCGAGGCCAGAACCAGCACTTCCCTTATTTTCCAAGGTTTCTGTTGTTGATAAAAAAAACACCTGTGAAGAATATTTACAGTTTCTCCTGCCAGGAGAGAGATCCCTGACAGGCAAAACCAACATAATAATAAAAGAATACAGACAAAATAAGAGAAGGTCACTGTGAGATTTTCCAGGCCCCTGGTGCAACAAATCATATCCTTCCCTCTCCTCACTTCCTCCTGATGTGTTCAGAAAAAAGCTGATGTCCCATCACAGAGGGAGAGAAGGGGACAGTGTAGGACCTGTGTTTCACCTGGCCTTCATCAGGACCTGTGTTTCACCTGGGGTGTACTTTGGCAGGACCAAAGCATTCTGTGACTTCATGGTTTCAAGACATTAAAGTGCTGGCCAAGCTCAAGGGAGAGGAGAACCCTGAGGAACTTCAGAAGCACAACTTCTTGTTGGAGAGGGGAAAATAGCCAGCACTGGCTTTGAAAATATCCTTTTCCATTGGTTCAGTAAATTATTTAAGGCTCTGACAGAGAGGTCAGTGAGCCCAGAGCTGTGTTGGTCACGTTGTTGTGCTGCTCAACAAAACAGAATTTCCTGAGAGCTGGGAGAGATAGAAGGGTTGGCTCCTGCGTGTGCTACGTGCAGCTGATAAGGAGGCATGTCCTGGTGATAAAATAGGTGTCCCAGTGCTAAGATGGGTGTCCTGGTGATAAGATAGGCTGGAATGAGGTAGATGAGCATGGGTGATATGAGGGGTGTTGCACACCGTCACCAACACTCTGTCACGTCTCACGTTATCGCTGCCGGTGCTCAGTTCGAAGGTGAAGTTCATCTTTTCCCTGGCGAGATGGAGAGTGCAAGAGTGAGGAGAGCCTGAAAGGTTTGGGTGAAACAGAGAGAGATGGATGAGTGGAGAGAAAGGGGAAAGGAGAGGTCGGTAAGAAAAGAGGATTTGAGGAAGTTTATGGGAGAGCTCCAAGCTCCGAGTCTGTGCCTACTACAACTTCTGCCTTTATCTTATCAGTGCCACAGCTCCTGCTCCAACACCCAGAGCCTCTGGGATCAGCCAGAGGGTCCAGGAGGATGTTTCACTATTTGAATCTGGCAGCAGTGAGTGAGAGGCAGGGCTGGATATATCCATGTGGTGGATGAGAAGGGAGAGAGGCCATGGCACTGTGGGACCAGGAGAGATGGGAATGCCCAGCAGGGAGGCAGGGCCTGAATTCCAAGGAGATTCCCCTCCAGGGTGACATCCCCAAAGCAGGAATCACAAAAATTCATGAGTCACAGAGCTCTGTGAGTTCAGGTCCTGGTTGTCTTGCTCCTTTTTTCCCCCCTCCAGCAATTCCCGGCATTTTGATGATCTCTAAGGTCTTTTCCAACCTGTGATTCTGTGATTCTGTTAGATGGTGAGTTGGACTAGATGATCCTTGTGGGTCCCTTCCAACTCATAATATTCTGTGTGTGATTCTGTGTGTGATTTTGTGATGCTCTTGGAGCAGCCACAGCCCAGACTGGAGGATAAACCCTTGCCCTTAGTCTTCTGGCATTACTTGAAGGGTTTTGTGTCCTGTCTGTCAGTCTGGATACACACTCAGTGTGCTGAGCGCTATCATGCAATATCTACAGGATGGACAAGAGATCAGGCAACCAAACCTCAACCAAATTGAGTTCTGGGCATTGGATGCCTGGCTCCCAGCACTGTTAACCTTCCTATATTTTCTTAATTAGTATTGCTACTAAATCAATTTTAATATTTTCATTAGATCAATTTTAATTAAATTGAATTGGTGCATGCTGTTTATAAGACTCTGGGAGGAAAACATAACACCCAACATAACACCCTGGATCATTTTTTCCTGTTTCTGTCACTGAGTGAAGGAACAGGAACAAGGCAGTTTCTCCTGGTGACAGGACGAGAGGTCACAGTCTTAAGCTTCAGCAGGGGAAGTTTAAACTCGATATTAGGAAAAGGTTTTTTACTGACAGAGTGATCTGGATTTGGAATGGGTTGCCCACAGAGGTGGTTGAGTCGCCAACCCTGGAGGTGTTCAAGGGGAGGCTGGATGAGGTGCTGAGTGATGTGATCTAGATGTAGATGCTGAGTTAGTTGGGTTATCAGTTGGACTAGGTGATCTTTGAGGTCCTTTCCAGCCTTATCTATACTGTGATACTGTGACACTGTGTTTTCCTCTCTGTTGACAGGGATAATACACCCCTAGTTCAGCACTCAGGGCAAGCTCATGGATTGAGGGAGGAAATGCTTTGGCACATTTGTAGTTGGTGTCGCTGGAGGCTTCAGCCTTAGCAGGGAGAGCAGAAAGGTGTTTTTCATCAGACGTGGGTCCTCTGACTCGTTGAACAGGCTGTACTGAGGTTAATTCAGGTCCCACACCTGAAAATGCTCCCCAAGAACCTTTTCTCCAGACCAAACCCCCCTCCCATTAAGGCTTTAGCCAAGGGTTGTGCCCTTGGCCTGCAGCAGTTTGTTTTAGCCCAGGACAAGGTGCTCTGTGTGAGCTGCTCTGTGGCTTTCAGATACCAGGAGATGGTGAGAGATAAGCTTTTGTATTCACTGTATCTCGGAGCTCTGATCTTCTGCTTCCTCTGTTTCCCCAGCCCTCACCATCACTCCGGGCTCTGCAGCAGTGCAGACCACAGTCCCCCCACCACGGGTGATCCCCATCCGGGGCAGGCATGAACCAGGTGGGTTCCACAGTGGACTCAGCTGAGTTGCAAGAAGAGCTGCAAGAAAACTCACATCTCTGCAGTGAAAACCAGCCCAAGGGTGACCCAGTTGGTCAAGGAGACCATTAAGGAGTGAAACCTTGGCCTAGAAGGGGGAAATTGCAATTATTTTCTTGTCAGCTTGAAGCAGCTGCCAACATTTTTCAGAGTTCAATAATCTCAGCAATAGGCACATTAAAAATATAGAATAGTTTATTTATAGGATGAAAAAACAAGATGCTCATTTCATTGGCACAGAAGGGCCAGATGGGACCCAGGAGGTGAGGAATGGGCCCTGGAATTGAGTTGTTTAGGAGCCATAAGCACCTTGGAGGGGGTGTGAACATGTGCTGAACAGAGCTGGCAGTGCCTGGGGGGCCTAGAGGAGCCTGGCAGGGGCAGGAGGACAAACCAGCAGGAGACCCTGAAGTTTTTGTGCCATTGCTCCTCCCCGTGCCAGCAGCAAACCAGCTGCTTCTTGCTGTAAGCCAAGGGGAAGGGAACTCGATGGCTCCCTGTCCTCTGTCACACCCTGCTCAAACCTCACCAGAAATGTGTCCTTGGTGGTTCCCTGGGAAAGAATTGTTTGTTAATGTATCTGGGAAAATCCAACACAGAGCTGGAACCAACACAGTTCATCCTTATGGAGCCCAGTAGGCTCAAAGCTCTGAGCTCACAGAATCGGGGATTCACTGAATGGTTGGGGGTGGAAGGGACCTCTGGAGATCACCCAGACCAACCCTTCAGCCAAGGAAGGGTCACCTGGAGCAGGTGACACAGGGACGTGTCCAGGTGGGTTTTGAACATCTCCAAAGATGGAGGGTCCTGGGACAGCTTTGGAATTGGGTAGGAAGGAGCTCTAATACTGTCTGTACCACCCTGTGCTGGGTCAGGCTGGAGGTGGAAATCACGGCCTGCTGTTGACACGAGGCACAGCTGAGTGTCCCTGTGTGCTGGGACAGAGTCGTCTCCCAGGCTGAGTTCTGGAACTACTTGGGAAACAAAACTGACATTTGGGAGATTAAAGCAAAACTTCACAAAGAGCCTTTCCAGGTCCCAGGCAGGATGGGTGTGTGTTGAGGAGCGGAGAAGGAAACTCAAGGAAAAGCTGCTTTTGACTTGTCCTCTGTCTCTGGCCCATTTTCTGGCTTGGCAGCAATACTGTAGTAGTAGGAGCGGATTGTGTTTTCCACAGCTACAAATCCTGGACGTTCTTCCCATCTACAATGGCAGAAAGGAACAAATATAGTCAGAGAACAAGAGTAGATTGATGCAATGAGAGGATACCAAACACAGAGAACATGGGAGAGATCAGCAGGAGAGCACTGGGATGGAGAGAGTCAGGCAGAGCTTGGTGATCTTCCAGGACTGGCAGAGGGAAATGGAGGGGGATGACAATAAAAACTTCATCACAGACTGGGGAGTGACACCAAGGCAGGAGACACTGTTGGTATTTTGTTGACACCATCTGGACATTGTGCTCTAACTGGGTCTGGTGGAAGGTGTCCCTGCCCATGGCAGGGAGTGGAATGAGATGCTCTTTAAGGTCCCTTCCAACCCAAACCATTCTGGGATTCTGGGATCCTGACTGACCTGCCACCCAGTGAAGAGCTAAGCTGGTGAAAGCCTCACCTGTAGGTCCAGCACTGCTGCATGAGGGCGAACATCTCTGCCGGGCAGTCCGTGGGACAGTCCATGCGCTTCCCCTGCTCTATGAAGCTGATCACCTCAGGGCCTTTCATTTTCTAGGGTAGGATCAGGTAGGAAATACATTAGTGCCTTTAGAGCTGGCAACGGAGTCAGAGGAGACAGATTAGAGCTGGACCTGGGGTAAAGCACCACACACCCTGTAGTCACTGTTTCCAACCTCAGCACCCAACACTGGTGTCTCACACTTTGGCAAGCTCATCCTGCAGATCCCATCCTGCTCATCCTGCAGATCCCATCCTGCTCATCCTGCAGATTCCATCCCATTACCCTGCAGACCCCATCCTGCCCATCTTGCAGACACCATCACCCCACCCTGCCCAGACTCCAGACCTTACTCTGCTGATCCCATATCCCCCAGACTCCAGACCCCATCCCAAAACAGGCACAGCAGAGGTTGAGAAGTGATTTTTCAGTTCTGAGAGGGAACAGAGATCTACTTTGATTTAGTTTGTTTGCTCTTTCTTCTCCCTTAAGTGAACACAAAGCTGCGGGATCCAGCCTAAGTTGTGCCTCTCCTAAAGTGGAAATGTGTCCTTTCCCCTCTGTCCAACAGTGGGAACTCCCACTCAAGGAATTAGAATTGTAGTTTGTGTCAGTTGTGACTGTGTCACCCATCTGTGACAGACCCAGCTCTGCCTCACCTTGTAGAGTTTCTGACTCACCTTGTAGGGTTTCTGCCCGTAGCTGAAGGCCTCCCACATGGTCACACCGTAGCTCCACACGTCACTCTTGCTGGAGAACTTGTGGTAGAGGATGCATTCCGGGGCGTACCACTTCAGGGGCCACTTCCCTGCTGTCCTGGCCTGTAGCAAGGCAAAGGGGAACATTCCCACCCTGAGACAGACTGCCCTGAGCTGGAGCTGATGTTGTGCAGCCAAACTCATGAGGAGCCCAAACCCTCAGTCTCGGGTTCTCAGCCTCCCATCCAGGAGGGTTCCTGCTCCAGATCCTTTGCTGTGCTCACACTCACCTTGTAGTAACTGTCATCAGCCCCAAGAGCCTTGGAGAGCCCAAAGTCACTGATCTTGGCATAGTGCTGGTTGACCAGCAGGACGTTTCTGGCTGCCAGGTCTCTGTGGACAAAGTTCTTCTCCTCCAGGTACTTCATCCCCATGGATACTTGGTGCATCAGCTCCACAATATTGCTGATTGTAATCTCATCCCTGGGGAAGGTGAAAGGGCAATTCACTAACAGAGGACCTGCCATGGTCCCCTCAGCTGCAAGGTAGAATGAGTGTGGACATCTCTGCTCCAGGAGCATCAGTCCCTGTTATCCCACATGGAAATCTCTTTTTGCTGTGAGCAGCTTCGCTCCACCTACAAAGGGAAGCTCCCCTGACAGCAGAAAATCAGCCACATTGCATTCAATACTCACTTCTTGGAAGCCAAGAACCTGTTGAGGGGCCCTCCAGAAGCCATCTCCATCACGAGCATCAGGGACTCTGCCTCACAGACCCCGATCATGCGGACGATGTAGGGATTGTCCAGCTGGTGCATGATCTGGGCTTCCTTCATCATTTCATCCTTCACTGTTTTCTCGTTGTTGCTCTTCAGCACCTTTATGGCCACATCGATCTGCTTCCTGCACAGGGAACACGTGTGGGGTGAGCTGACCAGCAGCTGGACTCAGGGATCACAGCCAGGAATGCAAAAAAATTCTCAGGTGACACTGTTTGGTGTCCCAACAGCCTGTTTTGGCAGAGCCCTGCACCGTCCTGGTATCCAGGCCAAAGACAAAAGGGTCACCTCACCCTTGTAAGTGTAAATCAGGAGTTGCCGTTTGTAGATCTGAAGACACATCGCCTCACGCAGAGATCTGTGTCACTTTTACCCTTTTCAAGGAGGAAACTGAGGCACAAAGTAGGCAAAGAGCAGCTTTGTGGGCTCATAGAGAGCCAGTGACAGAGCCAAGGGTGGCACATCTCCTCAGTCTCACTCCTTTGGCCTGGTACACACTGAGATGACCTCAGGAACATGGACTTATTCTCTGAGCCCAGGAAAGGCTTTCAGAAGTGGCAGTTGTGTGCCTGGGAGTGTGTGGGGCAGGTTACACACCCAGGGCAGTAAAGCTGCCCCTAAAGCCTGTGGGAAGTCATAGAATCATACCACAATACCACAGAATCCTTAGGGTTGGAAAAGACCTCCAAGATTGTCAAGACCAACCTTTGAATGAACCCCACCATCACCCACTAAACCATATCACAAAATGTCACAGCCCCTCATTTTCTGAGGACTTCCAGGGGTGGTGACTCCACCATCAGATCCACCTTCCAGAATATCTCTTACACCTCCACCCCATTATCACTTCGGGGTCCACCCAGCTACCAACAGGATCACTGGGGACACCTTTGAGCCCAGAGCAGAGCACTCCCCTCCAGCTTCCTCAGCATCCTCAGGGCAACACTCACTTTCTCATTTTGTAGACTCCTTTCTTGACGCAGCCAAAGTTTCCTGCCCCCAGTTCCACCTCATCGATCATCAGGTGGTCCCTCTTCAGGAAAAGTTTCTTGTCCTTCAGTTCCTCAGGATCACTGTAGGGGCTCTCGTAGACACTGGTGTCCATGGGCAGCAGGCGGGACTTCCCTGCACCTTCCCAAGGGATACAGCTGGTTATAAATGATGGATCCTTCCCCACCCCTCTCTCCCTCACTGATTGGGAAGGGTTTCTCTGGTCTCTTGGCCAATTCTCCTCAAAGCTCCAGCATTTATCCTCCCTCCTGGGCATCTCCCTTCCTTTCACAACCCATGGCCTCTCCCGGTTACAGAAGGAGCCAGGACAGGGAGAGGTGTCTGAGCGTTCCCACCCCACACATCAGCTCCTGCAGGACCTGGGCATGGGTAGGACTTTATCCCACTGAAATACAACTGAATCCATTGATTATTTAGGAAGCAAGATGGAAGATGAGGATAGGACAGGACTGGGTAAGACAGAATATGGGATAGGGCTTGATTTACTGGGAGCTCAAAACCCTGAGATGATTGGGATGCTCCTGGGTGCCTTTGTGAGAAAGGGGGCTACAGGTAACTCCCACAGCTCCTGTGACAATCCCAGGTCCTGGCCCCTGTTAGGAAGACAGGGCTCTCAGAGATGCTCACCTACAGGCTCTGGAGTGTATCCGTCTGCATTGAGAGGGTCAAGGTTTCTCTGGAAAAGAAATGGGAATAAAGTGGAGAAAGGAGCACATGGAAACGGGTTCGGTTTGAAAGGCAAAGGACAGGGATGGGGAGCCCCTGCACCCCAACAGAGCCTCTGAAAGGTCCTGAGGTGGCACAAAGAGACCAGAGTGGTATCAAGCCAAATTTCCTCTTCCAGTCCCGCTGGCAGGGATTCCCAGTGCAGGTGTCAGGCCCTGGGGGGATCCAGTGGCAGGGACCCTGAGCACAGCACCCTCCTGCAGTGCCCCAGCCCCGGGCTGTGCAGGGGGATGTGCTGTGTTACTGAGCACCCACACAGGGCTGCATTCTGCTCTCTTCCCCCTCTGCCTTCCCCGTCCCAAGGGGTTCCTGCGGCATTGGGATCATCCCAGCCAAGGCTCTGCAGTTTGCTTGGAGCCAGGAAGGCAAGGCAAGCCTGGAGGCCTCCTCACCTACCTGCCCCAAGAGTGGCCCCTGTGAGCAGAGGGGCACTGCACAGCCCTGTCCCAAGAGCAGAGAGTGACAAAGGTGTGGTACATTTGTTCAGCACTGCTTGAAGCAGAGTCACCACCACACTGCAGTTCTGGTCACCGCAATATAAGGAAGGTATTGAGCTGTTAGGGAGTGTCCAAAGGAGGGAATGAAGATGGGGAAGGGACTTGTGGGGAAGTCTGTGGGGAGCAGCTGAGGGCACTTGGTGNGGGCTCTGGGATGGGCTCGGATCCCCCAAACTCACTGGTTTCAACACAGCTCAGCACTGGGAGCAGTGACTGAGCACAGACATGCCCCCAGGCCGGGCAGCACAAAGGCCTGGCCGGTGGCCAGTGGGCTGAGTGTTCCCAGAATCCAACCATGGCTTCCTCGCTCCGGCCTGGCGAGGCGGGCAGGGGGAGAGGGCTCCCCAAGGACGGGCCCACATGTTGCAAGGAGCTCAGTATGAATGGAAACCATTTTCAGCTCTAACAGTAGCTGTGCCCAGCTATTCCTCATCCCCATCCGAGCTGGAAAGGGGACAATGTCACAGCTGGGCTTAATATAGTCCACTGCAGTTACTGGGGTTTAGAGAAGAGCAGAGTTTGATCAGCAAAGCTTGAAATGCAACATTAACCACTGAGGTACCAATAAAACAGACCCTCCCCAAAACTTACGCTCACAGAGGGGTGGGTTGGTGGAACTGGTGCTGCAGTTGCTGCAAATCAGGAGAGAGAAGATGTTATTCAGATTTTGCCTGAGCCTAAGCAGGATCAGAGCATCCCAAAGGACAGTTTTCACAGATTTAGCAAGAAAAAAGTGAGGAAATGTGTCTGGATATGGGTGTTATTCCCAAAGCAGCCCTCAGGGAAAGTGAAGGGCCACTGGAACACCACTGGAACATTGTCCATCAGTCCCAGGGCAGGGACTGGCTGAGTGGGACTCCAGGAGAGTGAGGATCCCATGGGCAGGCTCTGAAGTGACATTTGTGACACTTGGAGCAGCACAGAATGTCCCCTGGTTTGGATTGTTCAGCTCCAGGGATCCAGCAGGAGCCAGCCTTGCAGGACATCTTTCCTGCTGCCTGAAAGGCAGGTCATGTTCAGAAGGCTTTTGGTTTCAGAAACTTCTCAGAGTTGCTGTTTGTCACCAAATCCATCTGGATCTCTCATCCCTTCATCTGCTCCTGCCTTTGGGCCACCTAAAGCCACCCTGGAGAGTGGCCACTTCCAGCAGACAACACAATGTGAGACTTGCCCAGTTTGTCAGAGGAGCAGAAACCTCACTGTTCCCTCCTCACCAAGGTTGGACATGCCAAGGGAAACTCGGGTTGGCACTGCTCAAACTGGCACCACTTGGTGGTAAACCCAAGCCAGGGATGGCACTGGGAGGTGTCAGCTCACCTGGCAGGTTGGGGTTGGGGCAGGTTTCCTTCAGGTAGAAAATCAGCCCGTCGGGTTTGAGTTTTAGATACTCCACCAACTGCAAAACAAATCAGAGGGAAAAGTGATTATTGTGAGCAGAAAATCATCTCTTTTTTTTTTGCCGAAATCAATTTTTGTGGCTTATGGCAATGGTTCCCCTCAGATTTATGGCAGGGAGGGACTAGACTCTTTCTGCTCTATCCAGAAGGAGATCTCCTCACTCAGGGGTCTCCTACAGTAAGTTTTGTATACCTGGATATCTGTCAGAGCTGGGAAGAAATTGGTCACTTAGATAAGGACCAAAGAAAGAGAAAATCGCCAGTACAAGAGGGAATGGGGCATTTTCAGTGCAATAATGTCATTATTGTCCCAGCCAGAAAGGTTTTGAAATGCTGTTGTGTTTGATAAAGCCTGAGAGAAAACTTTTGCTTTCCCAGAGGAACTCCAGAGTTGAGAAACCTTTTGTTTTCCCAGAGGGACTCCAGAGTTAGCTCTGAGGATCCCAGGCAGTTTTTCACTGGATCAAACACAGTAGGGATTTGACTCTGGCTGGAGACAACCAGCCCAGTCCTGGACATGGAACCACAGGGACACAAGGCTTTCTCTTCCCCTCCTGTCTGGCTCAGATTTCAGCTGCAGCTGGGAGCCTGGCACGGTTCTGTTGCCACAAAAAATGCCCCAAAGTCTTTGTTTTCAATCAAATTCATAGTGAAAACAGTCCTGGGAATTTGGAGAATTCAGCAAAGCAGGGTTAGAGTCCCTGCCCAGGAGGAAGCTCCAGTGTCCGCTCCCTGGAGCAGGTTTGAGGTCTGTGCCATGGGGCAGAGCTGGACTCCAGGGTGACATGGATGTCCCAGCAGTGCCAAGAGTTGCTGGACCACCTGTCCCATTCCCTAAAAGCCCACCTTCATAAGGATTGCTGGGGTGTCGCACTCTTCTCCACTTCCCAAAGCCCCCCAGCTCTCAGGGATGGCAGGATGTGTCTCCTGGCACTTGGATATTCAGCCATGTAAAGATTTTGGCAGCTGGCTCAAGACTTTTGCCCTCCCCTGCCCTCTGCACAGAAATCAGCCCCTGGACCTGACAGTTTTGCCAGTTTGGGGGATGCACAGTAGGGACAGCCTGGGATGAGCCATTTAAAGTTCTCTGCAAGGGAAACAACCCATACAACCAGCACTTGAAGCCTTTAAAGCTCTTTATGGCCTTTCCTGTCCCTCAAGGCAGCCACAGCTGGTCAGAGCCTGGTGCTGATAACACTGAGGCTGTGGGTTTGATCCCTGTATGGACCATTTGCTTCAGAGTTGGACTTGATGACCCTTGGGGGTCCCTCCCAAGTCAGAATAACAGTGAAAAATGCCTGTACCTTCTTAGGGCACCAGTTCTCAGCCCCCCCCTCAGCATGGTACCTGCCAGAGTGTGTCGAACTTGGTCCCCTCAGGGATGGAGTATTTGCCAGACTTGTCCTGGTCCACCCGGTAGTGATACACGGTTTTGCCATAGACGAGGGACAGGGCGTAGGCTCTTTTTTCCTTCCTTTCTCTCAGCCTGGGAGGAAGGAGAACTATTAAAAGTAGCTCCAGAGTTTGCCTTACAAATTGTCGTGGGGTGGGTGGGCTCCTGGTGAGTTGTCCCTGCATCCACTGTTGGAATTGCCACCTTCCCACCACCCCTCTGAAGAGGCTGGGGAAAGACCCTTCTGGTTCTTGCCCTTCTCATGGAATCATGGAATTGCTGAATCCGAGAAAGCACCTTAAAACTCACCCCCTGCCATGGACAGGGACACCTTCCACTGTCCCAGGCTGCTCCAGCCTGGCCTTGGACACTTCCAGGGATGGGGCAGCCACAGCTGCTCTGGGAAACCTGTGCCAGGGCCTCCCCACCCTCACAGGGAAGGATTTCTTCCCAATATCCCATCTAAGTTTCCCCTCTTTCAGTTTGAAGCTGTTCTCCCTTGTCCTGTCACTACAATTCACATTGAACTGTTTTCCAGATAATTCTTTCTTTCCCTGACTCATTCAGGAGATAATTAAATTAAGGGATGTCTCATCTCAGCAGAGATGCAGAGCAAGTGCTTTCTGCTGTGTTTTATTGGCCAAAGTGTGAGTGTTGAATGTCTTCATCCCCTGACCCTCGCATCTCATATCATCTGGTGCAGTAGCAATCACTTTTAATAGAGATATTTAAACATGTGAATCAAATCAAGTTCAAGATTGACTCTCCACGGAGGTCAGACACTGTCTGGACAATAACAGATCTGGGGGCTCAGTCTCTGAAATATCTGAAACCAACCTGACCATATTCAGCTAAACCTCCTCTCAGGATTGTCATGTAAAACCAATAACCACAGGGTGACAGAGCTGGGAAAAGAGCAAAAGGTACAGGAATCACAGCATGTGCCAGGGTTTGGATGCTCACAGGAATTTCCCATCAGGCTGTGCCCCCGAGTAGAGCCTCCGTTCAGCCTCATCCCGGGAGATGCTGCCGTGGTACCAGGGCATCCTCTCATGGGCTGTGGTGGCCACGAGCTTCTCCACCTGCGGAGCCTGGCTTATGATGGCCTGTTCCAGTGCATCCCCCTGGAAAAGAGTGGGAAATGAGATCTCCAGTCACTCTGCTGCACCTTTGCATGGCTTCAGCGCTGTTCATTTTGCACATTTGGGGCAGATGACACATGAAACTTGGTTGGTCTTGTAACTAAAGGGCCCGTGGCCTGTGACAGTTGAACTCTGTTCTGCTGCAGAGAAGAATTCTGTGCTTCCCTAAATTGGCCTCACCCCTTAATTCCAGCTGAAGTCCATAGACTTGCTGGTGAGGGGAGACTCATCACGTTAATTGGGGGATCTTGATGGAGTGGAGTGGAGTGGATGGAGCCTGTGGAGTGTCTTTCAGTCTTGTATTCCTGGGAGAGGGGTCCCGGTCAGTGACAAGTTGGATCTGAGTCAGCAGAGTGTCCTGGCAGCCCAAAGGGCCACCGAGTCCTGGGGGGCATCAGGCCCAGCACGGCCAGGATTGTCCCGCTCTGCTCTGACCTGGGGGGGCCTCACCTCCAATATTGGGGCACTTTGGGCACCCCAGGATCAGAAGGGTCTGAAGCTGTTGGAGAGTGTCCAAAGGAGGGACACGGAGCTGGGGAAGGGTCTGAGGAGCAGCTGAGGGCACTTGGCTGGTTCAGCTGGAGCAGAGGAGAGTGAGGGGAGACTCCTCGGGGTCTGCAGCTCCTGCCGAGGGGAGGCGGAGGGGCAGGGGCTGAGCTCTGCTCTGGGAGCAGGGACAGGAGCCCAGGGAAGGGCTGGAGCTGTGTCAGGGCTTGGGATGGATCTCAGGGAAAGGTTCTTCCCCCAGAGGGTGGTCGGGCACTGAACAGGCTCCCCAGGGTTTGGTCCCGGCCCCAAGGCTGCCAGAGCTCCAGGAGGGTTTGGACAACGCTCTGAGGGACAGGGGGGGATTGTTGGGGTGTCTGGGCAGGGCCAGGGGCTGGACTGGATGATCCTTGTGGGTTTTCTCCAACTCAGAATATTCCATCATTCCATGACTTTCTTTAGAGCAGGAGCTCTTTGTGCTGCTCCTGCCTCCCTGGCTGCTCACCATCTCCAGATAGCACAGCTTGTCAGGATCAGTGCAGGCTGGAAATCGAGTGCGGGAACCTCATTTAACGTCCCTGGGCTCACACCTGTTCTAAACTGCCGTTTTTCGTTTGCCAGGAGGTGGCGATGTCCTTTGTGTTATCTGCCAGTGGCCACAGAGCAGCCTCCTGGAGGAACCCTATAGAATACCTGCTTCTGGTATAGAATTCTGGCAAAAAGTATTTTCATTCTGGTACAGAATATCTCATTCTGCTATACAAACTCTATAGAACACCTCATTTGGTCAAGAAACTTTGGTCTAAAATAGGTCAAATTTAAAGGTGTTTTGTAGGAAGGCTTCATAAGGGACAATTCCTGAGCCGTGTTTCTGCAAGGACTTGAATTAAAATACAGAATCACAGAATCATTTCAGCTGGAAAAGACCTCCAAGATCATCGAGTTCCACCTGTCCCCACCTTATCAACCAGACCAGAGCACTGAATGCCATGTCCAGTCATTCCTTCAACACTTCAGGGATGGTGATTCCACCATTTCCCTGGGTAGTCCCTTTCAATGAAACAACAAAATGACATTTAAAATGGTCTGAGTAGCCACTGTCACGGTGACAAAGAAGTAAATTAATTACAAGGTTGCCAGTGTGACCATTTAGAGGATTTTGATTTATACATATATTATATAAATTCTAGTCTGCAATAAAATGCAGGAACCTGTCTGTAACTATTTTTAAATTGAAATAACAGACAGAGCTGAACCAGCACCTGCTACCTCGATCTTGTAGGTAAAACCTCCTCTGGAAAAAAAAACAACCCTCCACACAAGCAAAACCTCCACAGTGAAGAGTGAAGGAAACTTGAGCAAGAGTCTAAGTCTGGTTTCATTACATCTGTAGCACAACATCTGGAGACAGCTCATGGAGCAAGCTGGTCTAAGGCAGGGACCATCATATGGGATGGAAAGGAGAGAAAGGCACAGAATCACAGGTTATTCTGAGTTGGAAGGGACCCACGAGGATCATTGAGCCCAACTTTTAAGTGAATGGCCCATTCAGGGATCAAACCCACAGCTTTGGTGTTATTAACACCCTGCTCTAACCTACTGAGCTAAGATGGGGAAATGCTTGTGGAGCAAGCTCCAGCTGCTCAGAGGGAGAGTCTGAAGGTTTGGGAACACATTTAAATCTGTTTCTGAAGAAAAAACTGGAAAAGAGAGGCATTGAGACTGCTCATAGTGCCGGCACCCTCCAAGAAGGACCTTGCTCTAGACAGTACAAGACCAAGGGGATGATGCAAGAGCAAGAGAGGATGACAGTGGCAGAGGGGCCCGTGGCAATACATGAGCACCCCTTGCCCATTCCTACACCTGGAAAAGCCCAGTACCTCCAGTTTCCACGTCTGCCGGATGTATTCCCGCACCATGTTGTCCCTCATGCTGTCGAAAATCCCGGCCTGGGGCTCCACCCCACTGGGGCGGTTGCAGGGCTTGCGGAGGGTGCAGCAGAGCCCGTCAGCGTCCTTGGAGTAGAACTCACAGAGCTCCTCGGGCCCGCAGTGGGCTTTGCCCCCCAGGATGGCGTAGGTGCCGTTCATCTGGCGCTCGATGGAGTAGTGGTAGAACTGGAGGTTGTAGACCATGGACAGGACGTACCCGCCCAGGCTGCGCAGGCACTGCCGCAGCAGGAACAGCCCATCCGACATTCCCGCCAGCTTCAGGTATTCCTCGGCCTCCGCCCTGGCGATGCTGCCGTAGTAGAAGGGCAGGTGAGCAGCAGCATCGGGCATCTCCAGGAGATTCCTGGGACTCCTCGGGGTGCTTCACACACTGCTGGGGCTCGATCTGGAAGAGAAAATTCTTCACCGATGTGTAATTTTGCAAAAATTGTTAGTCGGGGTTCAGGGTTATCTGTCGAGAGGTTCTTCAGCCCTGATCTGTGGGGTCATTTCAAACATCTTATGGGGAGGAGCAGTGGGTACATTCATATCCCCATCCACAGCACCCCACATGATCCCTCTACCCCGCCCTGACTGCCCAGAGAACGCGCAAGTAAAACCCATCTGAACATGATTTGAAGGTTCCAAGCAGTAAGTGATGCACTGAATCCTACAGCAAATTGCTCCAACAGTTAATTACCTTCACTACTAAAAATGTGCTTCTCACATCCATCTTGAAAGTTTTCAGCCTTGACTTCCTACCATTTTCTCTCCAGCCCCGCTCACAATAAAAGGAAATTCTTTTGCCTCCCTGAGTAAATTAGTTTTATCATGGAGGTCTCAAAGGCCAAAATCTTAAGCGCAGTGAGATTAAAACATTAGATATCTAAAAACCATTCAGATTCACATTTGTACCAAACACAGCAAAAGGAGATAAAGATAAATCCAAGTGCTTCTGGGCAAACAACTGAGAGGAACAAGAAGAAACCTTCCTCTTATTGTCTTTTAAACAATCTATGGATTTTTTTCCCCACAATACCTGGCTCCGGTGGTTTCCGAATTTGGCCGGTACTCTGACCCCGTTGCCAGCAAGGGCCACGCTGTTGACTGAGTCAGTGCTGAAGAATTTTAGGGCTTATATCTACACAAGTCCTGTGTCTCTATCTTGAATCATCTAAAATCCCACCCAGAGGGTGATGACAGAGGGCCACTTTGCTGTGATTAATGGAAACATTATCATATTGGAAGGGTTTCGTTTGTTCCCTGGAGCCGGATCTTTGGTTTTGTCTTTGCGCAGGTGACGACCCCCAAAAGATCAGAGTGTTCGTCTCCATCCCTCACACACGTCACTGGTGTGCAGAGTACAGAAAGCACTGGGGCTTGGGGCAGGACACTGGGAATTTGCCCTGAATCAGAACCACAGATTATTCTGAGTTGAAATGGACCTACAAAGATCATCGAGTCCAACTCTTGAGTGAATGGCCCATATAGAAATCAAACCCGTGCTCTTGGTGTTATCAGCACCATGCTCTGACCAGCTGAGCTCATCTCAGGGTCCTTGGTGCTTCCCAATTCACCTCTTATTTCTGAACACGATGGCAGAAGTCACTGCCCGGTGGGTTGAGCCCATTCCAGCAGTGGCTGGAGCTGTGCCTGGGCTGGTCAGCCCTGCTCTTGCTCACCCAGCCTTCTTAATCCCTGGGGTTGTCTGCCTCCTACCAGCCTCTGGATCACTGGAACTGGAAGGGAGTTGGCTGGACACATGCAAGAATGGGAGAGGAGTAGACACAGGGTCAGGAAGAAACTGCCAAGGAGGAGCCACTCTGCTGTGAGCACCCTGCTCTGCTCAGCCCACGGCAGCAAAGCCCCACGAGGAGCTGGATTTATGGCAACCAGACCCTTCTGCACCTATGTGTGTGTTGTCTCCATTAATGTCTCCATTAAACCCCGAAATGGCCCTGATGAGAACAGGAAGGGAGAGCAGGCTCTGCCGAGGAGGTGTCGCAGCAGAGGCAGGAAACCACAACAGGAAGCCCCGGTGGCGTTCGCAGCCTGGGTGAGGGACCAGTGAAACCATGTCAGGCACAGCACAAACCAGCCCCTCTCACCAAATCCATCAAATGGAGCGGAGTGGGGTCTTGGCACATCTGCCAGTCTGGGACAGGGAGGCAAAGGAAAACACCCAGTGGCTCAAAGCCAAACTGGAGCCGGTGCTTAGAGCCAAAGCAAACGTTCTAATCCAGTGATGCCTCCAGACATCAAAGCAGCCCAGAGATGGGTCCCCAGGCTTGATTCCCCCAGATGGCCAGGTTTTCCCAACCTCAGCCTGCTCCCAGGGGAGGGCAGGCCCCAGGAAGGTGGACTGCAGGATGTGAGAGTGAGGGTTGCAGCTCTTGGTTTTAACTGTAGTCAGATCATGAGTCATGTTCACAAGAGGAAGTGCTGAGTGGGCAGTGGAAGGTTCATGGGTTTCTTATGTGCTGCTAATTTCCACTGCCTGCCTGGGATAAACAGCGATGAGGTGCAAGGATGCTGCACCCAAACATGCCCGATGCTCTTTCCTGGGAAGTCCAGGACCAGAACATCACAGCAAACAAATTGTTCAGACAGGTAAAAATGAGATGGCAGAAGCCATTGGTGACATCTGAGCTGTCACCAAGTTTCCAGCTGCCTACACAGGGTGTTCTGTTGTAAACAGGATGGTTTTCCTCTCCAAACACAGAGCTGTGAGTGAGAAACGCTCAAAGAGTTATGAGAGTGAGCCCAGGGGTGGGTTCAGGCTGTGCCACCCATCACATCCAAGCCTTGCTGCCACAGGTGAACCCTGGTAGGAAATTACTCTTATTAGAAAAACCATCTAAATGCTCAGACAAGGGAAAGTCACCCCTTGAAGTCCGAAAGCAAATTTGAACAGGATGATTTATAGCCCATCTTAGTTTTAAGGTTTTTCCAACCATTCTGGCTCTTTCTATTGCCCACACACCACCTCAGGCTCTGCTGGGCACAGCCAAGCTCCTCTTCCAAACTCCAGCTCTGCTCCTTGCCACGTCCTCTGGGTGGACCTGAGCATCTCTGAACAACCTCAACAGACCTTCACAAACCTCTTACGACTTCCTTTACCCACACTGTGAAATGCAGGCAAAAATTAGGAACCGATTTCATGGACTGGAAGAAGGGACCCTCCACCATTATTAATGTCAAGTAACAGCACCTTGATTTTTCCAGCACCTGCAGCTGGGTGTTCCTGCTGGTTTTGGGTGCTCCCCCCCAGTTTGGACAGAGCCCTCAGAGAGCAGGGCTCTCACCCAAAGCTCCAGAGATAATGGCCGTGGTTGTAAGTTTGGTGGCATGACATGAAAATGCCCTGGCAAAAACCAACACCCACATAAAAATCAGTCAGGTCTGTGCTCCATGATACACAGGAAAGCCAGGCAGGAGATGTCACTCAATCAGGTCTATATTTAGCTGGCCACTTATTTGCGTAGATGAGACAAAAACCAACAGGAACTGGTTTGATTTTATGATTTCTCAGAACAGCAGAACCACTTTGTGCAAATCCAGAGCCACTTCCCAAGAGCACTGGTGAAACTGGAGGCAGCACTGGCAAACTCCAGCATCCTGTCAGGACCATATTTTCTGTCTCACTGTCCTGGCAGCAATAACCGCATATACCAAAAATAACCCCATATACCAAAAATGACCCCATATACCACAAATAGTCCCATATAACAGAAATAACCCCATATGCCACAAATAATATTCTGTAACATGAATAACCCCATATAATTCAAATAATCCCATACACTGCAAATAATCCCATATAACACAGCCCTGGCTGGCTGGGCTGTGCCTTTAAGGTGCTTGTATCAGTCTGGGGTAGAGGAGGGACCTACCCAGGGAAGAGCAGGGGCAGCAGGAAGGGCTGGAGGATGAGAACCATGTGATGGCGAACCAGCATGGAGAGGGATAAAGGGGGTTTAGAGGGTGCTTTGGAGGTGTTGGTGGGAGCTGCTGTTGAGGTTTGTGTTGGCAAAGTGGGGTTAACAATTCCCTGAGTGGTGTTTCGGTGGGGAAGGAGGGGAGAGGCAGCTGAAGGTGTCTGGTAAATGTGCCTGTGGCATTGCTGGGAGGTGAGGTCAGCCTGGGACAGGGATTCTGAGCTGCTCTGGAGGGTCTCTTCTGCTGCCCCTCAGGGTTGGGGGTGCTCTGTGCGTGGCTCCCTGATGGGCAGGGGGGACAGCCTGGTTTAGGGAATTGCTTGACCTACAACAGCCCCATGGGGGAAGGCGGCTGGGTGGGTGTGGGACAGCAGCCCTGCCAGGAGCTCCTCTGGCTTGTGGAGCCTCCTCGTCTTCTCATGATCTGAACTGGCCTCTTTGGCCATCACATGAGAAGAAAAGAAACTTTTAGTGGTGCCTTGCCTGTAAATGTGTTTTATTAATGTACTGTTTACAGTCCCTTCTTCCCAGCACTTTAGGAAAGCCCTGAGTACCGGTTTGTTCCCAAGATCATCCCAACCCTCCTGTTTCTCAGCTCTCCAGGAGCTCTGCTGGTCCCCACAGGGAGGGGGTGGCTGGATGGAGGAGCAGAGCTGAGGCTGCTGAGCAGAGATGTGGCACAGAGAAGGTGTGGGGAGGACTTAGAGGTGGGAGCTGGGTGTGAGGGGCAGAGGGATGGCAGAGAGCAGAGAGAGCCTCCAGCAGCAGCAGCAGCTTCCCGACCCACAAGCATGTGCAGGGACTTTCTGGCTGTCCCCCATCCCTTCTCTGGATTCCATTGTGCTGTTCCTGATTTGATATGAGAACTAGATTTATGGTGGAAGATATGAAGAGCTGAAAATACTTCCAGTGTACAACTTGCCTTTCCAAGCCATTCATCCTGGGAGGGGCTGGCACTGTGCAGGAGGATGAACCGTTTGGTTTGTTGTTTGGGGTTTTTTTTTAAATCTTGAATAACAGAAAGCTTTAAGATAACTTCGATTCAACATGAAACGCTTCTTAATTCAAAGACAAACCTGAAAATATGAACTTTGGGTTGACCTGGCTGCATTCTTCCAATTGTTCCTGTTTAAGGTTTCATTTTTATTCGTTCACTCCATGGCAGCTCTTCCCAAAATTTCCTCACCAGGACTCCCATTCCCGGCCAGAACTGCTTTTCTGACCTCCCTGCTGGTTGCTCATTAAAACCTCAGCTACTCAAGCATTTATTAGCACTCGAGCTACATGTGAGTGGGAGTTTATGAAAGCGTGAGCTCGTTTATGTTCATAAACAGGGTGCCTTCTCTCACATGGGAAGATAACCATCTTTTCTACTTCTCAGGGAGTAGCACTGACTCAGACCTGCCTGAAGTGGTTGCATTTATAGAAACTCCACAGAAAAACCTGCCTGGTTTCCACCAGGGACCTTGTCTGCTCTTGGCCCTGATCCAGGCAGGTGAGTCCACAGTGACTGTGGAGCACAGGGACAGAAAACCTTGAAGCTGTACCTGAAGGTGGTTTGTAGTAAGGTCTTCTCACAAGCCCAGTGTCCCTGAGGAGCAGTTTCCCTCTCAGGGCAGCTCTGGAATAGGTGGGTGCTGGAACCCCGAGCAGGGTGACACTGCTGTGTGACATTTCTGTGTAAAGCAAAGTCACTGTGTCATGGAATATCACAGAATCATGGAATATCTTGAGTTGGAATGGACCCACAAGGATCATCAGAGTCCAACTCTTGGCCCTGCACAGGACACCCCAACAACCCTACCATGTGCCTGAAGGTGTTTTTGAGCTCTGGCAGCCTTGGGGCTGTGACCACTGCCCTGTATAGCAGGATGGAAGGAAATGGCCTCAGGCCTTGCCAGGGGAGGTTCAGGTTGGATATCAGGAGGAATTTCTTCACAGAAAAGGTTGTGAGACACTGGAAGGAGCTGCCCAGGGAGGTGGTGGAGTCCCCATCCCTGGAGGTGTTCAGGGAATGACTGGACATGACACTCAGTGCTCTGTGCTCTGTGTCCTCCTGAAGCATCTTGTTGGATGTGGATTGAGTTTGGAAGGCTACGAAAACACCCTGCTGATCCTTTGTAGAGCCACTGAAAACACTCCTGGCTCCAGACCCATTGATCCTGAACTGCTTTTAATGAGGTGCAGAGTTAATCACAACAGTTTCCTGCCTGAGGTCCCTGTGCTCTGGTGACTCTGGTGGCTCTAAACAAACGATGTCAGGATGTTTGTCCTGGGGATGAATGAGCACTTGTCCTTGCCACCAAGGGGTTGACAAGGAACCAGAGAGGGGTCAGTACTGCAGAGTTGGAGTTTGGGATTGAGCAGATGGTTTTCATGGAGCCAATGACCAAAAACTGCTGGAGCTTGTGCATGAGGTGGAGAAGGGCTCTGGATTTTCACTTGATTCTACCTGCCCTCCCTGCTCCACCTTGCGAGGGGCTGAAATAACAACTCACACACACACAACACCACAGGCCTGCAGATGGACTCATGAAATCACAGAATGTGCTGAGTTGGAAGAGACCCACAAGGATCACCCAGTCCAACCCTCAGCCCTGCACAGGCCCATGCCCAGAGTCACCCCATGGGCCTGAGAGGATCACCCCAACATTTCCTGAGCTCTGCCAGCCTTGGGGCTGTGCCCACTTCTGCCAGTGCAGAGCATTTGGAGAGTGTCAAACTGCAGGAAGATTAAATGAGATACATATTTACCTGAGGGATTGATTATGAGCTCACGGCTTGAGTCCATTCCTTAGCCGCATCCTACGCTGCTTCCGTACTTACTACTACAAGTGGCACAGCCACCAGCAGGATGTAGGGAAGGTGACACAGAGGCCTCAGAGCTCTGGCGGTGACACATCTTACTGGAAATGAGTTTACCATGACCTTCACCATCTTGGGTCTCTGCTGGTGCCCAGCACCTTCTCTGGAAGGACCAAACCCACTGAGCAGGTTTGATCCTGCTCTGAACAACGTGCCCTTCTTACCTCAGCCCTGCTCCCTGCTCCAGGTGCTGAAGGGGCTGACAACTCCATTTCCAACCACAAAATGACAGTGGTTTTGTTACATTAACAGCTGCATTCAGGCCTTGCCTGAGCTGTTTAAAAATAAAGGTGAGAGCTGAGTTTGAAGTTTAGCAACCGCGGTTGGGTTTCCGTCCCTGAATTATTCGGCCTTAATTTAGTTTCGAGAGGAAATGGTCACTGTGTTTCCCTAAGTAACATCTCCCTATTGAGCACAGGATTCCCTCTGGATTCATGTAGTGGGTGCTGTCAGATTGTGGGCTGTTCTGTCCAAAACTACCTTCATTCTCCTCTGTCTCTACAAGATGTATTTTTAAGGCCTTCTCACTCTGGACAAACTCTCTATGCACCTACATTTATTCTGGTTTATAGTCCCCCTCTGAAGCCACCACAGCTCTGCAAGTCCCTCCTGGAGAGGAGGAGGATTGGAACAGGGAATCACAGCCCCACATGTCCCTTCCTACCCAAACCATTGGGTAGGAAGGGACATTAAAGCTCAACCCGTTCCACCCCCTGCCATGGGCAGGGACACCTTCCACTCTCCAAGGTGGCTCCAGCCTGGTCTTGGACACTTCCAGGGATGGGGCAGCCACAGCTGCTCTGGGAAACCTGTGCCAGGGCCTCCCCACCCTCACAGGGAAAGATGTGTTACCATTATCTATTCCAAACCCAGCAGGGAGTTCCTATTCATTCAAGCCAGTACTAGGCCTGGTCACAGAACACACCAAGTTGGAAGGGACCCCCAAGGATCATCCAGTCCGACCCCTGGCTCTGCCCAGACACCCCAACAATCCCCCCCTGTCCCTCAGAGAGTTGTCCAAACCCTCCTGGAGCTCTGGCAGCCTTGGGGCCGGGACCAAACCCTGGGGAGCCTGTTCAGTGCCTGACCACCCTCTGGGGGAAGAACCTTTCCCTGAGATCCAAGGTTATAAATATCCAGCCCCAAAGTTGGCTGAGACACCAAAGCAACTCCTCTGTGCTGGCAGTGGGTGCCACAGGCTCTGGCGGTTGTCAGTCACAGGGTTGCTCAGGTGAGGGATGAAGGGGGCACCAGCAGATCCCAGTGTGACAAAATCAGTGTGTTGGGCTCCCCACCAGTGCTGTGGATGTAGCATTGCCCTTTATAATCAGAATATTGCTGGAAGCAGAGAGGGTGGAAGCTGCTGGCAGAGCACTGGGTGCACTCGTCGCTTCTCAGGCACACCAAGATGAGTTTAGTCTACGCAGAACAGACCAAAATAGTTCCTGCAGTTTAAAAATTAAGAGTAATATAAATACCACTCGTGTGGCTCAGTAGCAGTGGCAAACAGGATCCCAGCACCTTGGTGCTGCTGGAATTACTTATTTTGCAGATGATTTAATCTTAGAACTGTTGGAATCGTGCCAAGTTCAGGAGAGAGCAGTGAAAGATGAAGGGCCTGACTGGCCTGATTAATGCAGCTCTTGGGGTGGAGCTCAGGCATTAAATGTGGTCCAAGAGTGATGGAGGAAAACTTGAGAGCAAAGTATAATTATTTGAGGAGCATAAGTCTCTTTCAGAGAGAAAAAACGAGTTTGGACGTGCTGATAAGATGATCTGGGGATAAAGCAGAAGATATTAATCAGTGGAAAGTAAGTCTGGTTAACAAGAAACATTTCCAGACAAGAAGGATCATCAGGATGTGGAAGAGGGGAGAGAGTGGAAGTCCCATTGCCGCTCACTTAGCGCTGGATCAGAAAATGTGCTGTAGGGAACAATCCTCCCCAGGCAGGAAGAACCTGGGCTGAGCTCACAGGACTTTCCCATATCTAATTTCTGCAATCCTGGGTTCCGTTAGGGAAAATCCTGCTTTCAGTTTCTTTCTGGGGCCAATGCAATTTCCAGTTTAGTCAGTGTTTCGTGGAAAACTGAGAAACGCTGAATGCAGAAGGATTTTGCTTTTGCTGTTGCCATTTGTGGTGGTCTTTTACTGAAATGAGAACAAAGCCCTTCGCTTGCTCACAGGCTGGGGTGACACGCACAGCAGTAAATATTGTCTGGCACTTTTTGATAATGTGGCTCAGTGGTCATGACTAAGGTGAAAAAATGGCTCATTCTCCACGGTCTGGTAAGTTCTCAGTGTTTGTCCTTCCTGTGATGAAGAGGGGAGGCTGCATTAATCAGTGTCTATCTACGCTCAGACTGTTCTTACACAGGCAAAATGCCCCGTCTGCCTTTACTTTTCCACCAAGAAAAACAACTTCGAGGTGACCTTGCACCTGAACATCCCATCCTCATGTCTTTCTTGGATCCAAGACACTAAAAGGGGTAGTAGAGGGTTAATGAGGCCTCACTGAAAAACTTGTGGTCAATTTTGTTCTGCTTGCCCCTCCTGCAGCCCCTCCATGGTCACCAACAACCCACCGACAGGAGAACATCGTGTTCCATCCATCATCCTGTGGATCCCTCTGGGTTCCTGGGCTACATCCAGACACGGTGGGTGTTCCAGGCACTGCTGACCTGCCTGGCAGTCTTGGGGCACTGGTGGCAGAGTTGTTATTTCCCTCAACAGCAGCAACAGTCAGTTGCAAATAGGTTTTGCTTCAGCACTTTCAGCATAGGCAAAGTGGAAATCCTTCCAAATTCCAGGGAATCTGGGGCACTGGCAGCTGTGCAGGGCATGTCCTGCCCTGCTTGGGCCCAGCTGAGTTCCCAGAAGTGCCTGGTGCTCTTTAACCCTGGGAACATGGTTTTGGAGAGGTGCAGACAGCACTGAGCAGCCCTGAAGATTTTGTTCTTCTGGCACCTACTGCCATGTTTTGCTGTGGCTGTGGGGCTTTTCTCCTGACAACTGCCTGTTTCTCCTTAAAAATTACATCCCCCGGGGCAGGATTTTCTGGATTCTTTCCCAGCTCAGCCACAGCACCCGAGTCTGTGCCGAATCTGCACAATTTGGATCTGGCAGGACCCTCTTTGATCCCCCTCTGTCCTTCAGAACCTTGAACATCTGATGGAGAATTTTGGAGGACACATCTCCCACAGGTCTGCAGAGACATGAGCAGTCTCACACTCCTCCCTGGGGCTCTATTAATAAATTAAAGCTCTAAATTGGAATAGATTATTTATCTCGGGTGCTCCCACCTCTGCTTCTGAGCCCTGTGCATGAAAGATTGTTGTCTCAGATAAAAGCTGAAGGGCAAACCATACGTGTAGGTCTTCACAAGTAATCTGCAGGATCTGCACAAACATCTGATGGGGAAAGGGTCATGATTTTTGCTCAGAAAAACATCATTTTCCACCTGCCCTGCAGATCTCAACAACAGATTTCACTGTGATGTGTTCAGAGACCAACACTGGGAGGTTTTTAGGGAGATGGAGAAGATGGAGCAGGAGAGCCAAAAAATTAAGTAATTCATTCCTCATTTGCCCAACTTATCATAACTTTGTTACTTAATAAGTTTCTGCTGAGGGATTATTTGACACCTTGCCCCAGTCTCTGCTCTGCCCATTCACTCCTTTCCTGGGACCTCCAGGATATTACAAGACTAAACAAGAATATTTGATGACCAAAACTGGTTTTAATAATGCAGATTCCTGCACTAGTGAGAAAAGGACTAAACAAGTGTTATGCCTTGAGCCTGTATTGTATTAGTCAGGTAACACTTTGGGGTGTTCAGCCTGGAGAGGAGATGCTGCAGCCTGCAGCTGCTTCCAGGGCCTAAAGGGGCTCCAGGAGAGCTGGAGAGGGACTTGGGACTTTGGAGTGCCAGGACAAGGGGAAATGGCCTTAAGATGAAGGAGGGTGGCTTTAGGTTAGATATTAGAAGGAAAATCTTCCCTGTGAGGGTGGGGAGGCCCTGGCACAGGAGTCCCACAGCAGCTGTGGCTGCCCCATCCCTGGAAGTGTCCAAGGCCAGGTTGGAGCAGCCTGGGACAGTGGGAGGTGTCCCTGCCCATGGCACTGGATGAGCTTTCAGGTCCCTTCCACCTCAAACCAGTCTGTGTTTCTAAGACTTTAATTCCTCATTTACATGTTTGATGTAACTCACCCAAAGCTGCCTTAGGAGTCAGCAGAGATTCCTGGGAAAACAAGTGCCAAAGTGTGTGGGGCTCTGGCTGACTTGGTAACATCCATCTCTACTTTTGTGTATTTCCAACCCTCCAGATGAATTTTCTGCATCACCCTACGAGCAGCTGCTTCGTGTGTGTCTCTGTTCCCAGCCATGTCACTCAACTCAAACCCACACGTTTTTTTCACAGAGTTGAAAAAACAATCCTCTCGTTGGCTTCCCCTGCCTTTGGTATCTGCGCTTTTGTGCTGCCAGTCCCACCTGCTCAGGGTTTGTGGAATGAGAGTCTGGCTTAACTGACACAACTGTTGTCTTTTCAGACTTTTGCTGCTCGAACCTGACTGAGTGGGATTGGGTCATATACAGACCTTGAGAATTCCAAGGTTTTCTGCTCGTTGTGGAGCCTGTCGCTTTACAGGGCACTGCAGAGACTGTGGAGTCATCCTGGATAGCTGAGAGTTCCCAGGAAACCCCGTTTCTGGGTAAGATCTTAAAGGAAATCAACTTTTAAAGTTATAAACATATCTGTAGAATCTAAAAACTGCTGTGGCATCATCCATTTTGCTTTAGGAAATCCTATTCCTGGGAGCACCAGCGAGATTTTCAGAGACTTGAGTCGCTCTTCTCAAGAGGAAAAAGGATGATGAAAGATTGAAAGTACAAGAATCATAAATACACCAGAAGGCACAGCCTTGCAGATCAGTTTGTTCACCCCCTGCCAGCAAGGAACCTTCTGCCTGATCCCTTCTCCAGTCCCCTCTCCAGTTCTTCCCTATGTGATGGGTTTCCCTCGTGTCCATGTGGTGTTTGTTTGTCCACACTTTAATAGATCTGTCCATTAGGAAATGTTTTCGGAGGTTCAAACTCAATTTTCCTTTGCTCTAGTTTATTCCATAACACCACGGGCTGTGTTTGGAATGGTGAGACTTGGATGTCTCCCACTTTTCACCAAAGAGTGAAAAGGAACAGGGAGGAAGAACAGGAACAGGAACAGAGCAGGAACAGAGGAGACAACAAAGAAATCCAAGGAAATAAATGTGAGTTTGCCAGAGGCCTCTGGGTTTCAGTGTATTTGCTGTTACACTGGCCAGCAGCAAATCTCCAAAGTCTTTCCAGAGTATTCACATCATGATTCAGTAGGTGTCAGGTATCCCAAGTTTTCCCACATTGCCACTCACAGCCAGTTTAAAGAGAAACTTCCAGAGGAAACAAGTTTTAAGGTCATGTCCAGGGGTAAAGGGAAGAGAATGGCTGACCATGACCACTGGGCTACAAACAATCATTTCAACATCCTCTGTCCTGTCTAAACCTCCCCACCAACTTAAAAAAGAATGTGATGTCCCCTAACTTAGACCCAACCTTGAACCAACAGAGTGATGGGCAGAGAGTGGTCACAGGATGGATTAACTGGGCCCTTTAACATCAGGATTTCAAAGGATCTCCCCTCCAAACCCCCAGCACAGAGAGGCACAAGACAAGGAACAAAGCAGCCATGACGCGCAACCGCGACCGAAAACATCGGGGGCACAAAAAAAAAGTGCCTCTTACCTGTTCTGCAGCTGAGATCGATGGTTTTGGGGGCTTCCTTACAGCAAGTTTGAAAGAGGAGAGGGACAAAGAGGGAAAATATCCTTTGCTGAGTGAGAAATGTGTGGAAAACAAGAGGGCCACACTATCCAGCAGCGTTCTGGCATTCGCTAACCACCGTTTGCTGGTTTCTTTGAAACGTGATCTATTTCCTTGTTGCACAGGAAAGGAAAGAAGAGAAAATAAAAAAAGCTGTGTAGATCTGAAGAGTGAAAGAGCTCTGAGATCTTCTTGGTGCCAGGGCATGGGTCTGCTGTGGAAGAAAACACATCAGAGGGAGGTGGTGAAGGGCTCTCGTTATTTGAACAAGGAAGTTGAGGGAAGCTGTTGCCTGGAGAGCAAATTTCTCTTCTTGTTCATTAAACAAATGTTTGCAGGGAAGTGAATCTCTTTTCATGAGTATCTCTGCCACAGAATCACAGACTCATTAAGGTTGGAAAAGACTTCTGAGATCATCGAGTCCAACCTGTGCCTGATCCCCACCTTGTCCCCCAGCCCAGAGCACTGAGTGCCACGTCCTTGAATCATTCCTTGGACACCTCCAGGGACGGGGACTCCAAACCTCCCTAGGCAGCCCCTTCCACCATCTAATCACCCTTTCTGTGAAGAAATTCTTCCTGATGTCCAACCTAAACCTCTCCTGCTGCACTCTGAGGCTGTGTCCTCTCGTCCTGTCACTGTTCCCCAGGAGAAGAAGCCAACCCCCACCCAGCTACACCCTCCTGTCAGGGAGTTGTAGAATAGTTGTCAAACCAAGTGGAGTCCCTTGAAAGTCACAAGGGAGTAAGGAAAGCTTAATTTCTTGGGATTTTCCACATCCAGGCCAGAGGCTACTGAGAAAGGCCCTCTGTGAAGGGTTGATCTGGAGATGTGGTTTGTGAGGGACCAGACCAAGGCTCAGGAACCCAAGAAGCCTCTCGTAGCCTGTTTTTCATGCCCTGCTTTCTAACTAGTCCTTGGTGTAGGGAGAAACTGGCCAAACACTCACAACTGGAGACTATCCAACACCAGTCCCACCAACAGGTGTTTGTGTTTTGCAGCGTTTCCAGCTGCTCCTCAGGGAAATGTCTCCCATTCCAGAAGGGAAAAGTGTCCATGTTTTATCACCAAGGCCACAGAATCATGGAATGATTTGGCTTGGAAAGGAACCTTAAATACCATCATGTTCCACCTCCCTGCCATAGGCAGGGACATCTTCCCCAAGACCAGGGCACTCCAAAGCCCATCCAACCTGGCTTGGACTAATTTCTGCTGAATGCAAAGAGGAGCCCCAAGGAGATGGAGGGAGAATCCCAGAGTGTCTCACTGCTGCAGGCGGAAAACTCTGTAGTGTAGAAGTTGGGATCCCAGCAGGCTGAGCTTGCTGATGTTCAAGATTGATTGGAATAAAAGGGTTTGGTAATAAGGTTAGATATGCAGAATACAAAGTGTCCTCGAGCATTACACAACCACACCAGCGTCTCATTGCCAAATCCCTCCTGAGGAGCCCTTTGTTTACATTTTGACATGGAGATATTCGTGATGTTTACTCAGAAATCCAAAACAAACGTTTTTCCAAGGACAAGGTGAGATCCTGAGATGTGGGATCCTGAGGGATGAATCACTTTGGTGAAAATGCAGCATCTCAACACACCCAGCAATTAATTAATTAATTAATTGCCCTCAGCAATGCCCATCCTTTGCCCAAAACCCCCACAAAGTTTAGGGATTGTACACAATGATCTTGATAGTCACTTTTTGGTGGCTCTGCTACCAAAGCTTGTGGCTTCTTCAAGCTGGAGGTACAACTTTGGGAAACACGAATCCGATTTTGTTTAACACCTGGGACTAATTAAACTGAGTTTTAATGTCGGGCAATTAGTTTCCAAGTTTCTGCAGCAGTGGCAAAACAAACCCACTTGTTTACAGCTCTTTCGCTCGCAGGTTCTCAACCTGCAGGATTTGGGCTACAAACAAAGCCGAGTCGTTTGTTTATTCCAGCAGTAGCTAAATGACTGAATGGAGCTTTGTTGTGTTGGGTGCTGAACAGCCATAAAAAGGGTTCGTCTGTGGCCAAAGAGCTTGTCCCAACATGGACTTGGGGCCAGGCTGTGATGTAGAGCCAGAGCTGGGAACTCTGCCCAGGCCCTGCAGTTCAGCCACAGCGAGCGAGAGAGAGAAATATTTCATTTTATGTACAAAATGCTTATACAAAATTACCCCAGCAGGCCTCAGCAGCGTTGCCTGTGTGTTAGAACAGCAACCAGGACAGAGTCTGCAGCCTTTTCAAGCCTTACAATGAGCACTGGCCTGGGTGTCGTGCAGGCTGGTTCCCGCCTGGATGAGTTTGGGAATCCGCCAGCACCACCGGCAAGAGACGGGCGCCGAGTTGGCCTGGAAGTGTTGGGATTTGTGCCTCCCTGGGGCTCAGTCCATCATCCCGGCGGGGTTTCCATCAGCCTTGGTGCTGAGCCCGGAGGAGCCGGGGCAGCCTCTGCCGTGCGCAGCCACAGGAGGGTGCAGTGTCACTGGGATGCGTCCCCTCCATCCCTGCAGCGGGTGTGGAGGCAGGGGAGCAGGGCAGAGAGGATTTCGAGTGTCTTCTGGAAATTCATCCTCATCAACTCATCCTAGAAAGAGGAACCAGCTGGTTGGTGCTGTTTGATGTTGGAGATTAAATGTCGTTGGTTGCCTGTGAAACCTTTTTTTTTTCAGGCAGAATCCAAAACCTCTGCACCTCTTTCCTGTGAGCATCTGGTCCTTTTACATTTTCTTATTTTTTAGGCTCTTGTGCAGGTGCTGCAGGTCTTGGTTCAAGCAGCTCTGAGGTGGCTCTATCACTCCTTCAGGGGCAGGTCACGACTGGAGTCAGACCTGGTTCTGGAGCTGGTGTGGTACAATTATGAGAGTCCTCAGTGCTGGGTTTGGGTACAGGACTGAGGGAACTGATCCCAAGCACTCAGATTATGTGTCCTTGCATGTCAGGAGACTCTAACACTGTATTTCCATCCAGGAGGGAGTGGAGAGACTGAACATCAGGGAAAAACAAGTTTCCCTGGGAAGGCAGAGGGACAGGCAGCACAGAGTCACTCATTGCAGAGGGGAAGGTGAGCATCTGCTGCTCAGTCCCTCTTCATTCCACGCTGAGAGTGTCTGGGACAAGTTTCAGGAGGCAGAACACCCCTGGGATGGCACCAGGCCATGCTTGGAGTAATTAGTTTTTCCCTGGCCAGAAGCAGCACCATTCAATTAAACCCCAAATAGTTTGTTTAGTTGCTCTTTTATGCATGTGCTTTGGGGGCTCAGACAATGGCCAGCGTGGCCTGGGGAGGAAGGAAACCACTCTGTCCACCCAGCCAGGGAACCGGCCAAAAATCCAGCCCAGCAGTTCCAGTGCCTTTGAACTCAGTTTTCAAGTGGAGAGCCAGACCTTTCCAGTCTGAAAGCCAGCAAGGGAGACTGGTCAGAGTGGAGCTGGGGGATGTGACCTCCCACCACCGCTCGGAATCATGGAATATTCTCTATTGGAAGGGACCCACAAGGACTTGAAGATCCTTCTGTGTGCCCTCCAATCATCTCCTCCTGGGAGGATGTTTTCCCCTGTTTTCTCAGGGCTATCTGGATGAACACACCCACCAGGCAGCACCAAACACTTGGAGTCCAGCAGAGGTTCAGGAGGTCCCTCCTGGGCATCTCCTGCTCAGGTGACACTGCTGCTCCATCCAAGGAGTGGAGTTCTGAGGGCTTCAATAAGGGTTTAAACAAGTTCATGGAGAAACGTGAATTTTGGCTGCTACAGCTCCTGGCTGAGGTCCAGCCCTACGTGTATTTTACTGATAGCAGAGGATGGAGGAGGATACACCACAAAAAGTACCACAGCTCCTTGCTTTATCCTTCATTTCTTTTCAGAGGCATTCATGGCCAACATCCGATCAGGACGTAGGGCTGGCCAGGCCTTTGTGGCTTTTTCCTTCTCCATTTCCATCTAATGGTCTGATGGTTCCAGACTAGCCCTGGGTCAGCCTGGGTGGCACCCAGGCCCATGGCCAAGAGCCCTGGCTGCCCAGGCCTGTCCTAGGGCTGGGTCCTGTGGATTTGGCACTGTGTGTACCCAGAAGGGTCAGGGCAGGACACGCAGGCTGGAGGGGCTGGATGTCCTGCAGGCCTGGCACCCACACCACGCTTGGATAATGTCCCACAATCCTTTCCTGGGCACAGGGAGCTCATGTTCAGGGAGCTTGGTTTAAAAATCACATCTTTCCCGGGTAGTTTTTCACCCTCTGAATTCTTCATGTAAATCCTCATATTAAAAGGTACCTTGAGGCTGGTTTTGGGGTCGCTCCGTCCCCAGAGAGGGCTCAGGTTGGGGGTCTCCTGCCTGGTGCTGCTGTCCTCCCCCAGGGCCCCTCTCTGCTCCCAGGGAGAAGCAGGGCAGCACATGGCAACTCACAAAAGCTCATTTTTATAACATTTGCAGAACTGCCAGGTAATTCTCCCTCTACCAAGACTTTCAAATCCCAAAGACGCCTTCAGAAGGAAGAAGGAAATGAGCTCCTGCCTTTTATTGTTGCTTATTGTTTTATGCGTCCTGAGAGGGCTCCGGTTTTAAACGTGGAGTATTTTATTATTTACAATGTTTATTCTTTACTTTGCAGATGGATTGCCCCCTGTGGGACACTCCACGGTGGCAGCAGGACAAGAGAATTACGGCATCACAAGAGCCAGCAGGGAGAGAATGATGTAACTTGAGAGGGAAGGGACTTCTTAAAACTTTTAACGAATTCTTGAGGGCTTTTTTTTTTTAAATTTAAAGCCAGTACCTACGATTTCTGTGGAGCATGGCTGCCTTTTAGGCCGCTGCCTCAGACATTACCAGTGGTTTTTAAAAGCATTTTGAAAGCTACACTTAAAATGAAGGATGGGAAAAATGTTTATTGTTGGGGGGGAAACAAAGCAAAAAACAAAAAATCCTGGCTTGCTTTATCCGCTTTGTCTGCCGCTATCAGTGTGACCTCTTTGCTTTACCCTTTTATTGGGATGTTTTATCTTCTGAGGAGCCTCCAGGGCTGCCCAGAGGTCTCTGCCTGCTCCTTTCCAGAAAGGCTGAGCTGATTAGTTTTATACTCTGGCAGGCAAGACCTGCCTTCTGCACTGATGTCAGCAGTCAGGGCGGGACTTTTCCAGCCTTGTGGGTTTGGGGATTTTTTTTTTTTTTTGGATAATCCTGGCAAAATTCCTGAGCAGAGTTTTTTTTCTTCTTCTCCTTTTTTTTTTTTTTCTGAGCAGCCCCTATACATGCTGCCTCCGAGCCGCTCTCTTATTACTGCTCACTTCCTGAAAGGAGACTTTTGAGCAAAGCCTCGAACTCCAGCTCTGCCTGGGTCTGACAGAAGAAGGTTATTGAGGAAGGCGACATAAACCCTCAGCCTGGAAACTTTCTGACACGAGCAGGGCTGAGGGGGAGAGAGAAGCTTTTGGCTGCTGCTGGCAAAAAGAGGAGGAAAAAAAGAAAGAGAAAAAAAAAAGAAGTTGAAGGAATTCAAAGGGGAAAGAGAAGAAAGAAGGGAAAACGCTAGAAAAGGTAAAACGCTCTTTAAAGTATTTTTTCCAGAGGAGACTCTCCGAGGTTGGAGTGGGGTGGTCTGGGGTGGAGGGAAGGCGAATGTTCTTTGAAATCAGAACCATCTCCCTGGAGAAGGAATGAGCCCGAAGAGCATTGCACGCTGGAAAAAACATTTATGAGAATGAAAACCATGTTCACCCTTCTCCAGCATTCAGAGTTTCCATAAAATCGCAGGCTTGTGTTTCAAAGTGTCTGCAGACAGCAGGAGTCAGGCAGCTGCTCTCCTGCGCTGCCTCCCTCGCCTCCCCCAGCCGCACGCCACTTCTTTTTTATTGCATGAAACCATCAAATCTCGGGTTTGCTGCTCTAAAATACCCTTGTTTTCTGCTGAGCTGCCCTGGGCGAAACTCTCAATTACAGAAAGCAACGGCCCCGATCCCTGCTGCAGAATGAAACGTTCCTTGCTGCCTTCATTCCTGAGAATAAACACATCTCTGCGCTCCCGCTCCCTCTTTTCCCCGTCCCTCTCCATCTTCGGGAGCTGCCAAGGCCTCCCTCCCTCCTGCACGATGTGGTCAGAGGATTGTAAACTGTCTGCCCCGACAAAGCTGCAATGCCATTGACTCTCTGCATCCCCAGGAGTTCAGCCCCGCTGCACTGCTCATTTATTTCTTTGCTTTGATTTTGTTTTAAAGGGTGTTTTGTGGGATTTTTTTTTTATTATTTTTTTTTTGCAAAGGATCAATCTCTCAGAACATGTTGTTTTAAATATCAAAGTAAATATTAGTGATGGTGAAATGCCAGAAGATTATCTCATTAGAGCTGAAGGAGCTGGGCTATAAATAGAAAGGAGTTTATAAAATAACTTTGGCAAACATCTTCCAGAGGGGAAGAATCAACCAAGAGGTAAGTGTGGAGCTGCACTCCGGGGCAGGTACCCTCTGTGTCAGATTCTCACACAGAGGCTCATTTTTAGGGACTTTTTTGGTCAAGATACAAACCTCAGGAGGAGTTCATTCTCCTGTTTCAATCCCTGCCGATCCCCGTGTTGGTGGAGATATCTCAGCCCCACCAGGGATCTGTTTCTTGTTCTGCTCGTTAGTGTTCTCGTTAGCAGAGCTCACGTGGTGGCAGCGTGTGATGCAGGGCACGGTGGGGGGACAGCAGCAAGAGTTCTCAAGTCTTTGATCACTTCTGGTCCCCCCCCAGGTGTGGATGGGAGAAGGGGAAAGGCTTTGTGGGACACAGGGGGCTTCACTCTGCCCATCACAGCCTTGCCCGGGCTCGTCCGAAACTCCTCCATCAGCGAGGCTTCCTCCAGTTTCTTGGGAGGTTGTTCCAGTGTCACAAAGTTTCTCCATATATGGAACGTGCCGAGTGCTCCAGTTGCTCCATCCTTACTCTTCCCGTTGTTCCTGCATCGCCCCACAGCAGCACCCTCTGCTTTCCTTCTCCTCCTGAGATCCCCGAAACCTCCAGCGCTTGTTGTTGCATCTCCAGTTGCATTCCCTGAGCTGCTCCTTGCTGGGTGGAATGGGAAAGGTCCTGTCATCTCCTGTAAATCATGCTTTTCCCAGATAAGGCCGGGGGGG
>WEKX01019060.1:86969-114392 GCA_013390025.1 Pitta sordida
GGGTTTGAACTGTTTCGTTTGGCAGAGGAAGACCCCGATAAGCCGCGACTGAAGGAGCAGTGGAGAGGGTGAAGTGTCGCCCCCGGGGAAGGTGATGCTGCTCAACATAAACAATGTCTGCCAGTCATTCAGAGAGGCCACAAACCTGTAACATGAGAGGCTCTGTTATCACTGATGGCTCCAGGCCACCCGGAGACTGTTGGGGAGGAGGAGGGACTGTGCTTATCATCACCTGGAGCCCTGGTCCAGGGACAGCGTGGGCTCCACTGCCTGGAGCAGCAGCTCCGTGGAGGGCTCTCAGCACAGGTTTCATCAGGCCCACCCAGGGGATGAATCCGTGCAAACACTTATCTAAAGCTTATCTGAAACCCCCAACTTCAAAAACCACTTTTCTTGCCAAGTTTCCAGCAATTAGTTCATTCTAAGCCAGAAGCACTGCAGGATGTGTTTGTCACGTCCTGTCCTGCCTAGATGTCAAGTTAACACAAATGAACTTAAAACAAATGGAATCTGGACCAAATTGGTCAAGTTTTCAGAAACCATTCACTGGTGATGGGGTGATGTCCCATCTTCAGTTCAGATGTGCTGGAGGTTCACAAGTCAGAAAGATCTTTGCTTGACCCCAGCATATGTAGGGAATGTTTGAAGGACAAGTAGTTGTAAACATTTCCTAGGAGCCTGTGAGCAGGTTGGATCTCATAGAGTGATTGGGGGGTGAGAAACATGGAAAACCACCAGCCTGGATACCAGTTCATTCCCAGTAAGGACCCAGGTTTAAAGGGACACCACCAGAGCAAGTTTTCCCATTCTGGTTTCCGTGAGTCCCTTCAATTAAGTCTGCAACGAATTCAGGAACTGGAAGATTCTTCACTGAAATATTTTAGCTCATCCTGACTTTAGGGGACTGATGTCAGTGGATGTGTGAAATGCAGAGTTTCTGTCCAGCTGCTCCACTGCTGCTGCTCCCTTACCTTCTACACCCTCCCAGGCTGGGAAATGCTTGGGCTACTCCATGTCTGACTTTTCAGCATCTCTCATAGAATCATGGAATGGTTTGGGTCATCCAGTCCCACTCCCTGCCACGGCCAGGGACACCTTCACCATCCCAGGTTGCAGCCACAGCTGCTCTGGGCTTCTGTTCATCCCCACAACCCACCATTATTGCTGTTGTGTTTCCTACTCTTCCATCGGAGCTTAACGGAAAAGTGAGTTAAAATTAATCTTTGCAGTTCTGCAAATCACAGAATCTTCTGAGTTGGAAGGGACCCAGAAGTCTTGGACATAAACACTCATACATGTTGGCCCAAGCTGAGCTGAAATCTCAGGTTAAATCCTGGCTTCTTGCTGTGGGAATTGTGGCCTCAACAGGACCAGGACCTCCCTCTGGGGGAAGAACCTTTTCCCGAGATCCAACCCAAACCTCCCCTGACTCAGTTTCAGGCCATTTCCTTGAATCTTGCAGAACAAAGCCATCAGCGTTCATGCCACAGGGAGACTGAAAGGTGGGAGGCCACAGGGATGGCCATGGCAGAGCCATGTGTGTTCATTGAGCTCTCTGAGCTCTGGGAGGCTGGCGCTGCCTGAGGGGCACTCTGAGTCCTGAGGAATCACAGAGCCAGGCAGGCAGTGAAGCAGGTAGAGCACATCGGGACAAGCCACTTCTCTGTGTCACCATGACATCACTTGAGTGAACGGTTCTGGAAGGACAGCGAGGTCCAAACTGGCTTTGCCCCTTTAGGGTCCCACTCCACAGCTCACTGCATTTCCTCCAAGACACTTCCATGTCCCCCTGAGACATCCTGGCGTGGGCAGTCCTGATCTAATGTCAAAATGAACCCTGTTCTGAGACCAGAGACCCCCTCAAGTCCCTCCTAACCTCACTTACTCTTTGATTCAGCCTGGCAGGACCAAATCAGCACAACAGGAACTGGAGATAGGCGATGCCCATGATCCCTTTCCCTGTCCAGGACTGGGCTCTTGCAGGGTGCAGTGTTAGATGCTGCTGTGCTCTGGTGATGGTAGAAAGAGCTGCTGATCCCTGGGCTCAGTGCAGGTCCCATGGTGCTTCTCACGGCCCCTCTGGGTAACAGGGGTCACCTCAGATACTTTTCCTGCGAAGCTCAGTGTGGTTCTCCTGGCTGTCCAGCTCCAGCACAAGATTGTGCAGTACCAGGTGATGAGAGGGGCTCTGCTGGGCCTTTGCCCTCCTCTACAGCACATCCAGTCCGATGACCAGACATGTCTTTGTTGGAGGGTCTCAACACAGCACTGCAAATGTTGCCCAGAGCAGCTGTGGCTGCCCCATCCCTGGAAGTGTCCAAGGCCAGGTTGGAGCAACCTGGGACAGTGGAAGGTGTCCATGGCAGGGGGGTGGAACTGGATGATCTTTAATGCTTTCTCCAATACAAACCGTTCTATGGTGCTTGGATTCTGTGGGTGGGGTGGGGCCCTGCCTTCCAGCCAGGCTGATGGAGGGTCACATTCCGGGTGTGACACTCGGTGTGTGTGAGCTGTGACAGCTCTTCAGCAGCTGTCACTGTATAAAACCTGCCTAAAACTGCCTCGGGTGGGACAAGCAGCACGTCCCATCCTCAGAGGTTCCTGGGGAGGTCTGGTGGTGGTGAGGCAGGTGAGCAGAGCTGGGTTTTGGCACAGGAGGGTGTTTGTGTCTTTGTGCAAGCCCCGGGCTCGGCGCCGTGCGTTGCTGGGTTGTGTAAGCACCGGGACTGCTGGAGGGGAGCTGCGGGAGCCAGCCCTGCCGGGATGCAGATGGCTGGGTCTGCTTCCCTGCCTGTTCTGGGGTGGGAGTGCTCCTGGCCTTGCCCAGAGCCTGGGGCAGTTTCCTGGCATTCCAAGCGTGGTGCTGGGGGGAGCAGGAGGAGCGCGGGATGAGCTGCTTGTGGGGAGACTCCTGGCTGTGCTGAACCTCGCCGAGGGAACGAGTAGGTTATGAAGGCAGAAGGCAGACTTGGAGATATGGAGATGCCAAATATAAAAATGGGATTTGTACATGGCATATCCACAGGTATTGGCAGTGCATGATGGCACACAGGGGTGTGTGGGCATCAACCATATGCAGGGTGTGTATCCATGTGTAGACAGCGTGTATCCATGTGCACAGGGATGACATGGACTCACATTAGGTACATGTGTGTAGTTGGTGAGGGGAGATGCACTTTCTTTTAATGACTGCTCAGTCCTCTTTTTAATTGTGCTGGTTTGTGCCTGGCTGGAGCCAGCAAGGAGAGCAGTGGCAGAGGTCCAGCAAGTCTGGGTCACATGGAGAGGGTCCAAACTATTGCATAAGTCCCGTCTGAAAGTGGACCTGCTTGGTGGAGTCATCTCCTTAAAGCAAAAGAAGTCCAAGGCGGGGAGCTCTGGGTTGCCCAGTGCCCACCTTCCATCTGCCTGGAGCTGGCTGGTTTAGCAGCTGCATCGGGGTTGCACTGCCCCGTGCCCAACGCCCCTCCCTGGTGATGATCCGAGCTGGGACTTCTCTCCTGCTTTCCTGTTGAGGACCTCCGAGCATTTTACCACACTTGGAGCAGTGCAGTGACCCCAGCCTTCAGACAGGGCCAGGTCCTTATGTAACACAGAGATAGGATTTCCAGAAAGCAGAGTGAGGCGGTGTCAGAGCGAGGTCGGTGCTCGCAGCTCTCCACTCACACACCCTCGCTTGGTCATGGGCTCCTTTGGCCCCTTTGCTGGAGGAATTAAAGACCCTGTTGGATTTTGGAGAGGAGCGAGGGGGTAATTCAGTCCTTTCCTCACTAAAATTGCACAGAATAGACTCGACTGTAAAACAATTCTCGTGTTTTAGGAAAAAAACTACTCCCACACAGTGCTGGAGTGAGCCCAAACCCCTGTGAAGTTGCTTGTACAAAGGGATGGAGGGTGTGCCCGGTTGGAGCACAGCAGGGCCCAGCCAGGGCGGCACAGAGAGCCTGGGAGAGGGAGCTGGAGGTCCGAAGGCAGGGAGAGTGTTCCCTTGTCACCTAGGCTGGCACTGGGGCGCTGGCAAGGGGGCGGACACTCCGTATCAGACCCTTCACCTCTGGGGTTCAGACTGGCAGTATTAGTCTGGATTTCCCATGTTTCTGGTGGACACCTGTGGATGGGGTGAGATCTTATTTTCACAGTGTGAAGGCAGCACCTCTCCCCCTGGGCAGCTCTAAACTGGACCCACATCCACTGGGATGGGTATCTGCAGAAAACTGCTCTGAGGGTGAGGTGAATCAGCCTTTATGAGCAGGGTGGGCTGCAGGGGTGTTGGGAGTCCCATCTCAGCCCTCTGGGTGCCAGTGAGAAAGAGAAAGGCAAAGCCCTTGTTCAGCATCGGGTTGATACCAGGAGCAAGCCCAGGGACGACGAGGGGATCTGAAAGGGTTGCAGTGCAGGCAGAAACCGTCCTGTGGCTGGAGGCTGCTGTGTTCTGCTCAACAGTGATAACTACATGTTTCTAATTCTTTGCTTGCCGTGCCCCCAGAGAGGCCACGCTTGGAGCAGCAAAGCAGATTACGGTTCAAGCTCGTTTTCTGTTCTCCAGATCTGTGACTTTAACCCATTTCTCACAGTCTGCAGACGCTCCCAGCAGTGAGCTGCACCTAATGCTGGTTCCTCTGGGTTTAACCCATAGTGCTCTCTGGAGCTGAGAAGTGACTTCCCAGTGGAAGTTCTGTCATGCTGGCAAGATGACTTGCAAAAAGACTTCTGCCATCTGCAACTCAGCATGTTTCGGACTTGACCATCCAGCCAAATATTTTATTGGCAATATCAGGACGTTCTCTTGCTGAAAGCGAGGGAGGTCTCGGGAGGCTTTGCATCCACTGCATCCTCACCCCGTGCCACGGGAGGAGCACACGATGGAGGGAGCAGGGCTGCTCACTCTGTCCTCAGGAACGTGCAGGAACCTGCCAGGAGCTGGAGCTGGGGTGGTGGCTGTGCACACATGGAACACCCACAGCCCCAGGGGAGCACAGCGGGTGAGACCCCCCCAGTCCCACAGCAAACACACAACTGCACCAACAAGTGTAAGGGACCTGCCTCGTGCCATCCCTGGGGTAAGCACAGTTCAGCTGGTGACAGGAAAGCGGAATGTAGAAATGGGGAGAAGTGATTTAGGAGCTGTTTCAAGCATGGTTATGTGGGACAGGGAGGGGATTGTCCCGCTCTGCTCTGACCTGGGGGGGCCTCACCTCCAATATTGGGGCACTTTGAGCACCCCAGGATCAGAAGGGTCTGAAGCTGTTGGAGAGTGTCCAAAGGAGGGACACGGAGCTGGGAAAGGGTCTGAGGAGCAGCTGAGGGCACTTGGCTGGTTCAGCTGGAGCAGAGGAGAGTGAGGGGAGACTCCTCGGGGTCTGCAGCTCCTGCCGAGGGGAGGCGGAGGGGCAGGGGCTGAGCTCTGCTCTGGGAGCAGGGACAGGAGCCCAGGGAAGGGCTGGAGCTGTGTCAGGGCTTGGGATGGATCTCAGGGAAAGGTTCTTCCCCCAGAGGGTGGTCGGGCACTGAACAGGCTCCCCAGGGTTTGGTCCCGGCCCCAAGGCTGCCAGAGCTCCAGGAGGGTTTGGACAACGCTCTGAGGGACAGGGGGGGATTGTTGGGGTGTCTGGGCAGGGCCAGGGGTTGGACTGGATGATCCCTCTGGGTTCCTTCTAAATCAGGAGATTTTGTGATTATATGCACAAATCTTTGATCCTGTGATGCTTTCATTCTGTGACCCTGGAGCACAACTTTATAAGGAGCAGCTGAGGGAGCTGGGGCAGCTCATGCTGGAGTAAAGGAGGCGCAGGTGGGACGTTCTCAATCTCCTCAACTCCCCAACAGGAGGGTGGAGCCAAGTGGGGGCCATTGCCTTCCTGCAGGTAACAAGTTGTGGGATAAGAGGACACAGCCTCAAGTTTGCCCTAGGAGAGGCTTCAACTGGATATCAAGGAAAATTTCTTCGCTGAAAAGGTGAAAATAGATTTCAGCTGAGGATTTACAGTTAAAACTTTTGGGCCTCCGTGAAGCAGCAACAGCAGGTGAGAAGAGGGTTTTTCTGTCAGAAAATGTGGTCATTCAGGATCCGCATCCAGGAGTTCTAGGCACTGTGGGGTTTGTTGTGTGTCTATGGTGGGCAGCTGTGACACCAGGCAGTAGGGAAGAGCCCCCCATGTGTTTCAGGGGATCTTTATGGGTGGGAGACAACCTGAAAAATATGCCAGTGCTGCTGCCAGGTGCCCCTCACTGGTGTGGCCCTCGAGCCACATATCCCTGTCCCTGCTGCATTTATCCTGGTTTCCATAAAAAACAAGGCCCACGGAGCAAACCGTGTGTTCAGAGCTCTTCCCTGCAGTGATAAATTTTGAACTGGTAGAACAACTCCCAGGTTGGAGGAGCAGAAATCTGTGATGCTGTGTTTGTAGGGGCTGCCCTGCTGTGGGGGCTGAAGTGCTGCTGAGCCCCTTGGCAGGGCCAGCGGGGAGCCAAAGGTGACCAGGCTGTGGGATGTGGCATCACAATAACCCAGTGTACTTATGGGGGTGCTTAGACAAGAAAAAAGCAACCTTGAGGGCTGGGGACTTTCATTCATTAACACATTCATTAAAATAACACAGCCCAGAAATGCTGTGAAGTGGTGCTGATTCCACTGCTTTCCCTCTGCTCTCACTGCTTCCACTTCTCCCATTTCTTCCAGTGCTTCCCAGTGTTCCCCCCAGGTGCTGCATGTCCGGGAGATGTCAGTGGAAGGGTTGGGGGGGAGGTGCACTGTAAGGATTTCCTGCAAGTATTTCCTCCCACCGGGGCAAGCTGGAAGCAGAAATCTGTGTTTGTATTTATTTCTCTCCCTCAAAATAAATTGAAAAAAAAATTAAAAAGGGAAAAGGACACCTGAGCTCATAATTTGCAAAAGTTGGATGAGAAACCTGGAAGGAGCCGGGCCCTGCATCTTTAAAAGCAGTTAAATTCCTCTTCTCTGCACTAGGAGGCACCTTGAACCTTCCTCTTGGCCCCGAGCAGAGCCCATCTGCTTCCTATTACCTTCCCATAACGCAGCCTCTGGAGCCGGCCAAGGAGCTGGGCTTTCAGGGAATTCTGTCTGCAGCCCCGATGTTGAAATTAGTAACAGTTGTCATCTGCTTCGCTCTTTTTTTCTCTTCTCTTTTTTCTTTACTCCAGCTTGATTCTTAACCCCCCTTCCCCAGCCCCTTCCCTCCCGCGTGTTTTCGGGGCGGGAAGAGGCGACATCGATGCCAGCGCCAGCTCCGGCGACATGGATGCCAGCGCCAGCTCCAGCGCCATCATTCCCGGTGTCCCTCATCCCACCCGGGCCAGGCCCACGGGTTCACTCGGCGAAAGCCACCTTGGCACAGGGATGAGGGAGCGTCAGCCGCTCGCGCTGTGCCTGCCAAGGACAACGAATTCCTTGGGAAGGAGCAAATCGGAAGCGGCCCAAGCGAGGGAGGCACGAGACCGGAGAGGTCACCCCGTGCCCTGGGTCTCCTTGTGGCCCCTCCGTTCCCAGCCCGTGGGGCCCCCACGTCCCCTTGGGCCCTGTGTGTGGGTCTGGGATCCTTGGGTTTGTCCCGTCACCGCCGCTCACTGTTGAGTGAGGTTATGGAAAACTTTGTACGTATGGAAGCAGCCGCGCTGCTCCGGCTTTTTCCTCCTTGCTCCAGGTCCTTCTGCTGCAGGACAGGGGCACGCTGGGGTCTGGGAAGTGAAGCACTGCTGGGAAGGGGCCATGTTTTCCCTGCTGTGTGCAGGGAGCAATCGGAGCCGGGCCCTTCCCCCAGCCCGGCTCGCAAGAATTTTGCAGCTGTAATTCCTGACTTGTGCTGCTCCAAAAGTGCCTCCTTCTCCCAAGGTCAAGGCTGCGGGGTCTTGGCGCCTGCGGCTCCTCCCGGCTCCTGTTCCGGGGGATGCTGAGGAGCCGGGACTGAAGGGGAAGGGCAGAGGGGAGACCAGGGCACCAATCCTGGCTCCTACAGCACAGGGTGGTGGAGAGGCGGAGGAAGGACGGGAAACAACGACGGCCTTTGGGAAGCGGGTTCAACAGCTGGAAAACAAGGAATATTAGTAGTGTGAGGCCCAGGAGAAAATACACTTCAGCTGAGCAGCTCTGTGTCCGCCGACGTTGGAGCCGTGACAGGATTTAAAAGCTGGAATCTTGAGCTTCAGTAGATGCTGAAAAATGCTGACTTAGGAGAGGCCGCAGCACACCCGGCTCTGCTTTTGCCTTCTCCCTTTCCCAGCTCACTTGCTGCAGCCCTGGGGGAGCAGGCACAGAGTGGCACCCACGGCACTGACTGTGCCCTGCTGTGGCCCTGGCTCTGCCCTCTCTGACACAACCTGGGGGTGCTGGTCCATGGCCAGCTGGCCACGAGTCAGCAGTGCCCTGGCAGCCAGGAGGGGCAATGGTGACCTGGGGGCATCAGGGAGGGGATTGTCCTGCTCTGCTCTGACCTGGGGGGGCCTCACCTAGAATGTTGGGGCAGTTTGGAAGGAAGATATTGAGCCATTGGACAGTGTCCAAAGGAGGGAATGAAGATGGGGAAGGGCCTGGAGGGGCAGCGTGTGAGGAGCAGCTGAGGGCACTTGGTGTGTTCAGGTGGAGCAGAGGAGCCTGAGGGGAGTTGTCACCTCATTGCAGTGACACCTTCCTGGGGAGGGGCAGAGGAGGGGCAGGCCCTGATCTCTGCTCTGGGGGGACCAGGGACAGGAGGCAGGGAATGGCTGGAGTTGGGTCAGGGCAGGGGCAGGTTGGATCTCAGGACAAGGTTGTTCTTCCCCCAGAAGGTGGTTGGGCACCGCCCCAAGGCTGCCCTCACCCATGCACTCTGCATCCTGTGATGGGTGTTACATGTTCCAAGCTCCAGCAGCACAAGTAACATTAATTCCATGGTAAGGATGGAACAACAGAAGTAGAAATAAACTTCCAGGATGTCAGACTCCTCTGAGGACACAAGGTGAAGGGGAGTATGACAAACCCCAGGAGGACCCTGCCCTGTCCTTTAGCCAGTTGTCAGCCTTTGCTGTTTAAAACACACAACAGCAGAGCAAGGCAGGGGTTAATGATGTTATTCCAAGTGTTTCCTTACTGGGATGAGGACCACACACAGGCCAGGGCTGTTGATACCTTTGCAAAAAGCCCGTTCCCATCTCCAGCTTCATGTTCCCAGCAGCTCAGGCACATCAGTCCTGCCTTTCCCAGCCGAGCTCCAGCAGGTCAGACTTCAGTATAGATTTATTTACCTCTCATCTTTGCACTGAGGTTTGTGTTTTGCTGCAGGGCTGCTCTGGAGTAGAGCATCACTGCTCAGATATTTGGGATTCTCTGGGCTCTAGTGAGGTATGTGCTGCATTCATCTCATACGTCATCGAATTTCTGGATAGAAACAAAACCCACTGGCTTTACACAACTCTCCAGCACGATGGGAGTTTTTATAATTGCCTCAGACTGAGTGGAAATTATCTGCAAGCCAAAAATCTTTCACTGAAGCAATTAGCAAACCATTTTAAATAACAAATGCAATTGGAATCTCAGGATCCATTTGTGGATAGGGCTGAGGGTGACTTCACTGAATGGCTCCTTTGTTTTCCATCGCTTTTTTAGGTTTAGCTAATACACTCTGGGAGCAAGTGCTCTCCCCTCAGTGCAGTGACAGTCATTACAGGCTGTTTTAAATCCAGGGAAACCAGAGAGAGGATTTCTAGGCTGCTGCCAATGCTGTTATTTCCTGCTCTCCTTTAAGAGATCAGGTAACCCAGGCCAGGCCACTTTGATCTGCACTTCCTTGTGGGTGTTGCCAGAGGACAAAGGATTCCCATTGACTCTGAGCTCCTTTCCTCAGGTATAAGGTATATTCCAGCCCGCAGTGCTGCTGTTGGAGCAGTGCTGGGAGAGCCCCTGGGTGTGCAGGACAACGTGGCTTTCCCGTTCTGTGAGCTGATGTGGTTATTGTGCCTGCATTCACTTCCCAGCCTTTTCATCCCTTTTGCTCTCTCTCCATCTCGCTCCTCTTTTCTCCAAGGTCAGGCTTTCCTCATTCACCTTGTACCCCACGTTCTCCCTGGTGTCTTTCTCCTCCATCCTTTGTCTCTCCCATTCACTCGTTCCCCCTCTCCTCCACAGGGGCAATGCCTGAGGTCCGGATTAGCCCGTGCTGACCCTGCTGTGCTGGCCCAGGACACTGCAGGGACACCACTGTCCTCGCTGCCTTGGGAGAGCATGGAGCAGCCGAGGATGCCTGCGGAGGGACCGAGCACTCCTGTCTCCACATAAAGCGGTGCCTGAGGGAGAGACATGTTGGGACAGCACCCTTCCAGCTGGCACAATTCTCCCTGCACTGAGACGAGCAGCGCTGACCATGGCAAGAGCTTGGAGGCTTCTCACATGGACTGTCGTCCTCGCTGCAGCCATGGGCACCTTTCCTGGTTACACCTTCCAGTCACAAGGTAGGGCTTGTCGTGGGGAGGGGGCTGGATCCAGCCACAGCTGCTGGCACTAACCCTGACGCTGGTACAAACCCTGATGTTGGCACTAACCCTAACGCTGGCACAAACCCTGATGCTGGCACTAACCCTAATTTTTCTTGACTCTGAAAGACACTCAGTTTCTGGTCACCTCTGGCAGTGCCTGAGGTGACTCTTCTGGGTCAATTCACACCTCCCTCCATCTTCAGGCCGACACTCCCAGCCACACTCTGACAGGGGCAGATCAACTTCTTCCTGAGTTATAGATAGTCCCTCAGCACAAGTCCCCACAATGTTTGTCAATACACTTCATTCTGAACTCAAGGGCCCACTGAACTTAATCCATCTGTGCTCTCCTAGATGCTGGTGTGCCCTGAGCAGGCCTGGGGAGAAGTCTCAGCCTGTGAAGTTGGGAGTGTGGTGCTGTGGGAGCACCATGCTGGGGATTGCAACATGTCCCCTTATCACTCCTGTCTGCCAGGGCACTCCTGACTAATATTCTACTTTCCATTGACGAGGGCACCCAGGTCCCTTTCCCAGCACTGCTTTCCAGTGTCTCATTCCCAGTCTGTCCATACATCTGGGGACGCCCCATCCCAGGGGCAGAATCCTGTACTTCCCCTTATTGAACTTCACATGGTTGGTCAGGCTGCCCCACGGGCCCCTCTTGCTGTCAGAGGCCTTTTTTAGGTTCCCTGTATCCGGAACAGTTGATGTCAGGCTATTGATGTTACTCAACACTTCACCACACTGCTGAGATAGTCAGGACATGATCCTCACAACACCCTTTCAAGAGGGTGAGACGCTGTTATCTCCCCTGAGCAGTGGGAGAATAAAGGCCAGTGTTTTCAACAAGCCACTGATCTCAACGGAGTGACTCACGCCAGGCAGCAGCAGAGCAGGATTCACATGCTCCATGTGCACGACTCCAGATCAGTGTATTTGTTCTATGCAGGAGAAAGATTATGGTATCGTAGTCATAAGCTCTAATTATCTTTGTGGGAAACGGCAGCCTGGCACTGAAGGCCTCTGCAAGCCCAGGAGATGTTATGAGGTTCAGATGTACCGTGTACATTCAGTCCTGAAATCCAGGGAAATCATTGGTCCAGCTTGTCCAGAGCAGCTGTGGCTGCCCCATCCCTGGGAGTGTCCAAGGCCAGGTTGGAGCAGCCTGGGATGGTGGAAGGTGTCCCTGCCCATGGCAGGGGGTGGCACTGGGTGGGTTTTGAGGTCATTTCCAACTCAAACTGTTCTGGGATTCCAAGGTTCTGTGAATTGATGGTGGATCCAACATGTGCTCACCAGTGCTGGGTGATTTGTAATGAAAAGGAAAATCTCTGTTAGGATCTCAGTTTAACTATGACAGATCTGACATTAGGCGAGGCTGATCTCACTGTTCCCAGCTCGTGTGTAGACCAATGGAGCTTTGGGGGATGTAGTGAGATTGCCCCAGTGCCAGGGCAGCCTGAAGCCGTGGGATCCCAGAGCATCTTCCACAGCCATCCCTTAGGAACTGTGCCTGGGCTGCAGCTGCGACCAAAGAAAACATCTGCTTCCTTTCCATCCTTGAAGCAGCTCAGTCAAGACAGAGGCAATTGTGAGCACACAGGACAAAATAAAAACTTCCTTCCTCCACTTTTACCTTTTCCCTCTTCTTTTTGTTCACCTTCCCCCTCTGCCCTTTCCCTTTCTTTGCCATCCCTGCTCCCTTTCCACCAGAAACGAGGCAGTGAGGAACCTCTCCCCACCTCCCCATCCCTCCTCCTTCCCAGCTTTCGCCTTTGTTCTCTCCTTTAAGCTTTGTGGTTCTTTCGGAGTGCCCAGTGTCCCACACAGCCATGAGCAGATTTTCCTGGAGAAAGGCTTTTTATAGCAGTATTTTGACAGGTCTCTGCAAACACCAACTGCTTATCTCCAGTGCAGACCCTTCTGGTCCAGCTCAGGCCAAGGTCTATTAATAGAGTGTGAAGTGGCTGAGGGTCAGGGGGCACACGATGGAAGGGACGAATGGAGCTCCCAGGACGGGATGGAACATGGGGAGCACAGCCAAGGCAGGGATAAGGAAATGAGGGGTTTGGGGACCATCTGTGATGTTGGGTGGAGTGCACAGGGTTAGGGAGTAAGAGAACCAAATCCGTGAGAGACTGAATTAACTTTTTACATTTTTAGAGATGAGGAGGAGGCAGCTGTGACACTGGATGAGGACAGGAACCTCTTTCTTGTGCAGAAACTTTCTGCTTGTTATCATTGTTCTACATGACTTTCAACAGAACTGTTGTGTATATAATATTAGATATTGGGAATATTAGATTTAGATTGGATATTGGGAAGGAATTCTTCCCTGTGAGGGTGGCACAGGTTTCCCAGAGCAGCTGTGGCTGCCCCATCCGTGGAAGTGCCCAAGGCCAGACTGGAGCAGCCTGGGAGAGTGGAAGGTGTCCCTGCCCATGGCAGGGGGTGGCACTGGATGATATTTAATGTTCTTTCCAGCACCAACCATTCTGGGATTCTGTTCTATGATCATTTTTTTTCAATTTGTGGCATTCCCACTCTAAGGCATCACTTCCAAAAGCATTCCTGTGATGTTGGGCGCTGCTCTTGGGCTCTTCCTGTGCCTCATTTTTTAGGATGACGTCCCTAAAAAGATGCACAATGTCCAGCCCTACAACACCATCAGGTTCTCACTCACAACCTCCCCCTCAGGCTCTGGACACCTTTTTTCCTCCTGGACATGCCTTTCAGGTCAGGATCAGAGACTCCAGGCCAGGCTCCCAGGTCCTTTGTAGCCACAGCATGTACAAACCTCCTTCTGATTCACTGTTTTTCAAACCCACATGGGCTGCAAAGAGGGAGAAAGAAAAACAAGACACTTCCAACAGCAAATTTTTCCAAGCCTGAAGTCATTGGTGCAAATAGTCACCCTTGTTTGCCCGGCTGCATCAGAGGGGGATGCAAGACAACCAGGAGGAAGTTTAAAAAATAATGATTATTTCTGGTCTGTTGAGGTTGGGGAGAGGAGCCAGAAGTGCTCCTGTTTTGGAAGGATGGGAACTAACCCCTAAACTCAGCTGGTGGAAAGGACTGTCCCATTGCTGGCGCCCAAGGAAACCACTTTGTCAGGCTCCCACACTGGAAAACGCAGCAGAGGAAAAGGGAATTTCCAGTGCTGCCCTGTGGTGAGGGAGGAGTTTGGTGGCCGAGTTTCTGGTGGCCGGGAAGGCTTTGGAGATGGGTGCTGTGGAGCCAGGAGAGATGCAGCTGGGCCCCTCCTGTTTGCTGAGGGAACAACTCCAAATAGGAGGCAGAAAATACAGCAAAGCTATTCCAGAGTGAACAGAGGGCAAGTCCAAGGGTTCAGGACTTTCAAAACCTCCAGGCATGAGGGGTTCAGAAGAACACACTGTGATGCAGAAGCTGTCCTGTCCACTACATGGTATTTTACAATAACCTGTGGAGCTGAGGGCTGTCAGAGACATCCTGAGCTCTGCTGATCCAGCAGTCCCTGGGACATTTTCCTCTGAAAATAAGGAGTTTCTGTGGAGGCTGCTCAGTGCCAATTTGTTTGACAGCCAGAAGTGTTGCATTACCCTGTGAGCACAGCAGATGGGTCAGACAGTGACCTTGCAGAGCACATTTTCCTGAGTGCTACAAGACAGGCTCAAAGCTCAAGTGGCCCAGGAGAAGGTGCTAAGCCAGGCTGATATGAAAAAGAGCATGAATCCAGTGAGCTGGGGAGGCAGGATGGTGTCACAGATAGAGAGAGACCTGGCTGGGGAATCTTTTCTTGCTGCCTTTTTGGCACAGCAGGAGAATTGTGGTTACCCCCTTTCTTCTTTTGGCACCAAGGTTGGCGTTTCAAGGACTTTGTGCCTCTCAGGAGGATGCTCAGCACTAATGCAGCTCTGTCTGGGGAGGTTGTTGTGGTGCTTTTATTTTGTGAGTTGTCAGAGTCAGTGAGTCCAGGTGGCAGCTGTAGCTGTTCTGAGGAACCCACAGCTCCTCAGAAGGCTTAAGTTGTCACCTCAAGCTTGTCCTGGCTCATTTTGAAAGGAAGTTATTGCTGTGTTTTCCACTGACAGGGAGGTTAAAATAACCCTTCAGATCCCAGAAGGTGACTCTGCACAACCTGGAGCCTCCCTGGCCAGTGCAGATGGAGGGATGGAGGACAGCCCAGGACCAGAGCCAGAACTGGGGTGCTCTGAAAGGCCCCTTGGGCCACTCTCTCTGTCACAGGCAGAGGAAGAAAATCACAACCCATTGGCTCAAGACCTATTGACAGCTCAAGGCTGTGTAGGCTGCAGGGCTTTGGGAGTATCCCAAGGATCCTGCAGCCTGGGCAGAGCAGTCCCTCTGCATCAGGACCTGTCCCCCTGCCTTGTGCTGGCTGTGGCTGTGCTCAGGCTCGATGTCACTGGGTGTTTGTTTCACACTTTCCTTGCAGAATGTCATCCCTCTGTGTTTCTTTCCCCCCTCAGAGGAGTTCCTCTCCAGCCTGGATCACTATGAGATCGCCTTCCCCATCCAAGTGGACCAAAACGGGGACTTCCTCACCTTTGACATGAGGAGGCAGCTGAAGCCGCGGTCCCGGCGCAGCCTGGGCTCCTTGGCCTACGAGCCACCAGAGCAGCAGGTTTTCTACAAAGTCTCTGCCCACAGGACCCAGTTCCTCCTCAACCTGACCCTGCACTCCAACCTGCTGGCCGAGCACTTCACTGTGGAATACTGGAAGCGGGATGGCATGGACTGGCAGCACGACTTCCACGAGGACTGTCACTACGCCGGCCACTTGCAGGACCAGTACCAGAGCTCCAAGGTCGCCATCAGCAACTGCAACGGGCTGGTGAGTGAGTGTTTGTGTTGGGCCCAGCCAAGGGCAAGGCCAACAACTGCAGCCTCTTTGACCTTTGCAGCCAGGTGTGGGTGCCAACAGGTGGGTCCGTGGGGTGGGAAAGGTTTGGGGTCAGGGTCAGGGTCAAGCAGGAGTGTTGCACCCTGGCGTCAGAAGTCGGTGGAAGGTGCAGACAGACACATCCCTCGTCACATCCACAGGGGTTCCTCGTCCGTGTTTCACTTGTAGTCCACTTCGTGCCAAAGCCAGTGGGCATTTTTCCACTGAGTTTAATTGAAGTGGGGTAATCTAGGCTCATTATTCTGGCTCTCGCAGAGCTCTCCCCTCCACTTCCAACAGCAACAGCAAAAAATGTTTTGCGTGTGCTGGCGAGGGAGAGATGCAGGAGGGCAGGAATGTCACAGCACCACGGGAATGCCAAAAGTGCACTGAGGTCCTGACAACTGCAGACACATTCCTGGGGTTCCCAGGCTTGATTTCAGGAGGTAAAATTGTGTCTTTGGTAGGAAAAGAGAACAGCAAAGATGGCATTCCACAAAATGAGCAAAACTGCTGGAAGGAGGGTGGGAATGGCCGATTTTACAGGTTCTAACCGCTCAAACTAGACCTCATGGTCCTAAATACCAGCAAGAAAATCTTAATGGTAACACCAGTGGTAAGGAAAGCTGAGCTCTGGACTAGATTGCTTGGGGAGTGCGAGATCACTGGAGATCACAGAATCACAGAATCACAGAAAATTATGAGCTGGAAGGGACCCACAAGGATCATCTAGTCCAACTCACCGTCTAACACCCGTACAGCGACCAAGAGCACATCCCAGAGCATAATAACAACCTAGATGCCTCACAATCTGGCAGGCCACTCCGAGCCGGAAGGGGCCCAGGGTCATCCAGCCCTACACCCCCCAGCTAGACCATGTCACTAAGCTCCTCGTCCAGTCTTCTCTTAAACACCTCCAGGGATGGCGACTCCACCACCTCCCTGGGCAGCCCATTCCAATATGCAATTACTCTCTCCGTGAAAAACCGCTTCCTAACGTTGAGATTAAACCTCCCCTGGCGTAGCTTGAGGCTGTGCCCTCTCGTTCTGGTGTCGTCAGCCTGGAAGAAGAGGTCTACACCCATCTGGCTGCAACCTCCCCGCAGGTAGCTGTAAACAGCAATGAGGTCCCCTCTGAGCCTCCTCTTCTCCAGGCTGAACAGTCCCAGTTCCTGTAGTCGCTCCTCGTAGGGCCTGCCCTCCAGTCCCTTCACCATCCTCGTTGCCCTTTTCTGCACCCTCTCAAGCAGCTCAACATCCCTTTTAAACTGGGGAGCCCAGAACTGCACGCAGTATTCAAGATGGGGTCTGACCAGCGCTGTGTACAGGGGGAGGACAACCTCCCTGGACCGACTGACCACACTGTTCCTGATGCAGGCCAGGATGCCATTGGCCTTCTTAGCCACCTGGGCACACTGCTGGCTCATATTGAGTTTCCTATCAATCAGTACACCTAAGTCTCTCTCCACTTCACTAGTCTCGAGCCATTCCTCCCCCAGCCGGTAGCGGTGCATGGGGTTGTTATGGCCGAAGTGAAGAACCCGGCACTTAGTTTTGTTAAATCTCATACTGTTGGAGCCTGCCCATCCCTCCAGCCTGTCAAGGTCCCTCTGGAGGGCCTTCCTACCCTCCGGCTGTTCAACATTTGCCCCCAGCTTAGTATCATCTGCAAACTTGCTGATGATGGATTGAATTCCATCGTCCATGTCATCGATAAAGATGTTGAACAGTACTGGGCCCAACACTGACCCCTGTGGGACTCCACTGGTGACTGGCCGCCAGTCCGATGTTGCACCATTCACCACCACCCTCTGAGCTCGCCCTTCTAACCAGTTTGTGACCCAGCATAAAATATTCCTTTCCAGCCCGTGCTTTACAAGTTTCTCCTGAAGCTTATTGTGGGAAACCGTGTCAAAGGCTTTGCTAAGGATCTTTAGGAACAGGCCAGACAAAGCCTCTCAAAAATCCTGCAGGTATGATTCATTAGCTCTTCCAGCACTGGGAATAGGCTAAGGAATTCCATCCCTGTTTTTCTGTGATTTTCTGGTATTCCTGGCTCATAAGCACATTTCATGACCTGCCAGATGGAGGGATGGAGCAAACATACCCTGTTAGTGAATCCCAAGGCTGATGGCTCCCTTGGAGGGGGAGCATGTCGAAAAAGACTCTGTAGGCCAGACTCATATTTATGCTCCAGCCCCACCTCTTAGCAGTATTCTGGCAGGGGGGAAGAGCTTCCAAATGGGAATGAATTCACATTTGATTTATTGCTAAATTACACTGCCAGAACAGTGCTGTGGGTTATTAACAGAAATGAGAATCTGACTCATTATATCATAGAGTCTAATGTTTCCAGCTCACAGCCAAAAAATCAGAGCTGCATAAACTCTTGGTTCCCCAGTCAGCCCTTTGTTTAGACATGGGAACTCTGCTCGAGTCCCAGACAATGTCCTGGTGTTCACAAAGGCACTGAAGGGTGAGCTGGATGCTGCTGGCTCTGGAGGGGTCTGGCATCACCCTGCCTTCCCACTTCAGAGGGCAGCAGGGCCAGGGCAAGCAATGGCCCAGCAGCACTTCTGAACTGGGATAATTCACTCCCCAGGCTGTGTTTAGCTCTGGAGAGATACCAAGAGCTGTCTGGAGGAAAATGCAGCCAGGCACAAAGAGGGATGGGGGGGTCATCCAACGACCTCTCCTTTTTCTGAACCCTGTCCTTCTGCCCAGAGAGTTATGGACACGAGTGAGGATGGAGGAGAAGGAGTTCTGGGTCAGTGAGGACAAGAGGGTCAGGAATTTGGACAAGAGGAGTCTGGAATGTTTGTAGCTGGCAGAGTAGGGGCTGTACTTACAACAGAGAAGACATTTTGCAACGCTCTGGTTGATCAGTAACAGCTGATCCACTCGTGCCATCCCTCATCCACAGCACACTCCCTTCCAGGCAGGAATCATCCGCTTTGAGGAGGATGGGCAGGGACAGAAGAGGATCCCCAGGGGCTGAGGTGGCCAGGTTCAGGTTCCTGCTGACACTTGTTGAGGGGGGACTGCACAAGGTGACCCACGTTTGCGCAGACCCGACTCACTGATGCTGCACAGGGGATTGTGTGTTATGGTGTTGAAAGGGCACAAGCAGGGACCAGGTGCTGGTTCTAGGGTGGGGGGTGCACAAGGAGGAGAGAAAGGGATGATTTTGTCCAAAACAAAGCTGTGAAAAACAGTAACAAGCCCCAAGCCATCCTCCTGTCCTCAAGCTCCCACGTCCCTCTGTGTCTGCAAGCTGTGAACTGCTTTGGTTTTGAACACCCCCGACACAGAATCACAGAATATTCTGAGTCGGAAGTGGCCAACAAGGATCATCGAGTTCAACTCTTAAACAGCACCACTCCCTCCCTGGTGGGAATCTAACCCCCAGTATCAGCTTGGGATGCCAATATTTGGTCATGTCTTCCCAATATCCAGACACACTCCCACTGACTCTTCTTCCCAGCCACAGGCACCATCCCCCTGGCCCCAGGGCACACCAGCAGCCTGGCTCACCCCATACATCTCCCATAGAGGACAAGCCTTGCTGGGCCTCAGACTGAGCCAGGGGAAACTCATCCAGGTTTAGGTTCATAGAATCACAGAATATCCCAAGTTGGACAGGACCCACAAAGACCATCAAAGTCCTGCCCTTGCCCTGCCCAAGACAGCCCCAAGGATCCCACCATGTGACCACTGTCAGAAGCAAAGGCCAACACAGTCCATTTTCCTAAAAACACTCAGAGCCGTGAGCTGCCAGACAGGCCAAGGAACTGGGAGCCTACAAGGAGCAGCTTGGGCAGCCTTGTGTCAGCCTGGCCAGGAGATAAAATCCCTGTCTTAAGCAAAGCCATGTTTTATCCTACTGGCTGCATAAGATCCCAAGAACTCATGTCCTACTGTTAAAAAGTCACAGGAAGGAGAAAACTATGAGAGGAATGTCACCTCTTGTGTCAGAGCTCATCAAAGGCCGGGTCTTCACCCTGTGTTAACACAGAATCATGGACTGGTTTGAGTTGGAAGGGACCTTAAAGCTCATCCATTTTCAATCCTCTGCCATGGGTCAGGACACCTTACACTATCTCAGGTTTCTCCATCCTGGCCTTGGACACTTCCAGGGATGGGGCAGCCACAGCTTCTCTCTGTGTGTGCTGAAATTGTGTTTTCAGCTGAAAAGCCCCCCCTGAGCCCAACAAGAACATGAATTCCTGGAGCTCCTGTGTCTGTACGAGGAGCTGGAAGAGCTCAATCTCAGCACGTGGTTGTGTTTTCTGAAGTGTGGTTATAACTAACAGCACAAACCATCCTTGCTCTGCGGATGACCTGGGTGAATCACGGACAGGATATCCACTTCAGCTCCCCCACAAACCACAGGGATCTCTCTAAGGACTTCTCAGCCCCTCCTTTCATCAGGCCTGTGTCATGTCCAGTGCCTGGAACTCAGAGCAGAGTCCTTGGGGTCAGCGATGAGGGAGTCTTCAGCCTCCTACGACATCCAATCTTCACTGCTGGAGGTGGTGGAGCATCTGCAGAGGCTCTGGGTTTGAGTCAGACCATCCCTTTTGCAGCAATACGCAGTTTTGGGGCAGGACGTGCCCTCCCCTCCTGGTGCTCTGCCCCAGGCCGATGGTGACCTCCTCCTCCTCCCTGTCCCACAGAGCCGGCAGCCAGCTGGCTCTGCCGCCGACACTCGGCTTTCCGCGGAGCCCTCGCCAGGGTAACCTCACAGTACCTCGCTTGTGTTTGAGAAGGTGGAGCCGAGCCAAGAGCAACAGAGCCTGGTGCAGGAGGAAATCCCCCGGCACTGGGGATTTGGGGACTTCACGGTGCACACACTGCCCCGATTCAGCTCTTGAGGCAGGGAGGGAGAGGGGAGAGCCTGGGTAGGGAGAGAGAGTCCACCCCGGAGAGGCTCTTCCCATGCACGCCCTCCACGGTGCTGTTCCATAGGTGGCATTTCCATGCAAGAGCCTTGAGATATTTCACAAAGACCAACTGCCCCACTCCATGTTACGGTCACAGAATCCCAGAATGTGCTGAGTCGGAAGCGACTTACAAGGATCATCCTGTCCAACCCTCAGTCCAGGCCCATCCCCAAGAGTTCCCCCGTGTCCCCAGAGGATCATCCCAACCCTCCTGCAGCTCTGGCAGCCTTGGGGCTGTGCCCACTGCCCTGGGGAGCCTGGGCACTGCCCAACCACCCTCTGGGGGAAGAACAACCTTGTCCTGAGATCCAACCTCCCCCTGCCCTGGCCAGGAATTGTCACTGCAATGAGGTCTCCTCTTCTCCAGCTGAACACACCAAGTACCCTCAGCTGCTCCTCACACTCTTCCCCTCAAGACCCTTCCACATCTTCATTGCTCCTTTGGACACTCTCTAAGACCTTTATATCTTTCTTATATTTTGATGCCCAAAACTGCCCCAGTATTCCAGGTGAGACCACACCAGTCCTGGCAGAGCAGGGCTCTGGGCATAGAGAGAGCTGGTGAAGTGCTGTGGCAGCCAAAGGGCACCACTGATGCTGAGCTGGTGGTAGGGCAGGGGTGTCTCTGCACCCAGGTCATGTGGGTCTAGGAGTTTTGGGATCATGCTTGAGCCATGTCACATTTATTTCTGTGTCTCAGTTTCTTGGTGGTAAAGTTCAGCTCCTGACACACCACGTTTCCTGGAGGTTTTGGCAGATTCAGTGCCAGGAGTTGTTACAGCGATGGAGCCCATGTTGGGCTCCCAGAAATTTTTGGGTTCCTCAGAGCTTCCAGGTAGAGGGAAAGCTTGTTGTGAGGATGGGATTGGCTGCAGAAGAGAGATCTTGGAAGCACCTGGTGGGTTTGTCTGCTCATCCTGCCAGGATCTGCTCCTGCCTGGTCATCACAGTCGTACAAGTGGGTCCACTCACAGAGAGCAAAGTCTGGGCTCACAGCTGAGATTCAGTCAGTAAAAGAATAAAAAACCCAAATAAGAAGCAGAAACTAAATCTGACTGAGGTGGCCAGTCTGAGGTGTACAAGAGGCGTGCTACCTATAGGACAAAAACCATGTTCCAGGCTGCAGAGAAGGGTTGTGATTCCTGCCCGTTGCCTCCCTTCTTAATCACACCTCAGATTCCAAAGTTTGGGTGTGTTTCTCAAAATCCTCTGAGTATCAATAATTCTCTGCAGCTCTGTGCCTTGTTCCCAGTTGGTGGGAATGGTCCTGAGCTGCTTTAGAAAATTCTCTACTGAGGTAGAAAAGCACAGGAGGCAGATCTCACTCCTGAGCTGTGCTGCTGTTTGAAGGTATTTAAGAATTCCACAAGCAGCTCTCAGTGAGACTTGAGTGGGTGGAATAGGAAACAACTCATTCATAATTTTGCAAGGAAAGACTGGGATTTCCAGAGGACTTTAATGAACACAGATGTCCCAAGGCATCCAGGACCATCTGGCTGGGTTTTCTCTGGTCTGTAGGTTCATGTAGTTCACCGTTTCTGCATAAAGAGATTCTGTCACATCCTCCAAAGTATTTGTCAGGCCCCAGAAATTCAGTGGTTAATTATCAGAAAAGCTCATTACGAGAAGCCACCGGTACATCCCCCAGGGGTTTCTCTGCCTCTTTTATTGCCTCTCCTCTCTTTCCTTCTGCAGCACGGGGTGATCGTGGCAGATGAGGAGGAATATTTCATTGAACCCTTGAGCCCTGGAGCCAATGTCAGCACGGGGGGCGAGGGCAAGGGCAGCCCCCACGTCGTGTACAAGAGGTCGTCTCTCCAGTACCCCCACATGGATGCAGCCTGCGGCGTGCTAGGTACCTTTTCCCACCAACACCTGCTAGGTACCTTTTCCCACCAACACCTCCTCAATCTATCCCAAAACAGGCTGGGAAAGTCCTGGCAGACCACACTGTTCTAGGTGGAAAAAAACCAAGTTTATCTCCTGCATCCAAGGAGGTTTTCTGTTTGCTGATGTTAAGCATTTCTGATGGTCTGGTCTTTGGAAAGCTCTCCAATTCTCCCCCTTCACAGTGGGGCTTTTAAATTTAGGGTAGAAAAAGGAAAAATCACCTCATTTTTCATAAGAAAAATCCTCCCAGATTGGGCCAATTTATGGTGTATTGGCAAATCACAGCTTACACCTGCTCAGCAGAGATTTGTCTTTGGGGTTTAGTCACTGAAGGTTGTGTCCACACTGAGATAACTCTGCTGCTCTTGGAGACCGGGTGGAAATTTACCTCGGAGGGTGGGGGGTGGGACCTGGCTGGTCATGGGGGGCTCGAGGCGATGTCTACAAAAATGACAGCTGTGCTTCTATCCCATTTCTACCCTTACAAACCTTTGACTCCTGAAAGGAGTCGCACAGGTCTGTCCTGCTTGTGGGTGCAGAACAGAGCTGTCCCCTCCTGCTCCTGTAGGTTCGTGTGTCACTTCAGGGTGTTCGTTCCCTGCCCCAATGGTGACACTTAAGCAGATGAGGAGTCACTGCTGGAAGGGGTGGAACCTCTGGGGACACCAGAGCACCGCCACCCTGCTCTGAGCGAGCTCTGGGTGTCTCCACACCCACCAGCCCCTCTGGAGACACCCCGAGCTTCCCTGGCCAGGCTCCTCCCTCCCAGTTCCCAAAGCTGGGACAACGTGCCAGCAAGATTCCCCTCCTGCTGACTCTGTGCCACATTCCCCAGCTTCCACAAAAAAAAATGCAGCCTGCTCCTAATTGCTTCTTGGAAAGCAAAGACCGTGCAGGGGGAGCCACAGGCCAAACACAGTTCAGAACCAGAGTGGAACTGGCCCCAGCAAAGCCACCCCGTCCCCTCAGCCCCAGGCTGGACCTGTGCTGACCTGCCCAGCACACCTGGCCCACGAGCACCCCAGGAGCTCCTTGGATCAGCTGGAGGAGCCGGAGGGTCGTGGGGCTGTCTGTGACCTGCCCATCTTCCCAGAGCAGGGGGATCCAGCTGGCTCTCCTGGAGGGGCAGGAGGGTGGCTGTAGTGTCCCTGTCTCCAGGCTGGGAGCTTGGAGCTGATGGCGCTGCTGGGAACATCCTTAGGGTCAGGTCAGCAGCACTCGAAGCCTGAGGCAAAATCTTACAAACCTCCTCCTGCTGCTGCTTTGGAGGCTGCAGCCATTTCTGTGGAGGAAAAACCAGGCGTTGGATTCAGGTCCTGGCAGAAAAAAGGAAAGAGGAAACAGTCAGCAATGGCTTTGTTTTCAGGTTGTGTTTGTGTAGCCTCTAAATCCACCCTGGGACAGAGGTGAGGACAGGGCTGTGGAGATGTGTGGGGATGTGGTGGGATGGGCACCCACTTCCTGGGCAGGAGGAGGCAAAAGGAGGCAGGAGAAAGCAGGAGGGTGCATGAGGAGGCAGGAGGGCAGATGAGATGGCAGCAGGGCTGGCAGGAGCACAGCCCTGGGCTGCAGTGGGGACGCCTGCTGGGTCCACACGTGGTGCATAAAAGCCCCGTGATGTCCTTTCCTTCCTGCAACCCGAGCCCACACCACACACCCCCGACCCCTGCGAGCTGCCAGGCCACTGCTGGAGGGCAACAGGAGCATCTCTTCCTCTGCTCAGATGAGAAGCCCTGGAAGGGGAGGCCCTGGTGGCTGAGGACACTGAAACCCTCCCCTGTGAAGCCATCGGGCAACCACAGCCAGCGGGGCCAGCTGCCCCTGAAGAGATCCGTGAGCACCGAGCGCTACGTGGAGACCCTGGTGGTGGCTGATAAGATGATGGTGGGGTACCACGGCCGGCGGGACATCGAGCAGTACATCCTGGCCATCATGAATATTGTAAGTGTTACAACCACACCGTGAATAACCAGGAAACACCAGGAATGACCCGTGTTCCTCACCCCGGATTCCTGGGATTGGCAGAGGGTACCGTGTGGTTTTTCCTGCAGGGATGGGAACACTGGGAGTGTCAGAACTGTTCCAGGTTGGGAGTAGCTTCTCCCTGTGCTCAGAGCAAGACTTTTAGGTCAAAAATCCTGACGCTGCTCATGAGCAGTGGTACCCCCTGAGCCCACGGGGACTCTGTGTTGTAAAGGAGAGGCACCGTAGGAGAGGTAATTTCTGTCCTGGCCAGATCTGGGCTGGGAGAACAAAGGCTTTTCTTTGAACGGCATCTCTCATCTCAAATTAGCATTGCAAATAGGGCCAGTCAAGCTGAGAAACACATGGGAAAGCATAAGGACAGTGAGCTCTCACGCTTGGAGGCTGAGCCGAGTGAGGAGTCGGCAGAAACACCCTCCTCCTTCCACTCCACACTGCCTGTGTCCCCGGGCTTGGGTCATTGCTGGCAGCAGGATACCAGGCTGGCTGCATGAATTGGCCACGCTGAATCCTCCTGTGAGGTGAGATAGGCTTGGAAGTTATCCATCAACCCGCTGAAAGCCCCTCTGTGATGGCTCTTTGTCCCGTCCTCCGCAGGATCTCTTTTCATGGCTCTGCGCCGTTTGCATTTCTAAAGCAGATGCCAGATTTTAAAACAATTCCTACTGTTTCATCTGCTCTGAAACACCCACCGTGTGGTGGCAGATTTCTGAGAGGTGCTGTGTCCTTCCCTCAGCAAAGCCTCATCCCTGGGGCTGCAGAATTCCAGGAAGGTGGGGTTTCCCCATCCTGAGCTCCAGGCAAGGAGGATCTTCTTCTCCGTTGAGACTCCCTAGAAGGAAACACCAGGCTCTGAACATGGTTGAGGAGATTCCCCAATCCCATTCCTGCTGCCTGAAACGATTGTGTTCAGACCCCTCCGCCCTGATTCACCTCAGAGTGCCCAGCCCAGGGCTCACCCCCCTCCCCAGTCCAGTGTCACCCAGCCAGAGAGCTCATTTTTAAGACTCCTCTTTTCTTGTTTCTTGGAGGTCAGGTTGCCAAACTTTTCCAAGACTCGAGTCTGGGCAATATTGTCAATATCCTGGTGACCCGGCTGATTCTCCTCACCGAGGATCAGGTAAGCTGGGCTTTGCTGAGCTGCTTCCACCACACGTCTGCACTTCCTTTGCGGATCTGTGCATCCCCCTGGGATGTCATTCCCAGGAGTCTCCCCAGCGCAGTCTGTTGGCTGCTCCACATCCTCCCAATGGCACCTGGAGACTGGTGGGCTGTGGGCTGAGGGGAGATCTCTGAGGATTTTTTTCTATGATTAGGTGACTTTAGGGAGATTGAAGTACCTTTAGTACTCCTAAAGTCCTGCTTTTCTTGCTTTCCCATGGCCTCCATGAGAATTGGGAGCATCCAGACTGGTGTCAGTGTTCTGCAGGCATGGAATAGGCAGTGCCTTCATGTCAGAACTTTCCTGGGAACACACTGTCATGTTTCTTCCATTCCAGCCCACACTGGAGATTAACCACCACGCCGGGAAATCCCTGGACAGCTTCTGCAAGTGGCAGAAATCCATTGTGAACAGGAATGGCAATGGGAACGCTATCCCAGAGAATGGCATAGCCAACCACGACACTGCAGTGCTCATCACCAGGTAAGACCGAGCCCAGCCCTCAGGATGTGTCCTCTGTGCATCTCTCTGTCCTCTGGCTCTGTTCAAAAGGATCATCCAAGGTTTCCATCCCCCTGGAGCATCTCCCCCAGCAGCAGCCATCCCTCGGGCTGGCCGTGTACCAGTTCCCCCTCAGCGCTGCAGATTATTGCAGTTCATGCAGTGATCATCTTCCAGTTCAGGGAGTTCTCATCCTCCAGCATCTCCTCTCCATCTTTGCTGGGCTCTCAAGGAGCACAATGGCACAGTGATGTTAGGCACATGTGGGGGAGCATTTGGAGTCCTGGAGAGCTCTGTCTGCTGCGAAAGATGAAGAGGATTCAAGTGAGACCTGGGTGTTGTGACAGTGACACTTCATTTTAGACACCTACATGTCGGGCTGAACTCTCTCCTTGGTGGACACCCTTGGAGTAGTGGCTACATCCCACCTCCCTCAGGGTCCCTGAGTGCCCTGCCTGTGTCCCTGTGCTCCTGTAATAGCAGCTGAGCTCGATGAGACCTCGAGAGGGGCTGCGTGAAGGGCTCTGAAGTGTCAAAAACCCCGTCAGGATCGATGGGTGCTGGAGAATGGAGCAGCAGAGGGTACAGGAGGGACAGCTGGGAGGATGGATGGGTGGTCAGAAGGAGGGAAGGGGCAGAGAGGATGGCAGAGACAGTGGAAGGAACAGCAGAGCATCTGAAAGGAGGAGGCTGAAGGAAGGAGGGGACGAAGGGCACGGAGTGGCCGCTCTTGGAGGTGCTGCCGTGTCCAGCACCATCTGTCCCGTGCCCACACAAACCCTTGCTGGGCAGAGAAGAACCATCCTGGGGAGAAGCCAAAGGCAAACCCAAGTTTTGTTTGGGCCTTTTTCTCCCCTTCTCTTTCTTTCATGGAACAAAAGTGCTGGAGAGTGGAGCCTCCAGGCAGGAGCCGCTTTCATTGTCCATGTGCTGCTCTCCTGCTCCAGTTCCCCGTGGCAGGGGGAGCCTGGAACCCCCTCCTGGGGAGCTCATGACATGAGAGCCCACAAGCACGACCGGAGGAGCAAGAAAAGGGCCCCTCTGCTGCAGATTTCCCCCCTCCTGGAGCTGCAGCATCTGCTTTTTCCTTCCCTCCCACCACACATGGGATGCAAACGCCGGCTCCGAGTTCTTCATCCTCCCACCAGATGTTTGAGCCAACCCGGGGCGAGTGGCTGGGCTTGGACAGCGCCGGATGTGCCCCGTCCCTAATAAATTCCCTGTCTCCGATAACATCTTGCTGAGCTTCGGGCTTTTTCCTCTTGCAGGGACGTGTCAAACCGGAGCCTCCCGAGGCTTTCACGGTATTCGCTCAAAACAAAGCAACAAATGTTTTTCACTCGCTGGGTTTCCTGCCGGGGGTGAGAGGTTTGGACCCTTCCAGAGAGTGACAGGGGCAAAGGGACAGGAGCCATCACCAGGAATGTGTTACGTGAACTCGTTGTGGGCTGTCACCTGCTCATTCCCTGCTCTCATCCCTGGGGAGTCACTGGTGTGAAGTGGCGTTGGATGGTCCCGATCGCGACCAGAGTGTCCCCACACCCAGTGCCACAAACAAACCCTGGCTTTGCTTTTGGCATCTCACAGAATCACAGAAT
>WEKX01019061.1:0-19473 GCA_013390025.1 Pitta sordida
AATGTGATTCACAGATTCCAGTAAGCAAAGCAGGGATCACTGGAGCTAAGCACTACGAAGTACTGAAGGAGGGTGACTATGTTAGTGCCACCTACAACCTTTTTGTCAGAAACTCAGCTGCAGACAGCCTAAAGATCAAATAATGCTTTAGCTGGGGTGCAGAATTCTTAAACTTGAATCTAAAGAAGCCTAAATTGGACTTCATTCAAACAGCTCACTATAAAAGGATAACTCAAGACTTTATGAATATTTTTCTCTATTGATTGCATAGGGAATCACACCTGACAACCACAGAAGCAGATGATTAAGATGTCATGAATGTTACTATTTTGAGGTCCATACACTTGAAGCAAATTTCANCCCAGTATTGTTTACTTACTACATGCTTCGTATGTAGTAACTCAATTCTTTTCAGGGGAATATAAATTGGAAACTGCTTGAAATGCATATCAAACACATTGTGAATCCTTATAAAGGTCTGATCCATAGTCCCCTAGATAGTTTCAGATCACATCTACGATGGAGATGTCAGATTCAGGTCACTACTTGAAACCTCTTCTAGGTAAATGAAGAAAGATGACTCAGCACTGACTGTTTGGTCTTCTGGTGTAATCCTATTGTTCAAGAAACACATTTTATTGCAAACTTAGCTCCCCTTGGCTCCCTTGCACTGTGTTGCCATAGTAGGATAAAAATGAAACTTGACAGACTTTGTAATTGGTCTAACTGTATTTACTAAATCTTTTGTTTTGAATCTAATCCATAATGAATATTATTCAAGAGGATGTTGCTCACAGATACTGTAAACTGCAGTGATGGTTGGGGACTTTGCTGATGATGTGAGTGAGAAAAAGAGGGCAAAAAAGATTTTTTGGTTTGTTCTCGTTGAAAAGAGGAAGAGAAAAGACCATTAACTAACAACTAAAACTCTAAATCCATCTCTTTTATCTTCTTAAATGTAAAGTTTAATTTCTTTGGTGTAAGCATTTCTGTAATGACCTCATAGGTAAAAACAGATTAGTGTTTTCTTTCTAGATTATTTGATGGATAAAATGCTTTCTTAGTCAAAGGCAAAAATAGCAAAGAATGTCTCATTTTCGGATACCTTTTAACAAGTTCCACGTGAGAAATATAAAGGATTTATTTATTAACTAACAAGATTAGAGCTTAATGTGAGAAGCACCACATTAAAGGCAACCTTCTCCCCCCGCACCCCTCCTTCTTCTTACAACAGGTATTATATTCCCTTTTTTCCTCCAGGACAAAAAGAGGGAACAGGGGTAGAGAAAAAGCCAGGCAAGTTGGTATTTTCTGACCAGTTTTAGGGTAGGAAACCATCTCTCTGCCTTTCATAAAGTCCTCTCTCTCACTAGAGAAAGAAGTCTTTCATGACCCTTTCCCAAGTGAGATCCTGACCCAGCAGCGGCAGCTCCGCCATTCTCTGTTGCCCGAGAGTCAAAGCACAGGATGCAGTCTTTTAAGCACCTGCTGTGTTACTTCATTTATAAACCCAATCCCAAAGTACATAAATCAGATCCTACCATAATGCAATTCTGTCACAAAGTGTCTGCCTAAGGATCTCTGTCATCTCTGCCAAGCTCTACTCTGGCCAAATGTGTGTGGGCTCAAAGATTATCTGCAGCTTTCCAGCATGATCCTCCATCTTTAGCGTGACCTCAGGTGGATTCTGCATCTCTGATCTCTCTGTCTATTCCATAGGTTGGCAGGCAGACAGTCTACTTCCCCATGGTCCATTCTACAAGCAGCAGCAAGACGCCTGGAACACTTCTTCCCCCTCCTCTGGCTGCCCCGGTCTAGGTGCCTTCATGGCTGTTCAACCTCTCACAGGCTCTGCTCCTCCCATCTTCTTTGCTGTTTCTACATTTTTTTTCTTCTTTCTTAAATATGTTATCACAGAGGCGCCTCTGTCTGCTTCTGACCTTGGCAGCGGCAGAGGCCCAGGCAACAGCTGGCTGGTGTTAGCTCCACTAGTTTGCCCCCCCGCTGCCAGGAAAACAAAACATTCAAACCAGGACAGGGAGATAGAATAAGAGTTCATTGTCTTAAGCTCCAACAAGGGAGGTTTAGACTTGACATTAGGAAAAAATTTTTCACAGAAAGAGTGATCTGGCATTGGAATTTGTTGCCCACAGAGGTGGTTGAATCGCCGTCCCTGGTAGTGTTTAAGGGTAGACTTGATGAGGTGCTCAAGGTCGTGGTATAAATGTTACAGCAGTTAAGTTTTAGTTGGATTATAGGTTGGACTTGATGATCTTCAAAGTCTTTTCCAACCTTATCAACACTGTGATACTGTGATACATGTCTTTTAAATGCCTCCAAGGATGATGACTCCACAACTTCCCTGAGTAACGTTTTCCAGTGACTGAAAATGCTTTTGAAGAAGAAATTTTTTCCTAATATCCCATCTAAACCCCCCCAGGCACACCTTAGGTCCTTTTCCTCTTGCCCTACTCTTTGTTACTATGATAAGAGACTACTGAGAAGAGACCAATCCCCATGACTACCCTTACTACTTTCAGGTAGTTGTAGAGGGCACTAAGGTCCCTCTTGCTCTTCCTCCAGGCTAAACAACCCCTGCTTTCTCAGCTGCCCCTCACTGGATTTGTGCTCCAGGTCCTTCATCAGCTTCATTGCCCTTTTCTGGACATACTCCAGCACCTTAATGTCTTTCTTGTAGGGAGAGGCCCAAAACTGGACACAGGGTTTGAGGTGAAGTCTTACCAGTCCTGAGTATGGGGGAATGATCATTGCCCTAGTCCTGCTGGCAACACTAATGCTGATACAGGATGCCCTTGGCCTTCTGGGCCACCTGGACACAGTGCTGGCTTATGTTCAGCTGCTGTTGAAAATGCACCTGGGTTGTGCTGGGCAGCTCTCCAGCTGCCCTTCCGCCAGCCTGTGGCACAGCATGGGTTTGTTGTGACCCAATTGCAGGACCCGGCACTTTGCTTCATTGAATCTCATAATACATCTACCACTGGGTTTGGAGTCTAAGGTTTCTTCATAACTTATCTAACAAAGCCTGGCTAGTCCAAATACTTTTGTCATCCTGGTCACAGCAAGGGGTTTTCTGCATGTATCTATTACCACGGCATTCTGCACTTCACCTTTTTTTGGTATAGGTATAGAAAGGGCTACTGCAGCAAATCATAAGAGCAAGCCAGCCTGGCAGGCTTGCTCTCAATTCATGAAACGTGGGGTTTGCCTATCAGTTCAGGTCTCGGTCTTGTTTTCTGACAATATTGATAATAGTTCTGCTCCATTTTAACTCTACAGTTGCTGCTAAGTCTTGTCATGTTTCTTCGCAGCCTCCTTTAACATAATCTCCTGGAGTATCAAAAGAATTAAAACCATGTTTAACTTACTTTCTCATTATCCCATAGAAGTCGCATGCCATTCATATCAGTTGCATAAAACAGTCATACGAGCTTTTGCTTACTCTCAGTTTGAGCATAGCATTGGCTTCGCTGCTCTGCCGTTTAGGTCAGCAGGCAGTTTGTGATTTCTCTCAATGCCTGTCATAGTCCAAGTGTCTCCTGCCCTTCAGTATGCACATGCTCTCCCTCTCCTCCCCAGAGCTGCCGTGGGCCACCTTGCCCTGGGCAATGCTTCTCTTTCAATTGACCATGCTGCTTGGGGATCTTCAAAAGCTACACACAGATTTATCATAGCGGCACTACTGCCTGGCTTGGCTTTCTCCAACCGGCTGCTTCACAGCTCCATTTCTGCAGCTGTCCATGCCCTACTGAGGCACAGCTTGCAGCCTTCTCTTCCTCTAGGTCATCTGTTTTCTGATACTGCTCCCAGCTGTGTTTTTCTTCTTCTGACGGTTGAGGTCACAGGAAAAAGCATTCTCTTTAGATGTGGTTGTATTTTTTAATGCTTCCAACTGGACACATAGCTGGCCTCTCTGAAAATACAATGTGCAAGTAATTGAAATTGAATTCGAATTTCTTTGGAATGATTGTGTAAAAGTTAAGTTACAATGCAGATCTTCTACTCTTCCAGGGAGAAAACACTGAACAAAACTGTGGCATAAGGAGTGAAGTCTGACAGACAGCAGTGATCCCAGTATGGAATCTAAAAAAAGAAGTTTTCTTCTGCCTTTGTATTAAAAATGTAGACATTTTTGAGACAGTAAGATTTATTTATTTATGTTAACATAAGATTTTTAATTTTCCCTTGTTTCTGCTAAAAGCCTAAAGGTAATTCTGCATTCATTTTCAGTTTCACTCCTTACAAAATTAAATTTAATAATTTAAATGCTGTTCAGTAGCAAAACATTGGTGTTTCAAATATACATATTTGTTCTTGAATGTTTGCCAAAGGTGGATGAATGTGACTTTGTAGTCTGGAGTTGGACTTTGTAGCACAGTTGGTCTATGTCCCAGTTTATTTTGAGTATGGCTAGACTAAATTTCTGGTTTATTCAGTGTGGTAAACAAAACCAAGAACAAAATATTTTAGATATTTCTATTGAGATCTCCTCTTCTCTCTGTCACAGTATCACAGTATCACAGATGTGCAGTAACATAATATTACCATAATTTGTACCATTATATACATTATAATGTGCAATTATGACGGACATGGTGTATTACCTTCACTTTCAAATCAAGGATTAGGCAAGGATTAAAAACACAGCTAAGATATGCTTTTTAGAACTACATGTGATAGTCCTTATCATTAATTATTTTCTTCCCTGACAGAGTTTTTGACCTCTGCTAACTAGCAAGCACTCTTGTAGGAGATGCAAGGCAGGATTCAAGGTAGACAGTCTTGACAAAGACAAGGTGTACACAGCTTTTAAAGCAATTCAAATCCTTTAAAGAAAAAAGAACAAATCAACAACCCAACCAAACAGAAAACCAACCAAACTTACAAAGAATATTCTCTTCCCGTACTATCAGAAGTTTGCTGTTAGGTACCTATTCACTGTGGATGAGAGTTTGTGGCACAAAGGTATAAATAATTATGTCATTAACAAGTTATTAATTTTACCTGTATTTTTCCATTTCAAGGATATTCAAGCGCAGTCAATTGCCTGCTAAAAATACTGTAATTAATGGAAGTAAATACCACATAAGAAAGGAGTTTACACACAAGTTAAGCAGGACCTGAGGGATAAGAGCTACTATGCAAGTCAGTAATCCTTCTTTCCTTGCAATTGGAAACCTGGTCAAAGAGATTGTAAACAAGAAGACACTTGCACTATATGCAATGTATATTTTTTATTACTTGATTTTACTTAGTCTGGCAACAAGTCACTTAGAAAATGTTTGGGATTTACTTATTAGCACTCTCTATTTGCCTACAGATATTACTGTAACAATCTGAGATCAGCCTTACATCTTTTTCGCAAGCCCAGAAGTTACCAGCTATTTTGTTATATTCAGAGACTGCATTAGGCATCCTTCTTGGCTGTGTAAACAAAACACATGGTCCCATATCTTCATAACCTACCATTTTGTACAATCATTTACATCAGCATAAGTTGTAGAAAATTATCGGAAGTTCTTCTATATGTTTTGTTGTGACTGAATTAACAATCTGAAGTGGAAGAAAACTGCATTTGCTCCATAGATAGAAAGCTTATTGTAGATTATAATTAGTGTGTTTTATTTTAAGATTCAAAACCAAACACTCATAAGCAAAGAAAACAAAGCTAAATTAAACACCCAGCAAAAACACTATTATGTTAATCTCAAAGACGGATAATTATAGTAGTCATATATTTAGAAGGGTTTTGTTATTTTTTTCCCCCCATCAACATCTTCAGGCACTGTACAAATCACAGTTCTATATAGCATTCTTTTACTATCATTTTTACCAGCTAGGAAATTCCATGGAATGGTGAAAAGATTTTGCTTTTGTTATTCTCTGAGTCACAACCTCTGAGCTATAGTTGTCAGCTGCCTCTCACAGACCCACTTGTAGAGAACTGCTATTTGCGGTGCTATTCCCTATCTTACTTATACAGCCCTTCTTGCAGAAGTACAAAGTTTTCCTTTTTCTGTGTGAAACTACATCCTGGTTTTTACTTTCTTTCTGTTGTACATAAGAATACATGAACTTTTAACCTGGCAGCCCTTCATAATATAACTTACCATTTTTCACTTAATGTAATATTTGTAGTCTCTACTCAACCTTCTAATGAAAATAATGAACAAAATCAGACAAACCTTGGATCTCATTTGCCACATCTGTCGGGTTGCATCACTAACAGCAACTCTTCAGGCGTCGTTCTCCCAATAATTGTGTTTTCACTGTACAGTAGATTATTTTTGAAACTACATTTTGTCTACTTTTATGAGTGCATTGTATGAAACAGTGTAGAGCCTGAGACATTAAAGTCTGACATCTGCCAGTTTTCTTCTGTCCATGAGACTTGCTACCCTGTGTTAAAAGTAAATTGGCTTGTTCTGACATGTTATGTTATGCTTTTGACAAGACCACCCTGGATGCTACTAACATACTTATGGGTTTTTGCTAGTTTTTTTCCCCTCTGATGAAAAGTTCCAGACATTTTCCAGAAACTGGAGTTAGGATAACTGGTCTACAATTTCCTGGCCTACCAATCTCTGGAATTTCTTCTGTCTTCCACAGTTTCTCAGAAAAAAATTTTACTAATGGCTCTGAAATAAATTCATCCAGTCCTGTAAGTATGCTAGAATGAATATACACAGGTGATCTCATTATAAAATCACTCAGTTTATCTAAGACTTGAATTTGTTCTTTTCTTATTTTGCCCTGAATTGTCACCGTATTTTAGCTTCATGTAAAGTGTTAGGGGAACAATGTGGATGAGAGTGAAAGAACACATTTCTAAAGGCCAGATTTTGACAATTTTAAATATGCTTAGTTTTTTACCCATGGAATATTATTCCTTAATACAGTATAATTTCTTTCAGAGTAAGAAAAACACCTCTGAAAGAGATGGAAGGACAAGGACAGTAGCAGATGTGTCATGTGAAGAGGTGTACCAAACCAAACACATCTATACAGGAGTAATTTGTACACATGGATATCAAGATATACACTTGAAAGAGTGAGGAGAGAAAGTGATCATATACAAAAGAATATAAAACTCAGGTCCAAGGAGAGAACAACGTGTGTAAGTCTACAGCACTATAGATTACTTTGTGCTTTCTGGCTACTTTGTACCACTGAGTGTTTGCAGAAATTCCAATAATGATAAAATTTTTTTAAACCACACCCTCAGGAAGACAGAAGTTTAACCTTGAATTTAGACAGGTTTTAATGGAAATTTCTGTCCTTAGCACAGACCTCTTAAGATTGCTGTTAGTCAATAGGAGCAAATACTTGCAGGAATAAAGGCATCCTGGCCTGTATTAGGAACAGTGTGGTCAGTTGAACTAGGGCAGTTATCCTTCCCCTGTACTCGGCGCTGGTCACACCTCATCTTGAGTACTGTGTCCAGTTCTGGGCTCCCCAGTTTAAGAAGGATGTTGAGCTGCTTGAGAGGGTCCAGAGAAGGGCGACAAGGATGGTGAAAGGACTGGAGGACGGGGAGCGACTACGGAAACTGGGGTTGTTCAGCCTGGTGCAGAGGAGGCTGAGAGGCGACCTAATTGCTGTTTACAACTACCTGAAGGGAGGTTGCAGCCAGGTGGGTGTGAATCTCTTCTCTCAGGCTGACGACATCAGAACAAGGGGACATGGCCTTAAGCTACACCAGCGGAGGTTTAGACTGAATGTTAGGAAGACGTTTTTCACAGAGAGAGTGATCCCTCATTGGAATGGTCTGCCCAGGGAGGTGGTGGAGTCACCATCCCTGGAGGTGTTTAAGAGAAGACTGGATGAGGAGCTTAGTGACATGGTCTAGTTGGTGGGAGGCTGTTTGGGAGTTGGACTAGGTGATCCTCTGGGTCTCTTCCAACTCGGAGGAACCTGTGAACCTGTGACTAGTGATGTGCTACTGTTTCAGCCGTTTGTATTCAAATAAGATAAACCATGTTCATCTATCTGGAGAGGAGGAGGCTAAAGCTTCCTGACCTGAGCAACTGGTTGGCCAAATAGAGGACAAACCTGCTCCTTCTTCTGTAGGAGATGATTAAATGCCATTCTTCTTATTTGCTCCAAACATCCAAACACACACACATACACACATTTCACAGAATCACAGAATATTCTGAGTTGGAAGGGACCCACAAGAATCATCGAGTCCAACACTGTCTCCCTGGTGGGAATCGGACCCGGGTCTCCCACACGCCAGATGGGGCCACTTACCGTTGTACTAAAGTGGATTTCTACATGTATGTATATAGAAATTTCTTAATTTTGTTTAAAGAATTACTTTACTCAAACAAGCATACATATCTTGCCATTAGCAAGGGAGAGGAAGTCTTTATTTTCCCCTTTTATATATAAGAACTTCTGCTTCCATCAAGTCTCCTGTCAGCACAACTAAATAAATTATATGCAAAACTCAGCTTCAGGAATCAGAATTTTCTTCCACTATGATCTATTCCATATTGCCAGATGTTTCTTATTTCATTTTACATAGATTCAATATCCTTGATGTTTTACTGAAAATTTCCAGTTTTAAACATAGACTCAGGCTTAGTCATAACCCTTGCAAAACAGAAATGGTAAACAATCAATGGTAAATTGTGGGGTTTTGGGGGATATTTCCTTCATTTAGCACTCAATTTCTTCACCTTCAACCAAAAATTGATCCAGATCAGTCTTATATCATATGATTTGTTTAAAAGTTCTAGTGGTAACAAACATGAAAACTAACAAAATATTCCTAATGTCTGTTGATTATAAATCTTTCATATACCTAATATAACATTGTATGAGTTTAAAATTGGTAAGCTTTTCCTCTTGCTTCAAATAAGCCTAAAAATATTAACAAATGCATTTGTTACTCACATTATTTAACACACTCTAGACATCCTGTTAAACCAGTCAAGGGAAGATACCTCAAAACCAAATAATATCTGCTCTTCAAATTCACTTACTAGCAGCTGAATTGTAGACCTTTCCTCACTTCAGTCTTAGTCTAACATGAGACATCTCTTTAAAACGCATCCCTGACACTAAAGAAAAGCAAAAAGCTACTTCATATCAGAATACTTTTAATAACATTAAATGAAACCTTATCCATGTCCAACTTCAATGCATTAGAATCAAGAGTAATGCCACTTTTAATTAAAAGAGGTATTGCAAAGGATCTGTGCTCTCTTACATTTATCCTTATAATCTTCTTTCATATTTTCCCACTGAAGTATGTTTATTAATAGTGCTATAGAGATTTTGGCAGCAGGGCTTCTTAGATCTTCTAATAACCTTTTTAGCCCAAGATTGCTTCCTTTCATACTCAAGCAAATCCTCTACCTTTAAGAATTGTTTCACTTTATTCAGAGCTCTGCTCATTTTCTTTGACTACCCTTTAATAATTCTTTTGCTAAAAAGTACTGATGAATTGCTTTACTCTACACATAAGCTAGAAATAGCCAAAACAGGCCACAGACATACCTAGAGAAAAAGCTTCTTTGTATTGTCAGTGACAGTTTCCATAAATTCTTTAAAATAAAAAGAATAAAAGAGATTCAGGCAACCTTTTGGACTCCATCCTTTTTCTACCACAGTATCAATTTAGAAGGCAGCTGTAGATGAATAAACATTGGAGAATGGTCACTCCATCTCTAGTAAAATCGATTTTATACTGTAAGGCCAACCTCTACTATTTACTTTCAACTTTCTCCAAATTTATGTGATGCTTAAGTGTTTAGCAGTAAAACTGTTAAAACTACCCCCTTCTCACCATTTCAAGTGGATTGTATTAAACACCCATGTGTTTAAAAAAAATCTTTTTCCTATGGATATCTTTGCTCACAGAAAACAGTTTGTGTTTAAACTTCTTATCATAGCTACCCACTGTGTATTGTATTAATATATTTAGAGCTAAGTTTATCCTCTGTGTAAATTACATTTTTTTGATAAGGATCTGGCCTCTTAATCGACAGCTTCTCAATTTACTTCAATGCAATCACATAATAATCTCAATAATTTTTAATTCTCCATAATGTACAACCAAATCATTAAATATATTCATAGTGAGCACTGACTTACGAGCATCAATGTATTTATAATCATACTTTTATTAAAGAATGGAAATATAGTTACAATCGGGCAGTGGCCGCAGTGCGGCTGCCATTCAATGTAGAAGTCGGGCTGTGTGGGTCCCAAATAAGACCATAGGTCTGCGTTATAGGAGACTCAACTGTAATCTCAAAATGAAAGGAAGAATGATCACAGTTAAGAGCAACTTGTCTAATTTAAAGGCTATCCCTGCTTTGAACACTGGTTTGGACTAGAAGATATTCAAAAGTGCTCTTCAATTAATTATTCTTTTAATCCATGATTCGATAACCTACATATGGATATACTTGTACAAAGAAATGTCTTCACTAACCACAGCATAAGAACATTGTCTCTGGATTTTGTATCCTCACATCTCTATTAAGTGGCTTGCTCAGCTACTTTCTGTTTCATGGTGTCATCATAATTCATGCTTCCTCTTCTTTCACACCCAACCATGCCCTGAATCCTGGAAAAACAAGAAAAAGAAATACTAAAATTTATTTCAAAAGAAAACGAGGCACAGCAGTGTTGCATGAACTGGAAGTCTTTATCTTCTTCTGCATTTTAGAAATATCACTCAGCTCTGCTGTCGTGGGGAAAGTTTCTTGTTCCATTGTAAAACTTTTCTCCTTTTTTACTGGAACAGACAATAGGTTTCTTTTCTTATCTCCTTTTCCCCCCCCTGAAAGGAACGTGGCCAGGGGAGGCGCTTTTTCCTTTTCACCTGACAAACACTGTGTATATATATACATATTTGTTATATTAATTTTTTTTCTTTCTCCCAGTAAAATTGGTATTTCTCTCCATAAATATATTATTCAAGTATTCTTGAATTTAATTCATACTTTATCTTAACTGACCCAGGACATCTGCCTATGCAGACAAACTCAGAATATTTTCCATTCTCACAAAATAATTCCTGAACTCATATGGTAAGATACCATTCCGCTGCATTTCCTAATGGATTTTCTTATAAGATATAACACTGAGATCCTGACTTTAGCTAAAATGAGAGGAACACTTATTCAGCTTCCAAACAACTGAATAATGATGGCCTGAAAGTATCACTCCAGGATAATTTCAACATGAAACCACCTGTTGGTCATATGTATATGTTACAGAGCTAAATAGACATTAAGATCCCTGTTTCTGTAGATGATTTCATCTTAAGCAAATGCAGATAATCTGGCACGGGTTTTGTGGTTTTGGTTTTGTTGTTTTGCAACAAGACATGTTAAATAAACAGGATTTCAGAATATAGCTAATTTTAAGCCATTAAAAATTTTATTTGTTTTTATGCTAGTCATACAGTCGTATCTTTTACAGGAAATTGGATTCTTGTTCCCTTGAACTCTCTTTGCCACTTACTTATTACTTGAAGTTCTCATTCTCAGAGTAGCTGTATTACAGCAGAATCTAAAGAGATACTGATACACACAGAGGATTTTTAGCTGTTGCATTTGGGGAGTAAAACAGGAAATGGGAAAACATCCTGAAGTATGTTTTAAATATGGAAAGGTTTTCAAAGATAAGAATGTAGAGTGCAGAAGTCACAAAAATATTATGTCTGCCACCAGCTGCTCAGAGGTCTTAAAATCTCTGGAGTTCTTGGCTTCAGGACTTGGAAAACCAGCCCAGCCTTCCAGTTATTTCTACCAAATACAGAAGAAGAATGTTAACACACTTCAGGACACAGAGAGTCAAGGATCATCTCCTGTTTGGGGCACTGATCTGCTGTGCCACTCCCCACTTTTTTGTGTCTCTATAAACCCTCCAAACCTTTGTCCTTTTTTACTGTGAGTCTGTCAGTTCCAGGTTGGTAACCTGCTGCTCTTCTGTGTCCTGCATAGTAATGTTCTGATTTCAGCTGGGATTTCTAGACAGTACTGTTGTACAAATGGTAGCAACAGTGTTTCGTGAATATGTCCCACATGTGTAGAAATGTCCCTATCCAGCTCTTTTATCCTACTGCTCCAGTATCAGTTATACAAGATCTGAGAATACAGCAGAGGATGATAAAGGGAAAAGAATAACTCAGCTGACAAGCATCTACATAAAATATACCTTAACAGTCATAGGATGATGATTTAGGGGGAGAGAATGAAAAGTTTGATGATTAAAGAACCAGGAGAAGCAACATACGAGTGAATGGATGTTAAAATAAAATCCTGAAAGTTAAGTGACTCTTTGCAAAGGAGAATGACAACTTGCAATCCATATACCATTGACAAATACCAAGGTCATTTGTATGGCAAGTAGCATTCACTGGGAAAAGAAATTTTGTTTGGTCTTGATAACCATAATCTGGAGGTAAGAAATATTAGAGGAGCTTCTGATATTTTTTGATTCCTTTTTTTCTTATGTGCATTATATTCCATGTGAAACAATGAACATGCAAATTTGATTATTCATACGACAGTCAAGTGGATTTAACAGTTACATGACACCAACATTAGAGTCTTAAAACCTTTAATGACTGGCTTAACAGTAGAGTAAACCTGTGAATTAATGAGTCACTCTTACATTTAATTTCTGCAGTGAGGGTAGCTGAGAACCTCTATAAATTACTGATATCTTGTCAACCTGTCAGAACTTGTCCACATGGGAAATTAGTTTCAGGAAGTCCAGGTGATAATTTACAGGAAACTAGCTACACTGAGCTAATCTTGGTACTTGTGCCTGGGTAGCCATGCGGTGTAGAATATGCAAGGTATCTGCTTTCAAAGAAAGACCCTTCACAGAAAAATCCATCACACTATGCCAGTTTGGAAGATGGAAATTAAAAAATACATCCTAATCAGCCAGAAAGAGCGAGATACAGTCTGAAAAACATAGGTAATTTTTTTAAAGGTAGAATGAATCCATCTAATCTGAAAAATTTTTATCTTGTCCATAACTTGCACTGTCACTTCTCTTTAACATTCGGAATGGAACTGGTTTATCTGTAGCTAATTCAGACTCTGGACTAAAGAATAAATCTTAATCTGCCTCAGTCCTTGCAGATGTACCCTCAGAAATCATTAAAGGTATCACAGGAGGCTGAGAAACAGAAGCATAGCAAGACAGTAGCTAAAATACTATAAAGTAACACCTAGTTTTATAGTCAAAATCAAATTTACTCTTCAATGCAGCAGAGTTCAGAGTCTAGGCTTACTGTTGTAACTGGTTTTAAATTAAGGATTTAAATGCAACTTTACCATTGTTACATAAGATAAACTCATAAGGTGTTTAACCACAGACATCAGTGCATTCAACAGTCTATCATATTAAATGATCTTATTTAGCTCTTCTGATAAATTAGAGAAATAAATACAACTTTTTTAATGAGAAGAATTATTTTTTCTTTAGTTCTTTTGTTTCAGCTGTGAGAAAGCCACTTAAAGACATAAATGGACTAAAATGATTTAGGATCAAACTCATGTTTTAACTCAGTGAAAACACTGGTTTTGATGTCTTCTTATCTTTCATACTTGGGAAATGAGATTAATATGTATACAATTCTATAAGCGGATAGTAGTACAATCATTTTTGTCTAAATATTATCTTTAAGATTGGGATGGGAGAGCAATTGAAAGTTTTGTGCTATTTAAAATATTTATAATATCCTTGACAGTAGTATTGCAAGTTATAAATGAAGGGTTTTTTTCCAAAAGCTGAACTAAAAACTGTTATTATTTAGTAAAATGAAAAGCTCCAGAAGCATTTTTAAGTTTTCATCCAGTAAATATGTTTATTTTGTCATAGTAAATGCCAAATATTTTCATAGATTCCTACATAGAAGGTGAATGTTTGCACACTGAAAGAAAAGATAACCTGTTACATAAATTTATAAATGTTGCTCAGGATACTATTATTAGCAAGAATGCAGGACTTCAGTAATTAAACTTGGCTGCCTTATTCCTAAATAATCCTGAATTATGGCTGGAAAGATATCCTGGATATCTGAGATCAAATAAGATGGTATCATAATGAACTTTCCAGAAATTAGAGTGGATTTTAAGTGAGATATGCCTGCCAAGGCTTGTGTCAGGCTGACTGTGTCTCAAATACCACATATCCCACTGAAACTAATACGTGGCTTTAATGTGATAAAAAATAGCAAGATTTTTGGAAACAATTACTTTCTCTCCCTATTTTTCTTTTCCTTATATCAAATACAGAAATTACACTAAGCGAATCTCAGTGGTAACTAGGTTTGTTGTTTTGTATTTATTTTTGATTTTTCAAGATTTTGGAACAAAGATGTAAGATAATGTGATATTACACATCTTATTGCATAGAAAATTGTATATTATGGAAATATTGTATAGTATTTTTCCTAAGTTGTATAATATAGCTTTTCTACTGTGGTCAGCACTAGCCCCATAGACACTGGAAAGAAAATACATTGTTTTAGTCTGTATTGTTATTCTGCTCCTTTAGATGAATTTGTCTGTGTTTGCAACATCTTATCTATTTGGAAATTGTTCTAGTATACATACTAATAAGCACTTTTAGAAGGAGGCAGTGGAAATCATCGTCTGTATGTGTAAATCTGTACGTACATAATGCTTCTAAAATTACAGCAAATAGCATATTTGTGTCTAGAATTTGGCTGCTGGGTGTTAGTGTGTATTCAAACTGTACTGGATAGATTCTCTTTTACCTAATTGTAGAATATTTTAAGTCTGTGAGTTTTTCTAGCCCATCTACTTTTAGCCTGTTTTTTGTTCTGAAGCCCTGAGTCTCTATAGCATCTAAAATTCATTTGACTCTCTCTACTGGAATCATGAATGTTCTCATTATCTGTATAAATAGCGAATGTAATTCAAAGCCTGCAGTGCTCCTGGCCTCCATGATTTAAAACCATAACACAATTAATGAGAAAGTTGCTAATTTTCCCTAAAATCATTGATCAACTGGGTATTCTTTGAGTGTGGTGTGTTATGTAGACATAATAATTTTCTTTTTTTTCCTCTCAGATAGCAACATTTTGGTGATAATTACAGTCTGTGCAGTTTGTTATTGAATTTCTTTACTTACTTTTGATATATCAATTTTACTTCAGGGTAATTCTGTTCAGAATTTGATTCATTATTTATTATTATATTGTAGCATTGTTAGAATTACATTAATTAAATTCTATGGTGTTTACAATAAATTAAACGCTTTGTAATAAGGAGAGGAAACACACAGCAGTAATGTATACACTAGACTAGCAGAGTTACAATTAAACTTAAAGTACATTGTTCCTTAGTGGCTAATCTGCTTAATCTTTAGTGGTTTTTTCAGGCAACTTGGTCAAAATTTAATTCATTGAATAGAAGTGTACTTCAGAAACTTACAATTATGCAGGCTGATAGTGACAATATATTTATTAAATTAATTTCTTGCAGTTTCTTTGCTTAAAGTTCCATTTTACTCCTAGAAAAGAATCCAAGAGAAGCATGCAAAGATCAATAACTGATAGCTTTGCCATTTTAAACAATAATTGATCAGAAAAGAGAAATATAAATAGAATTATTCTTTAGTTAAATATTACCACAATGTTAGCAAAATCAATCACAACTTTACAACCCCCAATTCCATTCCATATTCCAGGCTGACGACACCAGAACTAGAGGGCACGGCTTCAAGCTACGCATGGGGAAGTTCAATCTTAACGTTAGGAAGCGGTTTTTCACAGAGAGAGTGATTGCATATTGGAATGGGCTGCCCAGGGAAGCGGTGGAGTCACCATCCCTGGAGGTGTTTAAGAGAAGACTGGACGAGGAGCTTAGTGACATGGTCTAGCTGGGGGGTGTAGGGCTGGATGATCCTGGGCCCCTTCTGGCTCGGAGTGGCCTGCTAGACTGTGAGGGATCTAGGTTGGTGTTACGCTCTGGGATGTGCTCTCGGTCTCTGTACGGGTGTTAGGTGGTGAGTTGGACTAGATGATCCTTGTGGGTCCCTTCCAACTCATAATATTCTGTGATTCTGTGATTCTGTGATTTAAACCTTTCAAGACACATGCTCACTCTTTCAGTGGGCACAGAGAAAAAAAAAGAGAAGGAAAAAATATCTTGTTTTGATTTCTTAGCTTAATGATTAGTTCATATAGTGCAGGAATGTGAAGTCTCAGGACCAGCTGAAGAAATCTTGTATTATGAATTTGGCTTTCCTCCATTAGAGGCCCTGCTGCAGTGGGTTATGTCACAAGGATTTCTCCCCATTACACTTGGCTCGGCAGTAAGTGTTCTGGTGTCTGCAGATGGGTGAAAGCGTGTCTGAGTGAGTAAACACTACTCCTTACCTGCTGCCGGAGCTGTAGTGAATTCACTTATAAAATTTCTGATCAGTATGGCGAGAAAAAAATGTCCTGATAGATATATCTTAGATCTTATTGAAAGCTTTCGGGCTGTAGGAGCTCTGGAGATTACTACATTTTGAGAAAATAAGATGCATACTTCGCTACTAGCTGAATATAATGGAGTAGATTTGCCACCTTGCTGATAATATTTGAATTCAAAACCGGTAATACGATGGTAGATGTTAATTTTAATGGGAAGGAAAGAAGGAAAGAAGGAAAGAAAAGAAAGTCAATTTGATTGAGTTGAAAAGAATTTAGTGGTTACATACACACAGAATCACAGAATGTGCTGACTTGGAAGGGATCCACAAGGATCTCAAGGACCATCCAGCTCAACCCTTAGTCCTGCACAGGACCATCTCCAGGAGTCAGACCATGTGCTCGAGAGTATTGTTCAAAAGCTTCCTGAACTCTGTCAGCCTTGGTGCTGTGACCTCTTCCCTGGGGAGGTTGTTCTAGTGCCAAATACTATTTCATGCTAGATTTTGATTTTTCACTTAATTTTTCTCTCTATTTTTGTTTGGGTTTTTTTTTAACATAATTTATATTTTGTGTTGTTGATATAGTATGCTACATTTCCAGCTTAAAGCAGGGCTTTTAGTCACCTGTAATGATTGAATATATCAAATTTTTGATTTGAAAGATTTATCTTAAGAGGAAAATTAAGACATATTTTAAAATACTTTTTAAACTGCTGTTTTAATGCTCTATGTTATTTTCTATCTCTTTCCATTTATAATGGCCACTGTTTCCAGCAGAAAATCTGTCTTGATGCTTACTACAAAAGATGATACTGGATACCTGATCTCAAAATAAAATGTCATGTTTGAGTGCATCACAGTCACAATCACAATTTTGTGATTACATTATATGTACTCAGAAAACATACAGGATGCAGTGCTATGCAGTATCTTGTGAGAGCTAACAATACATGTTTTTCCCACTTCTGTCTATACTAGACTAGGTTTATGGTACTGGTGGAATTAGAGTAACTTCGGGAATTATCTGTTTTACCCTTTTCTCAGTGAAAGACATAAAGCAGACAGCAAGCTCCCTGTCCAGTATGTGCTCGTATTATGATGATTATCCACCATGAGATGTCCAGCAGTCCCATCATATAGAGGGCACACCCAGCAGAGTCTCACTTCTTATGGTCACCCTCTTTGCATGACAAGGTAACATAGGCATAGCCAGTGTCTAGACAAAGATGCCTTTGAATTAGGGAGTCGTATATAATTTTGTTTAAAAACTCTCCTCTGTAATTATGGAAGAAAACAATGGTGGCATCTGAAGACAATCTCTGATTCTGATGTGGCCTTATGGCATTAGCCACCTCTGTGTTCATAAGAAGGCTTCTACTATAACCTGATTCATAAAGCTACCATGATTTTATACAATAATCTATTTAGATCCCAATGGGTACAGTAAAAAAAAGAACTCTGCTCTCAGTTGAAAGTCATAAATAATTTTAAGAGCTCCCTGTAAAAGATTAGGTAAAGGAAAAACCTTCAAACTTATCTTCTGCTGCCTTCTATTGATAAAATGAGGGTAAAGAGAATCTATGACAGAAAAGTGTATTTGACTGAGGGATTTTATGGGATTTGATTATCTGTTTAATCCTGGCATAGTGTTGCATTTCTTGCATAGTGTTATACAGAGGACTTGATCTTTCATTTTGCAATACAATTTTGAACAGAAAAACTTTTGTAAAGATAATGAGGAATGGGTGCTCAGACACACTTCTGAGGAGACATAGTCAGAGAAGAGTTGATATGAACTACTAAAGGTGTTATAAAGAATAAGCTCCATTGTATTCTTTGAAACTAACAGGATATTGAGGACACATTATCTCTCAGGATGAAGTTGTGGTGAAGAGTCTCCCTCCTTCTGTGAGAGACTGAGCAATAGTCTGATGGCAAAAATTAATTTCAAATAAGTGAGAATTTGATTTTTTTGAGTAACTGATTAGACATGTTGAAACCTGTTGAAATGTTGTAACTGGTAAACCAGTTTACCAGTAAACTGTAAACCAGTAAACTGGTTTACCAGTCTTAATGACTGGTAAACTGAACAACTGTGGGATTAAAAGCTGTGACCAAAAATCTTAATTTCTTGATCTTAAAACTCCAATCTCAGCAGAAGTTTGGTACTCCACAGGGTGTGGAGAAATACTCCTCAGGACAAAATCTACTATAAACTCAATTGGGGTTGCAGGGGAGGTTGGGAGAAGACAGAGTTGGGACCCAAACTGACAACAGGGCTATTCCATACCATATAACATCATGCTCANACTGGCACAGTTTGAGGCTATGAACCAAAATAAGCTGTAGTTCTTCTAACAAAAACAACAACAAAACCAAAAATAATAATCCAGGAGTTTTGTGGTTTGTCAGACGGTTTTTCTCTTAAAATATTAGATACNATATGAAAAGTAAGGGGAAGAGAGAGGAAGTGGGGGGACATTTAGAGTGATGTCTTTTTTCTTCCCAAGTCATCGTTACATGTGATGGGGCCCAGCTCTCCTGGAGATGGCTGAACATCTGCCTGCCCACGGGAAGCAGTGAATTTATTCCTTGTTTTGTTTTGCCTGCGTGCACAACTTTTGCTTTCCTTATTAAACTGTGATTATCTCAACCCTCAAGTTTTCAACCTTTTACCCTTCCAATTCACTCCCTGGGGAGTGAGTGAACATCTACTCCTTTGACCGATCACCACCTTGTCAATTNCTTTATTTGATGTGATATAAAGTCAATAACAAAGCCAGGGCTAGTACTGAGGGAACTAGAAGCCCAGATATGCATCTCCAGCTGTTTAATCACAAGTGTATTCCTACTTCTCCTGTTCCTTCCTATTGAAATGGAGAAGATTGTTGAGCGCCAACTTATGGACACTGTCACAGCTACAGCTGGTAAAAAGCTACATTTCTTGACAGCAAGAATTTAGGGAATATTTATCATGTTGGTCTGAGATGGCTAATTTGTTTCAGGCTGTCTGGAGGGACATTTGAGCAG